>JAWWTY010000077.1:106251460-106319540 GCA_035222235.1 Margarornis squamiger | reverse complement strand
ACTCTTTTATACTCCTTTATATTCTGTACCCCAAAACCCTATAAGTAAAAGAACTCTTCTCTACTTTACCCACATAAGTTGTCTTGGAAAGTTTGTTTCTCCCCTCCTTAAGGCAACACAGTTCATGAGTTTGTGACAGGCCTTCCATAATTACAATCCAACTTGTATCCAAACTATCAGCTGCAGCACAAGCAGCTTTGTATTACTGGGGCGAAAGGAGATGTCTGATGCCATTTTTAGCAATTCTGGATGGCTGAATAGATTTGGATAAAATCAACTGGTCATTTATGCTGATCCCATCTTAAAACTGACTCAAAAATGTCAGTTTGTTAGAGACATTATCATCCTTTCAATTTTCCTTCATATTTTATTAATTGCTTTTGTACATTTTGATCAAATATGGAACTACTTAATTCTATTTAAACAGTTTTTTAAAGTTGTTTTATACTCTATGGGATAGATATCTGAGAAATGCTTTTCCAGTCCTTCTAGGAAGTCCATTCCTTCCCTTTGAGCTCTTTTGAAGCTCTTGGTTCAAAGTTAGCCCTTTGTATAATATAAAAGGTACCTAAACATGATCTCAAATACATTAAGAAGGCTACTGATGACTTTATCCCTTATTTTCTATTAGTGAAATAGAAATCCAACATTATAGGAATCTATAGCTTCCTAATACTACAGTGTGGGAAGTCACTTGGATCTGAAAGGAAAATATGATGAAAGAGATGTATTCCACGCAAAGTATGTCATACAGATGTTCTGAATGACAGAAGACTCCCAGGTAATATTCAAGTACCATTCAGAGATGTTGAACTACTGGATGGTGTCCTCTAAATGAATTTATATTAATCATAGTTAAAGAGTAGATATATTCCCCATCAACTAATTGTGACTTTTTTTTTTTTAGTAGTTTCATTCAGAGGGATTAAAATTCAGTGGAATTATTAGCTTACTCAGAGCTGTGAAGACCAGTTCTGCTACTTTTATATGTAACTCAAAATGAAAAAAAAACCAACAAAACAAAACCAAAAAGACAAAACCCGCAAACAAACAACCTCCCAAACAAAACAAAACAAAACAAAACAAAAAAAAAAACAAAAACAAAAACAAACACAAACAAACAAGAAACCCTTGGACTGAAACTAATTTTCTGGTAGAATTTTATGGTTCTTTTATCATAAACTCTTGGCTTAAAGGACTGTATAAAAAGAGAAGAAAAAAACTTTCTTCCATGAACACCTGCATATACATCTGGACATCTATAACTGTCCTCTAAAGCCAGGAAAGTAATCATCTGTTACAGAAAGGTTCCAAAATGAAGGTATTTTAATGAAAAGCAGTGTTTTCCATACAAATATAGATTCACTAATAATAACTAAATTTTGTACCTCAGATGTCAAATAGGTTATGTAGTATAGGTTATGTTGTACACTGGCGCATTATGTTACACTACTGAACAGTACTTCTCCATTCTTTAGTGCACCATCTGTTCATAACACTTTCAGTAATTGGCTCCCATGTATAACATTAGTGTATAACAGAAAGTAAAGTTTGCTGATAATTCCCAAGGAAATTGTTTTAAACAGTAACCTGATATACAGATAAGAAAGTGTCAACATTTAGCAGTTGGGAATAAGATAGTGTACTTGGCTGGATACTCTGTGCAGAACCTGATTTTCTCTAATATGACACCTAAACTAGACTATGTGCACTGGAAAAGAGCCAAAATTTTAAGTCAAGTTGTAAGATGTTGAGATTTGTCAGAAATTATGTGATTCAGTGTTATAAACCTAGTAAAAAAAGAGAAAATATAAATTTTAGACACAATAATTCAGTTATTATTTGACAATCGAACAAAAGGTAACTTTTAACTGAAGGAAGATTGGATCATTTAAACCATATCCACAGAAAATCACTATTACTTACAAACAATAACAAAAATGCAAATATTGTCATTTTGCCAAGATAGATGTATATATTTTTAAGTCTATTGTGCTAACATAGAATTTAATGTCTAGCTTAATTAGTTTTGGATTTTGTTTTTGGTTTGGTTTGGTTTGTTTTTTTTTTTTTTTTTGTTTTGTTTTGTTCTTTTTTACTTTATAGGGATAGAGATTTTATATAATTCAATGATATTCAACAGCAAAAGATAAAAAGTAAAGCCTTCGTGTGATTTCAGTCTTATTATCCGAACATTGAATGTCTCATTTTGCTTCACTTCCATCTTATAAGTTGAACAAAAATAGCACAGTGCTTATTCACAGACTGTGCTGTTGCCGAGTTCATTGTCATTATAAAACTCTTGGCCTAGTTTGTGACTAAGAGACAACAAAAATGACGTTTTAAATATACGTGCAACTGCTGCTTTTTCAACAGATGACATTATCCTGCAGAAAGCTAAGTAAATCTATATGTTGCTAAAGCAAGATAGGATGCCATCAAATATATTTAATCACCCCTTTTAATAAAATATTTTTGTAAGATTTTCAAAAAGATAGATCTCAAGAATTTCTCAAGTTCAAAAATGAGTGACAAGGATTAGGGGATATGTGGTGGTGCTCAAAACCAAATAAACATTCTACTAGATTGATCTATAGTTTCAAGGAAAGAAGAAGATCTTTTTTTCTGGGTTTATTCAAGACTGTAGGAAGAATCCTTAGAAGATCTAAAAGTCATCACCAACCTCGACTACTTCTGTAGATTCACAATACCCTTTTGTGGCCTACTCTGTAAGAGTAAAAATTTATAACATCATAAATATAAAATAAATAAAGCATCCACACCCAAGAGAGGATAAAGGAAATATTTGTATGTTCCATCTAGAAGTCATTGCTTAACACTCTGCCTGAAGATACAAGTATTATTCATAGTGGAATAATAAGAAGTACTATAGAGGTATAGAATATTCAAAGGAATCATAGAACTATTTTGGCTGGAAAAGACCTCTAAGATCATTGAGTCCAAGCATTAACCCAGCTCTGCTAAGTCCACCACTGAACCATATCCCTAAGCACCACATCTATATGTCTCTTAAATGCCTTCAAGGGTGGTGGTTCAACCACCTACCTGAGCAGCCTGTTCCAAAATTTGACAATCATTTCAGTGTTGGAAGTTTTCATAATGTGCAAGATAAGCCTCCCGCAGTGCAACTGGAGGTTGTGTCCTCTTATCCCATTGCTTGTTATTCATGAAGGAGACTGACTCCCACCTCCCTACAATCTCTTTTCAGGTAGTTGTAGAGAGCAATAAGGTCTTCCTCAAGCCTTCATTTCTCCAGGACAAACAACTCCAGCTACCGCAGACACTTCTCATAAGACTTGTGCTCCAACTCTCCAACAACTTTGTTGCCCTTCTCTGGACAAGCTCCAGCACTTCAATCTTTCTTGTAGTGAGGGGGCCATAACCAGACACAGGATTCAGGGTGCAGTCTCACCAGTGCTGAGTACAGAGGGATAATCCCTTCCTTAGTCCTGCTGGTGACACTGTTAATGATACAGAAGGCCACTGTCCTTCTTGGCCACCTGGGCACCCTGCTGGCTCATGTTCAGCTGCCTGTTGACCAGCATTCCCAGGTCCTTTTCCACTGGGCGGCTTTCCAGCCACTCTTCCCCAAGCCTGTGTGGCTGCACGGGGTTGTTGTGAGTCAAGTGCAGAACCTGGCACTTTGCCCTGTTGAACCTCACACAATTGGCCTTGGCACATTGATTCAGCCTGTCCAGACCTCTCTGCAGAGCCTTCCTGCCCTCCAGCAGATCAACACTTCTGCCTAGCTTGGTGTTGCCTGCAAACTAACTAATCCGCTCATCTGGGCCATTGATAAAAGTATTAAACAGAACTGGCTGTAATACTGAACCTTGGGGAACAACACTTGCTACCAGTTGCCAGCTGGATGTAACTCTATTTGCCACCCCACTTTGGACTCAGCAATCCAGACAGTTTTTTTACCAGTGAACAGTAAATCTGTCCAAAACTTGCATTATCTACCATGCCCCTCAAAGTGAAGACTGATTATTTCTCTGAGCTTTCAGGTCAAGTAGAATTGAGTTTAAATGACAAAGAAAATATACATAAATAGAATGAGAACTCAGAAATTCATTATTAGATAGAGAAAGTGCTGAGAGATGGAATGAACTTTTAATATAAATGGTGCAGTTAACTAATATAAATGTATTTAAGAAAAAAACCTAAAAAGCTGAGAAGACTAATAAGTTAAAGACATTAATCAAGTCTGGGATTCTATGTAGCCAGCTGTCCCCTTCAAAAATAAATATTACTTTTATTAATGTTACTATTATGGTCTATTTTTTCCTTTAATGCGCTAATAGGCCAGCTTCATATTAACAGTTTCCAAGATGAAAATACTTCCATCATAATGTAGGACAGAGTGATTCACTGAAGAGCCCCAGATGGTCATAAAATTAATGGTAGTATGAGATGAACAGAGAATAAAGCCCCAAAGCCTCCCTCTACATGTATACATGAATGTGCATTTATGGATCTGTGCATATCTATGTGTGTGTACGTATAAAGCATATATATTTCTTTTTTTAATAGTCCTTCATGACAATATCTGTCCCACCAGAATGAGAAGCATGATTTTTCAATAGATTCATGTGCATTTGAGCAACTTTGAAGTTTAAGTTCCAAATGAAGCTTTCTTACAATTCAAGCTTTTATCCTGTCTTCCAGGTTGATTGTCCCTAATGCCTACTAATGCTGAGCTTCCTTCTGCATCTTTTCTTCTGTCGGAAAATCTTTAAGATTTTCCTTCTTTGGCCAAGCCTGTTTTACAAGACTCTATAAAACCTAATAAGGTTAGGTGCCTGTCAGGCACATTCTACTGCAAAATGTAGCTGGAACTAAGCAGCTCCAAGGAATTAGATGTGATCATCACACTATTATTTCTGTAGGAGAAGAGATTGAAAAATAAGAAATGTATACCTGATGGGTCTACAGAGAGAGCACTTCAGATAAAAAACTCCACAGAGTAATCCATCTTGGTGCTTCTCACTTAAACATAGGTTTTTACCTGTGGACCTTAAAACAACTTTTATCAGTATAGGGGAAGAGTTCACATGTGTGTATATGGAAATGTGTATGTTTATGAAACAGATATATAAACACACAGAGACATATTCTTGAGAAGCAATATACATAAAAATCACAGTACTTTAATAAATACTGTATTTGTCTACCAGCTGGAAGGGCACAAAGCTATTGTGCAAGCAGTGGTACAGACATTTTTATAAAACATTTTGGACAAAAAAATAACTAAACACAACAAAGCAAAACAAAACACATTAAACAAAATGGCCCTGGTAGTAGAAATAATTGTAGAAAGAGTAGAAATAAGTATGGCAGAATTCTGCATTTAAATTTTATACCTTCCTAGATTTTCTTTCTATATTTTTTTCTGATAGATGTGCAAGCACAAAAACAGGAATCTGTAACAGAAGAGTTACTCTATGAGAGTCGTGGAACAGCAACAGCAACTAGGAATTCCACTGGCTTCATGAAGTACTGCAAATATTTAAACTATGTATATTCTACTCTTTCAAAATGCAATAGTCATTGCAGATATAAAATCTTTTGCTTTTAAGTGGATCAGTTTATAGAACTTGTATTCAGCCCCTCACTGAAATCATCCATTAAAATTACAAATGACAGAAGTATACAAAACTATGACCAATGTAACACAGCAGAAAGACTAGAAGTTAATCCTGTGCAATTATTGGGCAGGAAGGCTAAACAAGCAGAACCACTAGTGCACAGTGTAAGCAATTTGATCATAGAAGTCTTTGCCTCAGGAGATTGTGAGCGCTAGGTTTATAAAGGCATTGAAGAATGAGAAGATCCTTCGGTGGAGGAAAAAGTGTTGGTGAAAAGTCTACTAAATATTAAGAAGGAGATATATTCCCAAGGGGAAACCACAGCTTGGAAGGAGCTGCGTGCCATACCAAGAAGTGCCACCATGTATTGAGCTGAACACATAAACTTACCTTAGTCAACAGATCTACTGGACAATTCTGGGTTTGATTAATCCTTGCTTCAGCTCAGAACAACTATTATTCTTGTCTTAAAACTGTTCTTTTTTGTACATTTTGACTGTGACAAGTTAGTTAAAATTAGTCTATTTACATAATAATTCTCTATTTTATTCATTAAATACGAATTATAAGATTTGGCTTCTTTCAGATGAAAAACAGGAGGCATTACCTGAATTTGTTTTCATTAGGACTTTTCCAACCATTTGTGCTATGTTTTCATAGAATCATAGAACTTTTTGAGTTGGAAGGGGCCTAAAAGATCATCTAGTTCCAACCCACCTGCCCATGCGCAGGGCCATCTTCCACTAGACCAGGTTGTTCGAAGCCCCATCCACCTGACCTTGAACATTTCTAGGGCTGAGACATCCAGAACTTCTCTGGACAACTTGTTCCAGTGTCTCACCACCATCCCAACTCCCAGAGCCCACCTTCATAGGTTAGGTGCTGCAACGAACTTGAAGAAAATTGAGTTTGCATAACTTTTCCTAAGCAATTTTCTATGTCTTCTTTGAAAAAAAAAGTACTATGGGGAAGTTTTATGTACATTAGTTGGAAAGAAAGCTGAGATAATCTGTTTATTCAAACAAACATATAACACAAATGTATTTTAAGATATTGGAAAGAGTTACCAGAATTCTTTTCTGTTCTATTTGAATGTGTAATAGATTCTGGAAGTGCTTAATCTCTTGACAAAAACTCTGTAATTTGCAATACTCTTCTAATGATCACAGGGTATTTCTATCACTCACAGGACATTACCACTCTAATGGGAATTATGGACACACTTTAAGAGGATTTGATTCAGTATTAGGACAGCAATTGTGTGTTAATTAAATACCAATTGATTATTTTAAATGCTTGTGCTGAGTTTTAGGTACATAATCTGTAGACATTGATTACAATTTCTTGAATGATAGATTACATGCCCTGGTATAACAGAAAATGTTAGAGTGATGCCGAAAAGTGAGAAAACAATTGCTTGACGTTCAAGGACACCACGGTAGAAATGGGTAAATGGATGTTCCCTGTTATCATTAAATGTGTTCCCTAATACAGTAATTTATAAGTCCAGGGGCTTTGTTCCTTCCGTTTTCCAACACATGAGCAAGATCACAGAATCACAGAACCACAGAATAATCTGAGTTGGAAGGGAACCACAAGGATCCTAGAGTCCAACTTTTAAGATATCATACTTTCCTTTTTAAAGGAAGAAAAAGATTTGAAGAAAAGGTATAATTTTTCTCTTCTCACACCCTGGGGATTACACCCCCCTGGCAAATAGAGGTTTCTCAGATAGGTAGGTGTTCCAGTTTAATCCTAGCCTGCAACTAAGTACCCTTCAGCTGCTCACTCTCTCCTGTCCCACTAAGGGATGAGGAGGAGAATCAGGGAAAAGGAGAAAAAACAAACCTCATGAGTTGATATAAGAGCAGTTTAATAATTGAAAAAATAAAATATTATTTTTTTTTTATTGTTGTTTTTGTAATAAAAGGGAGAGGGAGAGAGAGATAAACTCCAAAAAACACAAGGTAGATACAATATAATTGCTCACCACCTACCAACTGATGCCCAGACTGGCCTTGCCCACCCAGCTCCCCCTGGTTTATGCACTGATCATGACATTCTGTGGTATGGAATATATCTTTGACCAGCTCAGATCTGTCATCCTGGTGATGCTCCCTCACAGCTTGTGTGCACCTGATTGCCAGCAGAGCATGGGACCTTGATATGAAGAGTAAGCACTACTGAACAACTACCCAAACAGGAACAGATTATCAACATTATTCTCAAAATGAATTCAAAACACAGCACTGTACCAGCTACTAAGAAGAAAATGAACTATATTTCAGATGAAACCCAGACACTAAGTTTATGCTCTATCCTGTGTTGAATAACCAGTAAAATGAGCAATGGGGTTTCTTAGGTTTTGTTAAATATTAGGTCACGGATCCCTCATAAAATCTAATCCATACCCCCTCGATGAGACACTGGATGAAAGCCTAAGGTTCACAAGAAGATATAGCTAGTTTATCGCAGTCAGCAAGGATTTTGCTGGTGTTTAATTTACCAGGGGCTACGCTGGGAGAGAAAAATTCATCAAGCATGATTTCTCTGTTAAGATGACAGTTACAGATCCGACTGAAATTATTTTGCTTTCCATTTGCTTTCATTGCTTTGCAAACTCCATCATTTTTGAGTGATGTGTTAGCTGAGTCAGCCAGCTTTGTGTGTAGATGTGTAAGATACACAGAAGAATAGACAAACATTAAACTATGAGATTATAACATGAAACCAAATGGCATATGTGCCAGTGCTAGCAGAATAAGTATAATTACAGTTAAAAAGTACTTCTGTCTCTAGAATCTTTACAGATTAGATGTGTCCAAACAACTCATTCAATCTAATTAATCAAATATCTACTGAAATAAAAAATAGAAACACAGAAAATGCCTTTGTAATTTCTCTACACTGGGGTGTTGTTTTCTGTAGTAAAAATTTCAAGATTTAAATATGTAAGTGCCTTAGACCATAGGGTATTATAACAGGAAAGAAAATTACTCTAATACTGTTTGGACAATAGCAGCTGTTTTTATCTTCTGTTCCAGATTTATTTTTGGCACCATTCCTGCTGGTTCCTCTGTGCAAGCCCACTGGGGGTGAGGATATCAAGACTGAGTTTATGTGAACGGTCATTGCCAAGGTTCTGCCTCTCTATTGAAAAGGAAGAAAAAGAGAGCCTAGATTTGAGCAGATATTGGGCTAACAAGCCTAAAGACTGACTCTCTGTGTTTACCAGCCAAATGGCTGTTTAACTAACACACAGGAGCAGTCCAGGCTTCAGCATGCAGGATTTCCAGCATCTTTATTCAGAAAAGAACAGGTTTGTGAGGGAGAGGCCAGAACAAATCTTCATGCTCATATATCCTGCTATTCTGGGCTGCATTAAGAGGAGTGTTGTTAAGAATTCAAGGGAGGGGATCCTTCCTCTCTTCTCAGCACTGATGAGGTCACATCTGAAGTACTCTGTCTAGTTTTGTGCTTCTCAGTACAAGAGGCATGGACTTATTTGAAGGAATTCAATAAAGAGCTAGAAAGAAGATCAGGGGACTGAAGCATCTTAACGGTGAGGAAAAGCTGAGGGAGCTGGGACTGTTCAGCTTGGGGAAGAGAAGGCTCAGAGGCATTGTATCAGTGTCTATAAATACCTTAAGGGACAGTACAAAGAGGACAGAACCAGTCTATTTTCATTGGTACCCAGTGACAGGACCAGAAGCAGTGGGCACAAGCTCAAGCACAGGAGGATCCATCTTCATATCAACACTTTTTTTACTGTAGGGGTGACCAAGCACTGGAACAGATTGCCCATAAAGGCTGTGGAATCTCCATACTCAGAGATATTCAAAAACTGCTTGGACATGGTCCTGGGCAATGACTCCAGGTGGCCCTGCTTGAGCAGGGGTGTTGGACCAAATAACCTTCAGAGGCCCCTTCCAATCTCAGCCATTCTGTGATTCTGTGACACAGAATTTAGCCTCCTTGTTGTGATTGCCAACACAGACACATATGGTAGTGAGTTTTGTGCCGATATAAAAACTGGGTGAAGTCTAAATGTCAAAATTTTACATAGGCTACTGAACAGTTTGCTAAATTGAGTCATCAGCAGAATTTAGGAAAACAGGCAGAGGTATTGAGGTCTGTACCATCATCATCTGTTCCCCAAGTCCCTTCCTCATCCTCATCCTCATCCTCATCCTCATCCTCATCCTCATCAAGGGTACTAAGCTCTCTGCTGAGACCACATTGTTCTATCTGTCCCATGGTCTTCAGAATGACAGGCTTAATAACAAGTATCTCTGCAGGCCAGACCATGCACTCAGGTGGCAAGCAAGCTGCAATCTATATGCCACCATACTTCAGTGAGACCTTTTGAAGTCAAGTGTTCTTCTGTAGGAAAGGAAGTCATCTGCTATACCTTTATTTCAGAAACAACATCCTAATTTCTGACTAAGTTTGTTTTGCTACCTCCTCCCTCCCCTTCACAGGGACACCAAAGGAGTAGAAATTCCTGCATCAACAAGTCATACTTAGCACAAACTCATGAAGTTATGCAGGATTGCCTCTGGCCCTGTTAAGTTCCAACTTTCAGAACTTCGATTGTCAGCTAATGATTTTTAATTTATTTTTAAGATCACTGGTGTCTGAGAACTCAAACAAATGCTGAGCAGGTTACTTTTCTCTGAAACGAAAATCTTTGATTTCAGTATATAGTACTCATAATTATTTGAAAGCTGTAGGAAAGGCAATAGGAAGAGACTTGATTTTTGTGTGGATATTTTGTTTGTTTGTTTTAATTTCAGTGTTCTTCTTTCCTTCTCACAACTCTCCATTAGTATTATGTATAACTTCATGATTGGATGGAAAAATTGTAGATAAAGGCATGTGAAATGCCAGTTGTCATGTATATCTTATTCTACTTACAGAGTACAAGACAAAGCTCCACCTGAAAGTTTAAAAATTGGGTATTATATCTGTTATTCAGTATTGAACAATAACAGGTTTTCATATTGCAAGATAAGCACAAAAAAAAAAAAAAAAAAATACCTGGGAAGCTCTTTATCAGTGAAAAGTACTCTAAGAACAATACATGCACATTTGGATAGAAATAGGGAGTGATTACATTTTGACTAAAATTAAGAAAAAGAGCTGCTCTCAAGTCCCTTAGAAAAAAAGAAAAAAAAAAGGCAGAAAAATTTATTCTCCCAACAAAAACAGTTTAATCATATATGCTGTCTAATGATGCTTTGTGGTTACAATGACCACTTTGCAAGGAACAGACTTCTTTGATAAATAACTCTACAGATAAAATACTGCTTCTCTGCAGATCTTGTTAGTCATATCTTGATGTGTCACTGACGGCTCAGAGAGAAAAAGAGAAAAATAAGGGAAACATGGTTGATCAAATAGGTAGCTGTTCTCAAAAGTAATTCTACTTATGCAAAATTCTACGCAGATATACAGTTACTCAAAAATATACATACACAGTCAGTCATACTAAATCTATTAATGTGAGACTAGTTTCCAATACAACAGAACACATGCTTACATTTGAAATTAAAGAAGAAAGAAACTCAGCTTTCTTACTTCACACGGTATTCTATTTGCAATGTATAGTATTATATAAGAATACTGTGTACAGTTAAATAAACATAAGACTGAGAAAATTTACCCAAGTGGGGAAAAATAGCTATTTGAAGACTTTACTTATCTTGTCAAAGTGAGGTCAGTAGAAAAAGCAGGCACAGCTCTGAAAGGAGATAACACCTGAAAGGGCATCCATTCTGTAGAAAGCATAGTATTCCCCTTTTGTTGTGAACTCACTGATATGTGTGCAATCCAGTTAGGCTTGAATTTAAAGGAGGGGTGGTATTAGAAAGAGAAACTAGGGTGAGGGGTCAAAGCCCTTCTAGCTTTTTGTTCTGAGATTTGAGATGGCTACAGATAAGCTAAAAGTTCCTTGTTTCTGTCATGAAAGAGGTACTAACACTTGTGGTGTATGGGGAGGCCAATGATCCAAAACATGGCTATTAATGCCAGCTCAGAAAAAGTAAACATTCTGTTGCTGATTCAGCAGCTCTATGTCTAATTTAAAGTATACAAGTAAACCAAATACTCATTAACTTCTGCATGTCTAAAATTTTTGAAATCCAAAGTAATTGGTTAATAGCTTACCAAACTGGAGTTTAAAACCTTCACAGTTGCTGGGTACATTAAGTGTGTATATACATATATATATATATCTCTTTATATATATATATATAGATATTTGTCCCTTGGGAAAACAAGTTTTTAAGAACGGATTGAAATATCTTATTTTCTTAGCCTATTTTGAATATAACTTATTTGAAAAAAAAGATTTCTCCAACTCACCCACTGAAGCATTCCAGACTAGGCATCTCATTCCCATACTGCATATCATGAAGCACGCTGTGATACATCATCATATATCAAAATTAGAGAGGAATGAATCATAGCAAGTTGAAATTTTGGATAGCTCACTTTCCATCTATGTGGCTGGGAAAATAGGGCTGAGCACTCAAAAGGCTGCTGTTTTCTCTGGCTTCTTTTGTGCCTAAAGACAGAAAAGAATTATCAAACACTGGGAATATCTTAATTCAATTTCTTCCTGTATTTACATATGCACCTTCTTTCTGCTCTTAATCTATGCTCCAGATGTTCTGCTGGTGCTGTTTCTCCCTCCAGACAGTGCTTTTCTTCCTTTCCACCATGCAGGACATTATTATTCCTTTTTCACATAGCTAGCAGCTGCAGCTCGAGTACCAGCCCCGCCCCCTACCACCAAGAGGTTGCAAACATAAGTTAGACATTTCTGGCTCAACTCAGCTTTTTCTCTGCTTGCCTCCTACTATTTATTGCTAGCACATGTCTAAGATCTTCTTAAGCCCTGTTCACAGGCTCCCAATGTTGCATGGCTGGTCATTGCAGAAGTCAAGTGCTTAAATATAGCCTTAATCCACAAGGATAATATCCCCCATTTTAAGCCATAGCTAAAATCCTAAAATAGAAAAATGAGAAATAATGACAACCTACCAACTATTGTTGAACCTCAGATCTATTTTTGAGTGAACGTTCTAGCCTGGCTTTCTTTTCTACAGATCAACTCAACCATCCCCTGATGCAAACATAACAGTTTTAAAAGCACAGTGGTGTGTCACCCAGTGATTCATCATCCTGCAAGTCAGAACTAGAATAATCATTCCCTAAACAGGGAAGTACCACCATGTAATACAGGAAAAGCTGACATTTAAAAATATACAGGGAAGATGCTTTTTCAAAGATTTACTAGTCAATACCCCCCAGAGAAGTTGCTTAAATAAAACTGTAGATTTTAAATCTATGCTAAATGCTTGCCCTGAGGCCTTATTCCAATCCCATTGATGCTGATGGAAGCAGAATCCACTGAGGCAGAAACAGAAGGCTGGAGTAGCTAAACTTCAGCTGTGTTAAAATTCACAGCCTTTTGCAGTCTCTTGCTACTGAAGAAAGAATGAGGCCAATCAAGTCTAGACTTTCCCTGTTCCTCTTCCTGTCAATTTTCTCCTTACTTTATGCCCAAATATGTTCTGCTTGTTAACATCTTCTGAGTATCTTGCATACCCTGTTTTGTAGTGCTGCAGGTTATGAACCTAGAAGGTTTGACAAATAAAATACATCAAAAGCATGAGAGTATCTACCTTAATGCTAAGGACAACAGTTCAGTCTCACAGGATACTAACAATCTCTGTGTGGGTCAGCATTACCTTTCCTATGCCATGTGCTCTTAATACCTTCCACATTACTTGATTTATGTCATGGAGCATTACTCTTTATATCCTTTTTTTTTTTTTTAATCTTATCTAAAGATGTTCTCATTATCTATATAAATGCCTGTTTTTCTTTCTGAACTCTATGTCTCAGTGAAATCTTAAGGCAGTGGGTTTGACTGATTAATTATACATTGTACAAAAAGATAATCCCTTTTATCAGTTTGAATTTATTTCCTTTCAGTTTCATCTACTGTCTTGTTATTCTTGTCTCCTGACACACGGCAAGTAAGTTTATCTTGGTTTAAAATCCCTTCATATCACTGTCCTTCAATGTGCACCATTACTATATCACCATTACCTGATACAGCAAGGATCTCAATATGTTTTGATCTTTGGATGTTACTGGCTTTCATTTTTCAGCATTTTTTTTTTCCCCAGAGCCCTAAAGGCTTTGTAATAGATACATAGGCCCTGGTTAACTGGATTATCACTGTGTTTCTAATAAAGATGTTCCACAGATATTGAGAAGCAATCCAAAGACCTCAGGGTCAAGGACTAGCAGCTAAAATCTATTGTTTCTACACTGACCTCTGATCGGTGTTCAGCACTCTGCATATTAACTTGATTTTTGAAAGCCTTGCTCATTCGATGTTGAAGTACGTGTTGCCAATCATCTCTAATTAGCTCTTCTCCGAACTACTCTTTTTTTTTTTCTCTCTCTCTTCTAATGTAGAAGCTTTTGCAACATTCATTTTCTTTGCTGTTCTTTTGCCCTTTGCTTAAGTGCTCTGCAAGCACAGAGAAACCATAAGGCCTTAGGGTGACTTAGAGACTATCTCCCTTACAGAAAACTTGGCACAGCATTTCAGCATAGGAGATAATGCACACCCACCTGTGTAGCCATCCCTCCTTCGTCCTTAGGGATCATATAACCTTATTGTGCTGTGCTTTTGTTTTTCCCAGTGAGAAGATGAGCAGACTGATTATGTGAAAGCACAAACCTGATGTATGGTCATAAAAGGCATTTCCTTTACCAGTGGAGACTTGAAGCTGGTATACAAACCTCCACATAACAAGGGCTAACCTTAAGCTGTCAGGAGAACCAGCAATGTCTATTTGACTCTATTTCACTGATTATGTTTAGACCATAATTTGAGCAGAGCTCAGTTAAGTAGTCTGCAGAAGAGTCTCCTTTAAAACTCATTCTGTACTACTTCTCACCTATTTGTCTCAGCTGCTGCCTAATGTAGCTACATTTCCAGGTGTCTAACCTCAGTAAAAACATCTAGAAATGGTCTGAAGGGCTGTACAGAGAAAATCTATCTCAAGGACAAAGAGTTCTGGATTTTATCACCACAAAAGGAATGCAGCGGGCAGCCTGTCTTAGTGACCTGTCTATGCAATGGACAATCAAGCTCTGGGAAACATTCTAGTGGAGGAAAGCAGAAAGTAAAGTTTAAACATTTTGATGGCTTGAATTTGAATCTAAATTGAATTTAGTATAGTTAGAAAAAAAAAAAAATCTTAAAAATCTAAAGTTTCAGTGTTGACAGGTCCTGTATGAATATTATACAATTTTACCTCCATATTGTTTTGCCATATCGTAAAGGCAGTTTTTCACTGTGTTAAACAACATCCTTGTGATGCAGAACAGTGAAGGAGAAAACTGGTAGCATCTTAATATTGCAGGGCAAATCACTTCCTCCTGATATTAGCCTTGTGCCTTAACACCAGATATGTTCATCTGACCACATGACTGTGGTAGAGGGGAAGGAAGAACAGAAAAGGACATTACAAAACAGCAAATCCTTGCTCTGTTGAAACCATCTTGCTGGGGTTTAATTAGAGGATTTCAGGAAGCCCCAGATTAGTAAATGGAAATCTTTGTGATTTGCCTTGGTAATTATTGGAATGAAATTTCAGGAGCTGAGATAATCCCCAAGGGAAAGTGCATCTGTGCACTTCAAATTAGCTGCTTATATGCTCACTTAGATTCTTTACATGCCTTCCAAACCATGCTGACATATTTAAAGTGTATGCCTAGGTTGGCAGATTTAAAAGGAGGGGATCTTTGGCAGATCACCTTGGCAGAAATTTCCCCACATTCTTGTGGAGTGTTTCCTCCTAGAAAAGATATCCCTAGGGAATTCAGCTCGTTCTCTTGAGATATCTGCCTAAATCCCAAGAAATCAGAATTAGAATAAAAGAATCTTATTCTAGATCCTCAGTCTCTCATGAAGAAATATATACCTGGCAGTCCTGGCTGTGTTCTCAAGGTGGTGTAATTTCAACCCCATATATGAGTAGCAGGGTGTCACAGTTTAAGGTTTCATGTCCTGTGACCTCATAGGACTAACAAATGAAGAAACTAACTATCAGAAAAAGGGGATGCATTAGTTTCTGAAAGGCACAAACATTGTGCTTCCAGCCATAACCACCTTCAGGTATCAGATTATGAAGATATGGATTCTCTTTTCACCTGTTGTATTTGGAAAACTTTACAGCTTCCCTTATGTTTCCAAGCTAGGGCTTTACAACTAGGGTTATTTAGAAGTCTTCTGATAAGGCTGGTGCACTCTTTTCAAGTTTTAAAATCCTTCCCTATTCTTTTACTTATTTGTGAAGTTACTATGAAGTACTAATTCTCTAGTATTTATTCCAGGTTTATGCCAGTATGAAACTCTGAAAAAAGGCATAATTTGCCCGTCTGAAAAGTTGCACATATTTTAAACACACTTCTTCTGAACACTTTTTCAGTTGCTATGGTGTTTCCATGTGAAGCCACCAGCAGTTAATGAGTGTTGACAAAAGCAAACATTCAATTGCCCAGGTGTACAGGTATCCAGTGCCATTTGCTGTACCTCAGAAGCTTCCAGCAGCCTCTCCAGGAGGGCATGAGTCTCTTGTAGTCCAGTATTGTGTATTTGACAGGGCTCTACACCTACCTTAGATTTCTTTATGCCATTTTAATGTTGTAAAATGTTTACCTTGAGTTGACTGAATCCCTTACTGAGCATCACTGGAAGCTGGGTTCTGAACTCCTTCTAAGGCCCTTTTTAGGTGTTATGCCTTCACAAATCTCCTCCAAAATTTGTATATCCCATAGCCCCCTGTTTTCCATATAGGCACAACTAAATATTGCTGTGTTCCATATCCCACAGGAAGTGTAGGGAACATGAGCATTCCTGGCTGCAATCCTAGTATAGCTCAGTCTCAGTCTTGAATTCATAAATAAAAATCCCATGCTAATTAGCTCATTTATTTGCAGTCAGGATGATGCTGGCACTTGTCATAATCATGTATTCTACATTTATTTCTATCTCTCAGCTAGCTTTTTTTTTTTTAACTATTCATATTTTTGTCTCCTGTTATTTATTATCATAGGAAGTAGCTCAGCTTGTCAGTGTTTGGCCATTACTGTGGCCAAAGCTGCAACATTCAAATAAATCAGTTGCCTCATCTTCTCTTCCATTTTTGAAAAAGAAAAGAAAACAAAAAATAAAAGGTCTTCTGATCTTCTTTCTATTCCATAAAGGAGGGCTAGTCTAACTCTGTGAAGGTGAGGTGGATTATTTTTTTCTTTTTGTTCCCCCCTCCAAGATGCCATTAATAATATTTAGATTTAGATGACATTTCAATGAAGTATGAGGAAAAGCATTGATATAGGGATAGTCCCAATGCATCTGGAGAAGCCCACACAGACTGAAATTTTGCTTTTGAATAACATATATGGTAAAATGATAGTAGTTATATCATTGTACTTTAAAAGGCTTCATGATCATTATCCAGCCATTTTATGCGGGATGAAAATCTGAGTGAAATATCCAACCCATTTCCTAGAGTGTCAATGACAAGTCAGGGGTCAGGGACAAAATTCACATAGTACAATTTGGTCCTGCAGACTGAGATATTAGAAGTGTTTTCTTAAAAAGAAACAGTTTCTGTAAAAGTGTGTTCCTTTTAAACTTCTTCATTTTCCAGAAACATAAACCGTGTTTCATTGTGTCTAAGAATGTGGGGTGCCCCTTTTTTCTTTTTCTTTTCACAGATCAGTTTAAAAAATTCAGCTCCTAGCCAAAGTGAAGTACTGTGTTCATAGCAGTCAAAGCAGAAACACATTGGTGGGAGGCAATGCATCAAGTCTATGAAATCACATCTCAGCTAAGATGATGGCATAAAAAAAGGCTCATCTGAACAAAAAGACAGGAAATTGGTCTAGGGACACAAACTCCATTGTGCTCAACAATAATCCCACTCTTTAGCCTTGAACACTTGATTTACTATCCCTCCTTCACTTTTCCCATATCAGAAAAGTTCATGTTTGCAAAGCATTTGGAAGCTAAAAGGGGTAATAGAAAAGTTCTGTATTACCATCATCAGTCTTCTCCTGATACCTAATCTAGAAAACCAGAATTTTCTATAGAATATATTTTTCCAATCTAAAACTGGTAGCCTCTAATGGACTGTGCTTTTGATTAGATAATGAAAAATACCTGGAGTAAAATGGGAGATAAAATTCTGCAATCAAATAAAAAAAATAACAATAAAACCCAAAAGTGGTAGCATTTAGCATAAAGAGCAAATCTGTGGAGGGAAGAAAAAAATAACCAAAAAGAAACAAAAGAACCCTCATAAAACAAAAAAAACCAACAAAACCCACCCAAAACAAAAAAAAAAAAAATAAAAAAAAAAACAGGAAAAAAATTTAGAAGCAAATCAGGCAGTTTAGGCACTAATCAGTACATGCTGTGTATAAATGCAAGGCTGTGCTGGCTCTATTTTATGAAAGACAAAATTGTAGTATGCATTTTCATTGTCTGACCTAATTGCTATTTTGAAAATGGCTTCGTTATCACTGAAAGCTAAGGGAAACATGATTGTAGACCTTTGTTCTTTTATTGAAAGATTTATGTTACTAACCTTCAAACACCAGGTGATATATAGGTTCAGATCTTTACTGGCAAATTTCAGGCTCTCTGAACTCTAAAAGTTAGAATGCAGGTAAAACAGCAAATGCAACTCACCAGATTTCTCAGCATGAGGGGAACTTAAATAAAAAAAACATCAGAAGTGGATATCAAATGGTTGTGACCTATAACTATCCCTGACAGCTAAGAATGGATTTGATCTGTGTGTGCTTTGTCTGACATGTAGAAATTGCTAACCAGGCAGACAAAAGAACAATGGCATATAAAGAAAATATTCCAGGGGGATCATATTTCACATATGAAAGACAAGATAATTTATGGTATGCATTGGAGACATTAGAGACACTGTTTTTCTAGGTAGGCAAAAATGCAACATCCTATTTAACAGACATAAGCCACAGAGAACTGATGCATTTGGGAAACTCCAATCCTTGTAAATTCATATTAGGTCAGACTGAGAAAGTAAATGCAGCCAAGCTATCAGCAGTCTTAAAAATCAAATGTGCAAGTAAAGCAGTAAGATCAAGTAAAGGTCAGATTTTATGGCAAAAATCAAGGATTAAATCATGGGAGCTGTCATCATTGACGCTATCATATATTTCCTTTTTAATACAAAGCTTGGTCATGGACTGTGTTTCTGTGGTAACAGGAATGGTTGACATCAGAATTGCGATGTAAATGAATGGATCCTCACATACCTTCTGATTCACAGCCAGTGAAGGATGCACATAAGGAACTTAGATGTATCTTCTCTAAGAATATCATTAAAAAGAACAAAGAAGAAAGGGTCTATTCACTGACAGAGGGCTCCGCACATTTTTGACAGGATAGCAATAATGACAGCAAAGTAAGCTGTTCTAAGCATGTTTTACCTTTCATTTCTCTACGCCCATCTTCTCCCTTTACTTCCAGTTCTGCCAGCTTTTAAAGATTGTATTGTTAGGCCTAAAATATTATAAATAAAGTTGAATTAGACTACTTGACGCAAAGAATGAAAAATTGGTTCCAGGTAAAAATGTCTCTTTTTAATTCAAATTTCTCCATAAACTTAAGCGTATCAATGACTATATTGAGTGCAAAGTCCATTGCTATACAAGTGATGACAAAATGTCCTTGAAAGGAAAATGAAGTTGGAAATGGCTGATGGACTGACACAAAAATGATGCTGGTTTTCACTTGGAAAATCCGCCTTTATATGCTTGAATTAACTTTTGTTTGTTTACATCGCTCCTTTAAAGCCAGCTATTATGTGCCAAAAAGTAATTCTGAATGAATGACAATGTGGGGTTCCATACTTGTTCTCTCTCAGTTAATTCCAGATCAAATGCATATGGTTTACAAGTCCAAAGATGATTTTCTGGCTGCCAGAGCTGTACATTCAATCTGGGATCAGAAAATTAAGAATTGTTCTTTCTGGGCCTGTGTGAAAAGTTCACAACAAAATGCCAAACAGATCAAATGCATTTTCATTTGATCTTGCTTCCATGGTCCTTTTCTCAATTAGAATTGCAAAGAAGTTATTTTTTTTTCACATCAAGACTCAGCAGTGGTACAACATTTAGAGTAGAAAATAAGAATAATCCTGAAATTTATTGTTTTGAAATGCAAGATAGTCAGATGAAAACCTACCCTTGTATTTTTACTGTGAAAGATCTAGTGAAAACTATTTTCACACAAATGAAACAAACTGAAAAAAAGGGAAAACCACACACAGAATACTTCATAATAAAGCATTAAATGTTTTCCATTTTAAGTTGGTGGGGTTTTGTGTTTTGTTTTGGGGGGATTTCTTTGTTATTTACATTTTTATATTGTTTATAAAAAAATCATTCCCCCATTGTTTTGACAAAGTTTCTTCAACCAGAGTTTAGATGAAATTTTGATCAGTTGTGGTTATGGCATAGGATTAACTTTCATCACTATTCTGACTATAGCAAATCTGTATATATAACATCTGTTTTGGCAAGCCCAAAAATGCCATCTAACATATGTCCCAGTGAAGAAATATGATATTTTCAATTATTATCTCTACATTATCTTCCTGACAGAGGAGTGTGAAGTGTGGGACCCTCAGCTACGGCTGCAAAAGGCCCAGTCCAGAAGCCTCTTCTGTTAAGGCGGCCTTTTGAACATAGAATAGTTCTGTGAAGACCTGCAGAGATACAGCAGTTAGTCTATTATGAAAAAGTTGGAGATTTCAAGTCTGTATCTGAGTAAGTCTGTCATGGACCAGGACTAGAAGTACATACAGAAATAAATGTGAATACAGTAAGCATGCACTGGCTTTGAATTGTCCTTCCAACTCTAAGACCACTTTTATTTTTCAAAGTCTGTAGATATTTTTGAATAAAAGAGGACTTTCAACATTTAGTTCATATGAAATTTTAGATGGTTTGCTCTCCTCTACTAATCCAAGAAGTCAAAATTTAGTCTCCCATACTAATGTTCAGGCAAATTATTTCATACTTGCACACGAAAGAAGCCATTTCAGCTTTGTTTACATGCACCATAGAGAACAAATGAATGGAAGCAAAATCACATAACTGGGGAAAACAATTACTGCCGTGCAACAGAGTTGGTTAGTATGTGCACCATAAGCATAGGGAATAAAAGGATATTACAGAAGAAATACACTTAAGAGATTCAGATAATACCATAGTGGAGGAGATCACAAGGTCATTTCCAGAATTCCATGAACCAGGAGAAAAAACATGTTGAATTTATCTAATTCATAATTCATCATGAAGGGTTCATTTTGAAGATGAGACATTCTTCTTTTGTTGCCCAGAGAAGTTTCAGAAGCCCTAGCCCTGAAAGTGTTCAAAGTCACATTGGACGAGGCCCTGAACAACTTGATGGGTTGAATGGTGTCCCTGCCCATTGCAGGGGATTAGAGTTAGATGATTCTATGATTCTGATTCTCACCATTTGAATGTTTTTAGAACAAACAAATGTATACACAGCTCATGGGTGTGTGACACATGAAGTCCTTGGGAAAAGCTGGCTTTTTTTTTTCTGCATGAGACATTTACATTTTCTACATTATTATTTTCTTAATAATATCAAATAACACCAACAACTATAGTAACTAGCAGTGAGTTGCAGAAATTGCACAGTTGTCAGGGAACCTTGGGATGTTGAAGAGAAAATTTTAAACGAGTCCCGTGATAAGCATGTTACACAGCATCAACTTGACATAGACTCACCATGCAGTATTTCATCCCTATTTACCAGTGTGGATTAGTCTAGAAGAGTAAGGAACATCTCTTGACACAGATCCTGAAACTGATTTGTACAGACAGCTACAACCGAACTTATAAAAATGATCCTCACAACTTGCACTAACCCTAAATTTTTGCTTCCCCATAACAGACTTCTTTAAGAGGGCAGTCAAAAATATCTTCTCACTGTGCTTACATTCATTTTATCTCACTTAAGGTACACGTAGAGATGTGATGAAAAATCACCGCCTATTTATATGCAAGTTGAAGAAACATGCTTTGACCATGTACTCTAAAAGCAGCAGATGCCATCTGCAATTGAAATTATGTAAATCTATTCTGTTGAGGAACAACTAAGAAGCATTTCTAGGAGCAATTCTGATGACATTTCAAAATTAAAGAATGTGAGGTCTCTGATTTATTTTAAATTTCTCCTACTATCTCAGTGAAAAATAGAGTAAATGTGTATTTGTATTGATATATATTACAACTGTACCTGTATATTTTTAACAGGTTGATTAAAATTTTTCAGAAAACCCAAAAAGACAGCAAGTTTAAGTGTTGCATGATTTTGCCAATTAAACATAATTCAAAGTTATCAACCTCTACTGCATAAAGCAAGAGCCAATGAAATACTGGTGTTTTCTAAAAGGAGATGGGTGAAATTATAATCTTACCACAACATTTGCTTTTGGCACAAATTGCACTTTCCAAGTAGTTGACTTCTGGATCCTTGAAGCATACCTTCAAGGCAAACACATCTACACTGGGAGGAAGGGAGGGATGAGTTTCAAAACTAAGAATTCAGTAAAGAAAAAAAAAATTGTCTAAGTTCCCTCTTTTGGACTGAAAAAACTCCCATTTACATGCCCATGATAGCTTAACAAAGGTTTATACCACTTTCATTATCAGTGCATGGAAGTGCCTACTACCAGTTTGGTGTTGCCCAAATTGGATCCTTCATAGTCCCTAAGATATTAGAAAATATTGAAATTACAAGTAAAAATAACCTTCCACTTCTGTATGTATTGCAAATAAGCAAGAAAAAAATAAAGGAAAGTCATAAGACTACAAAAATGTTGACAGTAATGGTTTCTAATAAATTTAGTTTCATTTCCAGTTTTTTAAAAAAGTATTCAAAATCTTTTTGCATTACTATAGGCTAAGAATCACTGTATCAAGCAACAAATTATTTCTCAAGAAGAGAGGGCTCAAGAAATTTAAATTGTTCATATTACTACCAGAACTTGGAGACTGTGAACAATGTCAGCATTTTACCACACTGATCATCACAGGTCTATCATTTGTATGATATGCTGTTTTCAGATGAACAGGGAGTAATCTGAAGTAGGACACCATGTGGCTGGCAAAGTCTTTGCGTGACAAAGCAGCCTTCAGAATTAAAATTATAAACTCCTCACCACATGCAAATAAGAGATGGTAATCCTGGCTTCTGCTGGAAGCTGATCATCCAACAATAACAAGAGCTAGAGCCCTGGATATCCACACAAGTATCAAATACCAGACTGGCAGGTATGCCAGATCTCCTCTAGCCAGGATCATATAACTTGTTTTAATCCAGAGTGATTCTGAGCCAGATGCTTTGCCATACCTTCTGCCAAACCCACATTAAAAAAAGAAAAAAAAAAAAAAAAAAAAAAAAAAAAAAAAAAAAAAAAAAAAAAAAAAAAAAAACAGCCAAAAAATAAAAGCCTCAAACATTGATTTGGAAGATTCTGGGACATGAGGTCAGAAGGTTTATCTGCACAGGGACAAAACACACTGTAATTTCATCTTCCTTCTGAGCACAATCCTGGTTTCCTTTGCGTATGAAGAAAAAGGAGAACATGATGAAGATTATTAGGATCTTTCAAGAACCATATTTTAAAAAGAGAAAATGCTCAGCACTATAATTTAAAGTTTTGTATGTGCTAAGTCAGTGAAACTATGTCAGACCAGTCCTGTTGATTTCCTACAGGCAAAACATTCTAGAGGTACCAGGGAAAATGTATTTAACCTCCAAAGAAGCAAATTGTTTATGACAGCATTTCTCATCAGTGATTACTAGAAAACCAAAATTTTCACATCAGATGTCAGAGTTCCAAAACCAAGGTTTCTGAACCTCTAATAAAATCCCAAAAACTTTTTTTTTTTTTTTCTTGAAGAATCTACAGAACACATTGTGGGTTTAAGCAAAATTATGTTACTGAAAAGAGGAAAAGAGAGAGATATTTAGTTAACTTGCTTAATGAACAATTTGAAAGCTATCATGGTAAAATGCAATATTTGTCACTATGTTTCCAAATTGTGGCATGAAATTTTAATTCCAAGTTGGAAAAAATTTTAAAGTACCCTAAACTGCCTAGAAAATTTCAGCAAAAGTTTGATATGAGGGCAATTAAAATGTTTAGTCAGAAAATGTAAACAAATACCCATATGGCCAGAGTCACTGAGGGTATCCCTGTTCATTCTTGAAGAGGGCTTTCCCTGGGATGGTCCCAGAACTCAAGGCAATATACACAATATATCAAGAATAAAAACCTCTGAGAGTTTCTTCTTAAGTATAGAAACTAAAAGACAAATCCATGTGGAGAAGAAACTTAGAAGCCCCTAAGCTACAAACATAAAATTTATTCTCAGTATGAAGCACACCTCGGTTTCCATGTAAGATTCAAAAGATATCTCCTAAAAGATGAAGACCTCCATCTATTTTGACAGGGATTTATTAAAACCTGTTTAATATACTTCTTCCTTCCCTTAAATATATATTTCTTTCCAGGAAAAAAAAAAAAAAAAAAAAGAAAGAAAAAAATCCTCATGGAAAATTACATACCAAATCTAGTTCTTAAATTCTATCCTTTTCAAGCTGTTACCCAGATTGACAAGAAGGTCAGTGATGCGCTGAGTGTTGCTACAAAGATTACAGAAAAGTGCACTAAAAATGCTATGACTGTCAGCGCCTTGATGGCTTCAGATCACATTATGGTGTTGAAGAGTTTCTATTAGCACTGAGCTCAGCCATCAGCCACAAGCTTTTCCTCAGCCAAGTATGCTATGGATTCAGAACACAGCTCTGATGGTTAGGTTCTTCCAGGACCTCAGTCAGAGTGCAATGTTTAAAAATAAATTTTAAAAATATATTATTTGTCCCAAAATACCTTGTTCTGCTTGCACAGAGTCAGAATGCTCAACCTGAATCCAATCAATTTTTTCACAATGTAACTGACAATTTTTCCCACAATCAAGAAGCACTCCAATCAGTAAATGAATAGATTCATTTAGGGTTAACCAAAAAATACGGCACCCAAGAATTTTTCTGATTGAGATTTTGTGGATCTTCTGACAGGGCCAGATGCATGCCAATTCTTGAAATGATTGAAAAACTCCTTATGACTCCAGATTCCTGTCTTTGCCACATTAAAAAGAGAAAGTATAAAATGCAACTCTGTCCATATTTTTAGGAAAGCAGGCAGATAGCATTGTTCATTACATCAAAGAGACTGTTTAAAGTCCACCTGTCAGAGGAAAGAAAGAAACAGAGAATAAATTATTTGTAGAAATTAGAAATAATAATATAAGCACACATGCTACAAGACAAACAAAAGTCATGAAATTATTTGCAAAGCATAATGATTCTTGCCAGTGTTTTCTTTCCAAATTCTCATTGCAGTCTTCAACATCCTCATGAGGGAAAGAGGAGGGGCAGGTACCTATCTTTTCACTCTTGTCACCAGCAGCAGCACTAAAGGGAAACAGCATGAATCTGAGTCAGGGGAGGTTTAGGTTAGGTATCACAAAGAATTTTTTCACCCAGAGGGTGGTTGGGTACTGGAACGGGCTCCCCAGGAAAGTGATCACAGCACCAAGGCTTTGTTGAGTTCAAGAGGCATTTGGACAACATTCTCAGGCACATGATGTGACTTTTGGGGTGTCCAGCGCAGGACCAGAGGTTTGACTCGGTGATCCTGATGAGTCCCTTCCAAATCAGCATCTGCGATTCCATGATTCTATGATTCAATTTCTGTGTTTATGAGAGCCTTATGCTTCTGTCTGGTAAGGCAGCGTTACATCTAAGTTAAACTGAATGTGCTGGTTGAATGCTGTTCTTGTCCCTCAGCATCTGACTTTATATTTAAAAGTGACACTGTTTGTTCCTTATGTTATACTTCTTTATTACTACTGGTGTGGCTTCCTAAGTCAAAGTCTACAATGTTTTCAAAAGAACACCCAAATCTCAGTTTCAAAAGCCAAGCAGTTTTAAAATTTTACTTGCTTTGGGCGACCAGCTCTTTATAATATTTATTCAAAATGTGTGTCCTAGAAAAAGGTAATAGTGGTGGAGTTATAAAAAAGGAGGTTGTATATCTGGGGATAGTTGATTCCATATTGAAATAATTCATCACAAGTTACTCAGAGAAATGTCTTATATTCATCACCCAGTAGTTTTTCATCTAGTGAGAGTAGCCTATTCAAATTACAATAAAATAATTTTATAATTCCAATACTTTGTGTGGCTGGGTTGGGGGAAATAAAAATAAATAAAAAATACAATGCTGGAACATCTTCATTTCAGTTTGCTAAAAACATTTTCTTTTCAGAATTTCATTTTGACTTCTAACATGAAAAAAAATCAGTTATTACATCGCCTTTCTCAAGAACTAAGCTCTTAATGTTCTAATTTTGTGGGGGCTTGAACTACCTTTTAAATTTGAGTATTTTGTTCTATTTTAAACAATTTTGTCTGAGACTAAGATACCAGTGAAGAAATTTTGTGTAGACCTAGATCAAGGTTCCAGAATTCAATTATGATAACAACTTCCTTAAATCTCTGCAGGAATCCAAAGGTTGTTCTTCCAAAATGACAAATAGGTGTGCATATATATATAGATCAATAAATATGTCTGTATATGCACATATTTCTATCTCTGTATTTGTATGTGTATGCATACATACAAAAGAAATATTTTTGCTTCAATTAATAGAAAAATGTGATCATGACCTGTAAATATGCAGTTTGACATAACAGTTTCACTCTAAATATTACCGCTAAATGTTTATTTCTGAAGCTGGTGGACAATGAATTTAGACTATTGGGTTTTGTGGGGTTTTTTGTTTGTTTTTTGTTTTTTGTTTTTTTATCCTGTCCTTTTTTACTGTGTTCTGGTTTTGACAAGTTCTGGATCTATATTTATTACAGACATTTTGAACACATTTGGTCATGTCTTCAATTAATTCTTGACCTTAGCAAATATTTCCTGTGGTTACTTCAATGTTTAATTTGTTCATGTACTTTTCAAATTGGTGGGATCAGGCCAATCAATCTTTCTCTGGAACTTTCTTGTGTGCATAAAAAGGTGTATTTCACTGTATGATTGATTATTAATGACTAATAAAAACAATAAACCTTCCAAAACTGAGAAAAATAATGTTGGAGTAAATATTCTCTGTATAACGTATGTGTTAATATTCAACCATCTCAATCATTTTCAAGGAATCTTTCTACCCCGCTGTCACTACCAGTAGAACTTGTCAATCTCATAAATATGCAAAAAATAACCCTTTTCTCTTAATCATCTTTCTTCTCCTGACTGTACCTCTTTTGTAATGCACCAGATACTCTTTGCAAATGCCACCAACATTTCACCTGGAAACCTAAGCCTCCCTTTTTCGTATACTCAGATTTTATCTTACTGCTCAGTCAACATCACAATAACTGTATTTTACAGCAAAGTAGACTTACTACATTGTAATCAAGAGCAGAATAAACATTTCTCAAAATTATCAACATGGTATTGGTATGCAACCTCATTTGATTTTTCAGCTAATTTCACTTCATGACTGTGAGCTGATCAAGAAGAGAATAGAAAACAATTTTCAAACAAGATGGTGACTAATGCTGTTTAGACCTAAATCAGATTCTGGGTCAGTCCCTGGTGTGCACAGCATTAGCAGTCCTGCATGGCTGCTTCATCTTAAGTCAATCATTTTTGCATTCAATTGAAAATACTTGAAACTGACTGCTGCTTTATAAATTATTTCACATTCCAAGATAAAATGTCATAATATTATTTTAAACTCAAAGAGCATGTGGCCACATACTATGTATAGCATCAATTAGCATAATACCAGATAACATGAGGTGATATGCAAATAGAAGAAGAATGCAGTATTGGCACAGCCCAGCACAGCAAACTCTGACATCTGTTTGGCAATATTTTGCACGTGTAAATTCTGCAGCTCTGTCTGTCTGTGTTTAATGAACTTGTCTGGAAATTCAGAGCACCTAACTGAGAGATTATCTAAACTAACAGCACAGCAGCAGTCTGTTTTAATTTAGGCTGTCTGCAAGATACTGCTATGAAAATTAACAACTCTTAAGTGTGTTAAATAATCCCTGGCCTTCGTAATAATTGAGCAGGCTGAAAGAAGTCTTACAACTTGTATTATCTTGTTGTCAAACACCAGCTGACTTTTTTCCCCTTGTATATTGATTTGGAGAATTAAGCTGCCTCTATGTAGATATGTCAGCCTGGAAGGATTTTAAGGACAGCTAGCAAAATCCTAAGGCTTTTAAGGTAGCAATGTCAAATAAGGTATTAATTCATAGTAACAGGCAGACCTTATGTTTTTACCTCCTGAGCAATTCCAAGAGAGGGCAGATGGGGCACAAATTAATTGTTTTTCTGCCTATCTATAAGGCTTTGGGCCAAAGAGCAGTGGCTGAGAAATGAAGACAGGTTCAGCTGTATGAGGTTGATAACAGTGTTCTGCAGCCCCAAAATATATGTTCTGTATGTTTTGCCATAAATTGTCATAGAATCATAGAATATGCTGAGTGGGAAGGGACCCATCAGGATCACTGAGTCTGACTCCTGGCCCTATGCAGGACAACCCCAAGAATCACACCATGTGCCTGAGGGTGTTGTCCAAACACTTCACAAACTCAGACAGGCTTGGTGCTGTGATCACTTCCCTAAGAGCATCCATTCACCCTCTGGGTGAAAAATCTTTTTCCTGATATCTAACTTATACCACCCCTGACTCAGATTCATGCCATTTCCTTGGGTTCTGCCACTAGTCATGAGGGTGAAGAGATCAGTACCTGTCCATCTGCTTCCCCTCATGAGGATGTTGAAGACTGTAATGAGATCTCTGTTTCCTCTTCTCCAGGATGAACAAACCAAGTGATCATAAGGCTTCGCCTCCTAGTAATCCTTTCTCTAATCAATTAGCTGCCCTGCCCTGACTTATTAAAATAGCCATTGTATGTGCTGGAGTTAGAGTGCCATTCTTGCAGCAACACATGTTTGCTTAGCACTTACTTGGCAATATGTTACCACTTAAAACGGGGGGGCAAGTTCACACTCAGAACAGATGGGAGAAGAGAACAAGAGGAAGTGACCCCCCGCAATGGAGGTTATCATAAAACCTTATTAACATCAGGGATGCTATTGCAATAATGCTGAGAAACCTCATTTGAAGCTAGCGTCTTGTGGTGCCAGGCAGAGAAACATGAGCATAAGACATGGCTCGAAAAGTCTTTCTCCATTCTGGACAAAAATGCTACCAGCCTCTGGAAGGAATGATGTGGATGGTGTTCCACTGTTTCTCAGCTCCTCCAAGCTCAAAGAACTATAAACTTTCCCAGTCATGTATAATCTCATTTTTCTGTAATAACTTCTGATTGATGGCCAGTCTTGTTTTGTGGTGACATCAAACAGTCAGGAGGTGATATGGTTTTGGGAGAACTGGAGCTGAGGTAACTATATTTCCTGTTTCTTTGGCACTGCAAAAAACATTCACTTGCTTTTTCAGAACTTTGATTTTTAATTCTCTGGTAAGGTATCTAGAGACTGGAACAGCCATTAATTATAACTTTTCTGGTTCATGGAACAGAAAATATCCAATAAATGTGTGCATTGTCATGGGATAAGGAGTAGTTGAAGAGCCTGACTCCTGGAATATAAATAGAGATGTGGACAGATAGGTCACCGCAGGCAGGTGGAAGAAATCCATCATTGCCTGGTAGTTTCCTAGATTACTTCTATAGTTATCATCAGGCAGAGGCCATTACAAATTGATTGTGCTGACGTCTGAGCTCTTGCTATGTGGTCTGACCATGAGCAGAGAGATCTCGGAAACTTCTGTTTTCAACCATTTCAGTTCAACATTTCATATCAAAAATGTTTTGTTTCTATGCTCAGCATGGAAGTTAAATGGAAATTTTGTACTTTAACGTACTTCACCTTATATTACCTCTGTAAAAATATGACTGAAAACAACAGTCCACATATTTTGAAATATTTGATTCTGAATATAAATAAAACAAAAGGCACAAATCTCTAAGTTTAATTCACCATATATTATCTTTAGGAAATTAAACATATTATTTTCCTATAGATACAACAGGTCATTTAAGGAACTAATTGAAAATGTGCAGGTTGTGGAAATGTAACCACCAATCAGTAAAATTTAGTAACTTCACTTGCATGACTGGCAAAACCTATTTTTTTTTTTTTAATAAAGAATACATATTTAATGGTTTCAGTGTGTAGTTATTTTTTCATGCAAATATAAACACTGATATCTTTATGGAGAAATTCATCTATCTAGTGCATCAGAAAAAGTTATACAGTGGTCAGACTCAAGGGAAAAGAACCATACTTCATTTGAGCTGAAAAAATATAGTGTGTTCCAAGAGAATATAGTCAACATTTTTCTTCTTTTTCTTGACATGAAACTTTCAAAGTAGATGTTATTTTTTCACATAATACAACCATTTCTCCTACCAACAATTTCAACAAACAGAAAACATTGAAGAGAACACAATTTTTGTTCATTCTGATTAAATCTTTTTTGGTAGCTATGTGCTGTATGACACTTTTTAACATTTAAAGATTTGAACAGAACTAGCTTCATTTTTTCTGTCTGGTTTTTATTTTGTTCATGGATTTATTGTTAGAGAAAAGTTCTCCCCATTCTCACTGCATAGCCTGAGTTGGATGAATGTTCATAAGTCATTACAGAGGGATTGCATTTTTCAAGGCAAGACTGTAAAGGAAAAAAAAAAACAACTATATATTGGCTATTCTCTCTATAAATGAAGAAATGGCAAAATAATTTGATGGTATATCCATATAGATGTAGACAAGGAAGAAATTACTGACATGAAACAAAGACTGAAGTATGTTCCTAATTGCTGTGAGACTGTGTTTGATGTAACACGCACAGCAGAACACTGAAAAGCTGTATGCCTTGCATGTCTGAAGCAAGGTGACCTTCTGGTGGGAGACAAGAATTCCTCATCGAAGTGCCCTGCAACTGTCTGCAACAGAATCTCTTGTCTCATTCACTTATTGATTAGTAAAGACCAAACCTAGAAAGAGAGACCAAACCAAAGACAGCACATTCTTCTTTGTGAATGAAAACACTGAATTTGTCACATATCACACATGTCGGTTTAAGGCTACTTCATATACAATCCTTGTATTATATTTCTCGAACCATTATTGAACAGGAAAACTCTTTTATTTCATTAGACCATGCTCAAACAAAAGTAAGTGTTCTTAGGAGAGTAGTTGGAAAATATATACATGAAGACTGATCTGTTATGAATTTTTATGACATTTAGCATCTAAGTAAAATACTACTTCTGCTTTTGTGACTCTGTCCTTGAATTAAATACAACCTCCATGCTCATTATTTCTCTTCAATGAGTTTTGCAATCAGAAGAAGAATATTATCTATCCATTTAGGATTGTTATGAAAAATTCTCTTCATTAAAACAAATCAGAATGAAGCTGGTATTAGGAAAAGCACTCTCATTATGACAAAAGTGAAGGTTGCGAACAGCTACCCAAAGCGACTGTAGAATCTTCTTCATCAGACATATTTATACTTACTTAAATGAAGGTTGCATTCCTTTGAAACTAACAACAGTTGTATTTATCTTTTTTTTTTTTTTTTAATGCCTCCTCTTGACTTTATTTTTGACTGCTTTACAGATATTCTTAATCTAAAGTCTTTCTGTTGTGTGGAGAATGGGCATTCTGATTTCTTGATCTTCACTGGTGGGTGGCAATTCTTACAATTACACTGCTCCTCCCAGACTACTGTCATTGCATACATAAGACTAAAAGTTATGCCATATGACTGTAAATAGAAATATTTATCCATGCCCATGTTCTTCATTTGTATGAATGAGTTTAAAGAAGGTTTCTCTGTGGAGCAAATACAAATTGAAATCATTCATGACTGTAATCATTACTCCTAGAGTAACTATTATAAAGATCCTCCAAACTCTTTAATTTGAGCTACACATTCCAAACCTTTTAAGTTGCATTCTAGAATAAATTTTGTACTTGTACCAATTCATGAAAAAATTGCTTTGACAAAGTTAGTACTGATGGATAGCCATTTAATTCAGGAGGTAACAAACACAGATTCCTTTCATTTTAACCTAAAACATATAAACACATATTCGTAAAAGTACCTTTTTGAATTTTAGGAGCTATAGTATGAAATATAAGTGATCTTCCAAACTGTGAGATAAATGAAAATAATGAAAAACAATCACAAGACAGACAGTGATTATATAAATTTTTAAAGTTCTGATTTTGCACAAGTTTATATTTTGCAGCCCTAAGGACTGGAATAGTTTTGATATTTGAATATTAAAGGATTAGCATCAGTAGCATTCTCACTCTTGGTAATATTCTTTAAAATGCATGTTGTACTTATAAGAAATTATAAATAACAATCTCCCAACAACAGCAAAACTAAGCATGGACCATTAGCTATATTACAATGTAAAAGTCTAGACCTCTTCTCCAGGAGAAGGTACTTGAATATTAATCTGGTTGAGCAACTTAACCAATGAAGCATTTGCATTTTTCTAATGATACTGAGGTAAGTTCAGATCAAAGAGAAAGGAGAAAGGAGAAAGCTATTTTCTTATTTTTTTTCTGCCTTTATTGCTATATTAAGCAAATACATTCAAAGAAAATCTGATTGCAATCACTGACATTTTAGAAATACACTTTTCCTATTAGTAAAGTAACCTGCTGTTGCCAGCAGCTATCAGAAGAGGAAGTGTCACAGTAACATAGGTTTCAAGCTTGTTATTTGTTTCCTGAAGAGTATCATCTAGTGCAATTTCGTGTCAGGGATAATATAACTGATATATTAATAAAACACTGACATTCAGAAATTCATCTGGAATCTCTTTACAGTGTTCTATCCTTACATTTTCAGATATTTGGTCTTATTACTCCAGTTTAAAGATCACAATGTTAAAATATTAATTAGTGAATCATCAACACAAAGAAAGACATTACAGAAAGACTTGACTGTACGACTTGTGTCAAAACATTTCTTATGATCTACCTTCAAAATTTACTTTGGTCACTATCTTTCTCAGCTTTCCACTGGGAAAATAAAAAATAATAATAAAAAAAAAAAGGTAATAATTTTCCCCCATGTGTTTTCAGTTATTCCCTAAAAATTAATTAAGAGGATTTTTTGTTCTGTTTTGGTTGAGGGTATTTTATAATCTAGTATATATTTTTTGAGAAGACTCATAAAATCTGATTTTAATCTATTATGAGCATTTTTGAGCTCCTACATATTTTTCAGAATATTGTAATTCTATTACCTAATTATGTTCCCCTGAAAATCTTCCCAGACAATTTGGGGAAAAAAATAAAAAAAATAATTGGTGATATTTTCTTTAGTGCTGTGAAAGTAAGTCAGATTTTAAAAATGGCTGCATTCATTGTACAGAAGCACATGAGTTCTGACACACTATTCTTTACAGATATATCTGAACAATGCTTATGCTCACTGCTTGCCTTACCAAAGACAATAGAAGAACTCTGGGAACATTAGAAAGAAAAACTTTTGATGAAGAGGCAATGGAAAAAAGGCAAATGTTGATTCAAACCAATCATTGTGAAATAAAGTATGTCACTTTATTTTGAATCAATTTAACTCAATTACTTAATGAGGCATAGTAGAGGAAGTCACTCATGCGAGTGATTCAATTGCTTAAAAATATTGGAAACAGTGAGGGGGAAATACAAGATATTAGGATTTTTAAATTGAAGAAGGAAAATAGGAGATAAGAAAGAGGATACTGAAAAGTCACTTTTTATGCGAGGACGTGGGCAAGTGAAAGGTCAGCATTATCACATATCTTACTGTCTTTGTGTCTTTTGGTTTTGTCTCCAGGAACCATTTGCTTTTACAATGAAAGTGATTTAGTTTCAGTTTTTCTTACTTTGCTTTGGCTAATGCCCTGAATGTGACAGTAGCTTAGCTTATCAGAAAGGCTAAGCAAGGACTCATTCAGTTATGATGGCTAATAGCTCATACAGGCATGCATTGGAAGTCCAGAAACGATGGAGAACAGAACAAGCAGCAGCAGAAATATATTGCGGGAGAGGGAAGAAACCTACCTCAATTATTTTCCGAAGAAAAGAAACAAATACATCCCCTGATATTCTCCTAGCTGCATGCCAAAAAACATATTTGAAATGTTAAACTATTGTTACAATTTGGGAAGCATGAAAATTGCAAAAGCTGCAAGCTGAAAATGCTACAGATAACAGAGAAACACAATTTAGTGGATTTTCACTCTTTTTACTAATAACTGACAAAGGATGCTTTGATCAAGCAGATTCTGTTGACAGAGACTTTCCTCAGCAGACAGAAGCTCTTATCTTCAAGCTATGAAACACAAAAAACGTTCATAAAGATCACTTTGAATGCCATTTTCTCTGTATTATGTAAGTTTAGGGATTACTGAGCACAAAAAGGTGTATGATGAAAGATACAAGACTTGGAAGATATTCTAGTGCACAGTAATTCACTGCATTTATTACCATTAAATTCCACATTCTGCTCGTAAACATTGCTCCTTATTTAGCAGATGTGTCGATGGTTCTAACAATCTTCATAAACAAAAATTCTGCTCCAACAAATGGATTAACCTTAAAAAAACACAGACTTTCAACATTAGATTCAGTAGTTCTTTCCCTTCTTAAACTCAAATCCTTCTTCTGGAATATTACAGCATATTTGGCGTGACTTTCCTTAACTTAGTAAATAGAGAGTAAGGATCTCTTGCTCGGGAAAACATTTTAAGAGCACACTGCCTTGCTTGCGTTTTCAGAACATCTTGGTAAACCAATTAAACCAGCTTTTATCTTAGACATTTGTTATTGCTTTTAGTGCTTTTTCCGACAGCATAAAATTCTTTAACTAACCCTTCAATATTGAGTATCCCATTGTAATTTTACAGTTGGCCTTCCAAACACATTAAAGAACTTGATGGGGTTATGAATCACAGATTATTTGTCTCTCTGTAGACTAATGTATCAAAAAGATTGAGATCGGATCCGTGTCTGAAAGGCTGGTTTTGATTCAAATTCAGTGGCAAATTAAACTGGGAGTGTGTAGTTACATTTACACACATCCATACTTTTCCTACAGCTGAGGTTTAATTACTCAGCTAAATCATTGCAGTTTTCAGACCTGTGTATTAAAGCTCAATCAGTAATCCTACATGAATCTACCGTATTTTGTAGGGGTGTATCATTTGGAATCAATACTAGCCCAGAGGGCTTGCAACTGTCTTATTCATGATGGTCCTCACTGAAAACCAGGATATCCCTTGTATTTTACCTTTAGGACTAGATATCTGTATCAGGATTGCTTCACACATGTTGCCAGTCTTATAATAAACTGAAATTGGGCACACAACACCTTATGAAATACAGTACAGATATAACAGCTTTCCTGGAAGAATGAAGCTCTTTATGAAAACAGATGCAGTTTATTTTGTACTTCAGTCTGTAGTTACCTTGTAGTGATGCCTACATTTTTTCACTGCCACAGTGATCATTCATCTCTTCACAGAACTATTTTTTTTGACGATTAATCATTTCAGTTTTGTCAATATTCTGATTTGATGACCATTCCTAAAATTATTAGCTACTTTAATGTTCCATCTGATTTTTGTTCTAAGCAGTGTCAATAATGTAACTGATGATTGCTTTGTGTATTAATTTCTCTACCAATGCACAGACAATCAGATTCACTCCTACCTTGAGATTCTACTGTCATCACTCACCTTAGTCTATCAAATAAGTCAATTTACATGATGGGAAAATTCAAAAAAACCTGAGGTCAGAAAAGAGCTCTTTGTATTTGAAAGCTGCAATGAGTATTCTATTAGCATACCTTGCAGACTTCAGCTGGGTATGTTCTCAGCGTAGGTCAAAGAAGTGTTTGTTATGCCATCCTCATTTGTTTAAAACACCCATAAAACCTTTTTAAGTCCTTGAATGTTTTTCTCTGTGTGTTTCTACAAGTGATTTAATGAGGTTATTAACTTAGAATTAATATATTTCTGTGGATTAAAGTAAATGACCAGTAAATACCTCTACCTAAGTAGAAGTAATTTTTGACAAGAAATAAAAATCATCCTCTTCCTTATTGAGTTAGGTTGTAGAAGGTCCAGAGTTAGCAGCATATGAAAAACTAGTGAAATTCCCTTTTAACTCTCTAGACGTGGTTTAAATTCAGCTGAATTTCAGGAAAATTTCCCATCAAGTGTTGTAAGCTTTCACAAAGGCTCTAGTTTGTGAAGAAGAATAGTTGCAATTTTGTATTAACCCATCATAGTTTAACATTTAAATCAGAATATAATTTTTGGCATTGGCCATGCATATGGGACAGTATAACATGTTCCTCAGAAGGAACAGCATTTGTCCTTTCTTTGATATTCTTTTGTGTACCGTGTTTCTTTTCAAATAATGGTGAGAACATAAGCCTCAAAAACCAAAATCAATGAACACTGGAGGAAAGTGGAGGAAATTATTTTCCCAGGAGAAAATACATGGCGTTTAATATATTTCTAGGAAGAAGTAATCAGACCTTCCTGCTTGCTAGTTCTGAAACTGTCTACAAGATAAGGTCTCAGTTTGAGAATCAAGTCTCTTCAGCTGCAGATGTGTGAAGTTGGTGCAGTCAACAGAAGCTAACTTCTGAATTCACCTTCCTAAAATGATTCTATCTTTTCACCAGCTTCAAAACTTCACACCCAATGAAAGCAGAAGGCCTTTGTGTCTTTTTTCATGTAACCCCATTTCTCCCTTTTTAGCTATAGTCCTTTTATCTTGTTGCATTCCTGAAAGTTGATAGTAAAAATACTTCAATGTATAACAGATGTGCACATGTACAATTCATTATTAATCGTAGTGCACGCTCTCAAAAATGTAATTTTTTTCAGTTCTCATTTTTTGCAAGCAAACTTTCATGACTGGAAGATCTGTTGTACCACTTTCAAATGTGCCAGATGTTCGTGGAAGGAGGATTGCAGTGTGGGGCATTTTACAGGCATTAGTAAACAATTCAATAAGAGTCGCTATGGCCAGATCTGTCTGTCTTTGTACAGTCCCATTGAAATTATGAGGAGTTTTTCAGGACTCTCACGAACCTCCTGTTTGAAATAAATAAAAAAAAAAAACCACTCAGAAAGATAACAAGATTCCCTATTCAGATCCCTAAAATATCTAAGTAGCTAAGCTTAAAGAACAATGAAACTGTCATTAGTGGACAGATATTTCAATGTTGTCATTTGCAAAACTCATAAATCATGGAGTACTAACTAGACGGATTAAAGAAATAGAAATATGATAGATTTCTTTAACTGAATGCCTATCTAATTGTCAGAAACATATAACCCAAAATTGTTTAAGATATATTCCTAAAGAAATATTTATTTCTTTTGAAAGCAAGCCTAGAGTAATCCCTTCACTTTCTATATTGTCTGCACAGCAACTCGAGAATGGGTCAGAATATGACAAATTCCGAGCAGATGTTACACTTTCACTAAAGGTTTTTATGGTAAATTTGGTAGTCCAAACTGTAAACAGAAGATAAACATGACATAAGTTACAAACAGTGAAGATTACTGAAGACTCACAAGACTTGTACAGATTTTAGTGAAAATAAAAATATGAAAAGTGAGTGTTTCTGGTGTATTATCTTGGTTCAGTTCTCAATGGTTTTTCATCTTACATGACTGCCTACAATTCCAATACATTTAAGAGTATAATAAAATACTGGAAACTTGGTATTTTATTGTTTGTTTCTTCATCTTGGCTTCATTAATTGGACACTGGGATTTCCCATATCAGTAAAAACATAAAAATAGTCAAAATATGAAATAAGGAGAGAGACAGTTTGACTTCTATTCCAAGTTCTAGGGAGAGAGAGAGACAGTTTTGACTGATTCATATCCAGATTGTGCCTAGAAGTTTTGATTTTGACAAATGGAGTCTAGTGGGATTAAAAAAAAAAAAAAAAAAAAAAATCCACCCAGGAGATTAACTGGTAAAATTTTCAATCCTTTCCAGTGAAAAATGCAACCATGCCTATGTAAGTCACTGCAGGAAGAAGAGGAAGACAGCTTCTCTCCCAGAGCTCCTGAGACATACCTGTTAGCATGGGACTGTGATCATGGCAAGAAGGTTGCACCATGAAATGGACCGGAAATAGATCACGCGAACATATAGCTATGCAACTTCAGAAGCAGCATTTTCAGATGTTTTGCCACCTTGGAGTGCTGCACTGCTGGCAGGTGACTGAAAGCAGGTCTTTCAACAAAGACTGAAAACTCTGATGCCCCCATCTATATCAATAAAACAGTGCTAATGATATGAATACCTTTTGCACAGTACCATATGATCATAGAATCCTAGAATGCTCTGGCTTGGCAGAGACCTTAAAGATCATTTAGTTCTAACTCCCCTGCCATGGACAGGGATACCTTTCATTGGACCAAGTTTATCAGAGCTCCATCCAGCCTGGCACTGAACAGTTCCAGGAACAGAGCATCCACAGCTTCTGTGAGAAACATGTTCTAGTGCCCTACCACTCTCACAGCAAAGAATTTCTTCCTAACATCTAATCTAAACTGACTCTCTTTCACTTAGTTAAAAAGAGGTATATACATCCAAGTTAAAAAGAGGTATATACATCCAACATACAGAATGACTTCTAGTTTTGACAAAACTCTCATTGACATCAGCAGCAGTTTTATGTGAGAACAACTCTATATTGCTTATATTATTGATGAAGCAGAAGTTTGGATCACTACAGTGATTTTTTTCCTTCCAATAACTGTAAAGGAACAGATGAGGTAGCACAGAAGAAAGCTAAACTCTAATTTAGAGTTTGTACTCCTTTTGGCTGGGGTAATTTTCTTCATTGTAGCTAGTTCGAGACTATGCTTTGGATTTCTGAACAAACACTATTGATAAAACAGGGATGTTTTCCTTATTGTTGAGCAGGGCTTGCACAAAGTCAAGACCTTTTCTGCATCTCGCATCACCCCACCAGTAAGCGCACGGAACTTGGAGGGGACAGAGCCAGCACAACTGACCCCAAACAAGGGACATTTAATACTATATGTCAGCATGTTCAGCATATAGAGATGGGGGAAGAAGAGGACAAGGGGAGACATTCAGAGAGATTAAGTTTGTCTTCTCAAGGCATGGTTACACATGCTGAAGCCTGGCTTTCCTGGGGATGGCTGAACACTTTTGCCTGACCATGGAAAGTGCTGAATGAATTGCTTGTTTTGCTTTGCTTCCTTACATGGTTTTTTTTTTATTTAATTATTAAGTTGTCTTTACCTCCACTCAGGAGTTTTCTTTTATACCCTCTTTATTTTCTCTTCCTTCCCACCAGGGGGAAAGAGCAACCAGCTGGGTGGAGTTTAGTTCACAGATGGGGTTAACCCACAACAGTTTTCCTAAATGAAAAGAAAAACAACATCCTGCTTCTTCCCGGCAGTTAGGCCTAGTCAGAATTGACAAGGTCTGTGGGAAAGATGTAGGGAAAAGTAGTTACGATTCAAAAAATTATTAACAAGCCAGTGATTTCTGTTCTGAATATTGACATTGTCTGCATGTTCCATTCCACGAACTACACAAATGGCCTTGCTTCATACTTGTTTCCTTTGATATTGTTATTAGTCAAATTGGGGGGAAAAAAAAAAGGAAAAAATTCAAACCAAACTAACCCACACAATTTTTAGTCAGCTGACTTTACATCTTTACATCAATTTCTATTCCCTTTTAGTTAACACCACTACAGACCATGTGCCTTGTGCCAATAAACTGTGTTGACACTACCTTTTATCATGTATGTGCTTTAGGGAAAAAATAGAACTAGGAAGGTTATTGTATTAGTTAGCTACTTTGTATAACACTTTGAAGATGAAAAGTACAATATATGTGCAGAGTATTATTATTTTTTATTTCATCATCTGCTATGGCTATTTGTTCAGCTAACTAATTACAAATGAATAACCAGGGAATGCATGTGGTATTATCACCTATTTTATGACAATTTACTTTTTTTCTTGTGTGATTTGACTAAAATTAACATTGGGATATCTCATTAATAGCAATCCCCATAAGAAAATGTCTAAACAATTAAAAAAAAAAAAAAGAAATAGAACACCTTGAGGCTGAAAAAAAGATTCAGAAAAGAGCATGGATCTTAAACCATGCCTGTTATTTCTGCCTGTAAAGTCTGCTCGTGCCTGCACTAGTTTTTATAAGAAACTTCCTGTCTGCACATTTGCTAAATACAAGATATAAAAATTACTTGACCTGTACCACATTAGTCATACAGATAACAAGAAACACATTGCAACAAGTTTTCCTCCACAAGGGATGAACATCAAGGTGAAATCTTGGCTCCTTTACAAGTAAAGGGAATTTTACCCTGGTGTTATACATGTGTTAATATTTAATCCAGATGTCCATATTGAGCTGTCATATCCAATGGTTTCCTTTGATACTAGTGGTCCCAAGGTACTATTAATTTAGAGGGAAAATGAAGAAAATTGGAAAGTTTTCACTGACCATCCTACTTTTATCCCTCTTCAACTGTCAAGACCCATCCAAAGACCTCTCTTCCATGCTGTGCACCTGGGGTGTGAACTGAGCTGACTGAATATTTTGATAGTATGTAAGTCTAGATCACTAGATCTGCTCTTAATGTTGAAAATAGTATTTAGGTCAGTAAAGAAACAGATGAAGGACAGATGATAAATTTTATGTAATGCACAAAGTTAAAATAAGTAAATTATGTGGAGGATAGTTACAATTGGTATTCAGAAGTTTTCTTTTTCTCCCCTAAACTCTCTATCACTTACTGAAAAGGCTTAAGAACAACAGGAGATATTTTCTCTTAATTCTTCTGAAGTATGGTTCTATTCTGCAAGATATTAGAAACAAGAAATGAGTAAGATCATTTATATTTGCTTTCTGATTTCAAGACAGACTTTTTTCTGTGACTGCAAATTGCTATGAAATTGCTATACATTCAACCTCTGTGTGCTTTTGTATCCTGCATAGTATGAAGGCTACATACAAAAAGATTGTGTGCTATTAGTTGTTGATAAACAAAACATACAGTGAACAAAAAGATGCAACGGAGTAAAAATTAATATTTATTTTTTGTTTTTCAGTAGGCAGCAAATAAAAAAAATAATAGTATCTCTGATTTACAACATCAGGGGGAGTTAAAATAAGCACATTTATTTAAGGAACACCTTTCACAGACTGGGTAAGTTTTTAAAAACATTGTTTTATTTTTTTTTTAATTAGTAAAAAAAGGACTAGCAGTTAATTGTTTACAGAAGTGAAGTACCCAGAGCATTTTTCTCTCTTTAGCCATTTCCCTTTTTTCCACAGTCTGTTTTCATAACATGATAATTACAGGGGCTTGTCACTGGTAAAATACTATGATTTCATCACAACAAGAGAAATCCAACAGAGATGAACTGTGAAGAAAAACACAGAGAAAAACACAGGTCATCCATCTCTAATATTTATAATAACACTAGCAGATTAAAAAATATCTAGTTTTCACCTTCATGTGGAAGGGTTTTTTTATTTATTTATTTGCTATAAATAATTTTTTAGCTGGTTACTAGATACGCATTAAATATCTGGCTTCCTAAATAGAATCAGAAATCCAAGTTAGTTTTCCTTTTCCTTCTCGCTTTGCCAGCCTAAACAACCTTCTTGTTGCATGAGCCAGAAAGAGGTCAGACTCTGAAATGCTGGCAGTGCCCTGTGTCCTGCAGGTGGAAATACCACAGAGTGAAATGGAAAAAAAAGAGATGTGAAATGTCCCTGTTTTTAGCTGAAAAAATAATAGTCTGAAATCAAACACTAGTTGTCACAATGAATTGTCTTTCTGTCAGACTCAAGAATCCTTAAATAAAATCATCTTAAATGCATGGAGAAAATAATTACTAAATACTAAAAAAAAAAATAAATAAATAAATGAAGGCAAAAGTAAACAGGACTAGAAATCTATTCTGAAAGCTGGGAGAGGAAGAAAAAAATGAAAAGAAAAAAAAAAGGCTCTAAATCACAGCTAAAAGGCTTTGGGATAAATCTCACCTGAAAATTGAAGGCAGAAATTAATGCTTATCAAGATTAAAAAAGGAACCTTAGCCTAAGCTTCATAATACAGCCTTTTTGGAGTGTCCTGAAGGTGAGCCTTACTTGCTACACTGTGTATTCAAGAACCTACAAGCTCTCCAGTTTCTCTTGAGCTCTGGTTCAGTTTTCAGAAATTTCACTGAATATACTGAGGTGGAAGGGGCCGACATGAATCATCAAGTCTAACTCTTAAGTGAATGGCGCATATGGTTCATGTGTGTTGGCCTTGCTCTTGTTTCCTTCATGTCACAAATATTAGCAAAAATAGTTTTAGTATCAATTTTTAAAAATTCATCTTAACAAGGTTTAATGGCTGGTTTCACTCTATTACTTGCTGCATAGATGAAACATACAAAGAAAAATGAAGTTAGAATCTATTTAGAATTTTCTACAGAGACTGGTGATGCTAAAGGATAAGGGAGACCCCTCCACTGACTCATGAGGTTTAAAGTGGACCACTTTGTTTTTCAAACTTCTCATGAAGTCTCATGTGTCTAGGTCCAATCTTAGTCTCTGACTTGTTCAACAGTTTATGTCTAAAGGAATTAACTACGTAGATATTATTACTATTGATTTGGCATGATATGAGTGACTGTTGCTAATAAAGGTCTCCCTGCCTTGGGTAAGGATGGATCTCAGTCTCAGGTAAGGAATCTCAAGCCTTGAAAGACATCCTAGTTCAAGGAGATCATGTCTGGCATGCAGTCCAGTTGCAATTTAGAGAGAACACGAATTGGACTCATCTAAAGATCTGGTGTTAGTAGAAAGGTGCATCTGCCAGGAGGAGGAACCTCATGAGGCATTCCAGCTCAAAAGGTCACCACTATGTAGCCAAGCTGTCCAGCTTGGTGAGCCTAAAAGAGGCTCATTTAGGCTGCTGTATTTATGGGATGAAGGGGTTGACCCATAGTCAAACTGCATACAGTGGAACAGGTGTGCATGAGACTCCTTGTACAGACAACTTTCTTTGTTCCTTGGCAAATAAATCTTGGAAAAACCACCCATTATTTATGTGTTAATCGTTTGATCTGTGTCCAAGCTCATATGCATTGGTGCTCACTGGGTCACCCTGCACCATTGTGGGTTTCCTGGAGTTCTTGGCCCAGCTATGACTCAGGCCTTTGCCTCCTTTGGAGACTGTACCAACTTCTGATATTTTCATTAGGGGTATCAAGTGCATCCATCATCCATCACACCTGTAAAGTCCTCAGTAACTTAAGACAGAACACCAGCTCTGCAAGTAATCATTATGTATTATCTGTGTCTTTAGGGACACATTGTGGTGGTGTAGAATACACAGCAACTTTGTAGAGTTTTTGAAAATAATATAACTCTTTATTGTCCTTCAGAACTCTCAAAATCTTCAAATTCAAATCCCCCGCTTACAAACCCACTGAAATAGTAAGATTTTCATACTATGTTCTTTATTAATTTTTTCCTTCTTTCTTTACAAAAATGTGAATAGATGGGTACTTGTATTTGATTCTTATAAGACAGAACATCTTTCTTATCAGAAATATTGGAGATTTATTTATTTATTTTAAATTCAGAAGCACAGCAAGTAGGAAAATCAATGAATATTTTTAACTTCCATTGGAGAAAGCAGACACCAGCAGTGCTAATATAAAAAAAAAGGACAATAGAACAGGGTCCAAGAAATTCAGCAACCTAAGAGTGTTTTCAGATAATTGCCTGGAAAATATGTGGGTTTCATAAATCATTGATAAGGATCAAATGCTCGGCTCCCTTCCTGTTACAGATTCCCAAGCAGATGAGGTCCAACACTCAGAAAATCCCAGGTGTTCAAAATACAGGGTCAATTTCCCTCATTTCACGAAGTTCTAATAGAATTTGTTTCCACTTTTAGTGTGGCCCACTTTGTTCCACTGTTTCACTTATTGAAGGTTTCATAAGCAGTTGAATTCCTAGTGGTGACTCTCCCACAGCCTTCTTAGTAGACAGCAGTGTTGATTGAAAACAAATTTCCAGCCTCAGAACCCTGAAGGAATAGTGTGGACAAATCTGGCAAAAAAGAGTGTCCACAGGGACAAGAGAAAAAGTGTACGTTAGTATTTCTGGGCTGAAGGGAGAACAATGGACTGCTGACAGATTAGCTGTAAAATGGATCAACTCAGAAGGGAGGTGCAGGATTATTTTGGAGGACGTTTTCCTTCTTTTTCACACAAAAAGGGCATTCAAAGCTGTATGTTTCGGGGGTTCTGGCAGAAGAGCTCTAAGTGGCTACTATCATCAATGAAAATGAAGGAAAATGGCCAAGCTGTCTACTTCAGGTTGTAATGTAGTGCTCTGAATTCCTCCTTTCTCCCTCTCCCCCAACTTTCTCGAGGTATTGATTGCTTTCTATGTCTGCTTTATGAGGAATATGTTTGGGCCCCTGAATCCCACCTTCATTTGACATCTAAAGGAAACAAAGTGAACATCTTCCTGAGAATCTTTTGGACTCTCCCACACTCAAGTAAGGAGCTATACGTAGTTTCCAAAGACCTATCCTTTCCTGATAGCAGGCAGACCCTGTCACTTTGAATTAAATTGCTATAAGAGCTTCCATTTGGGTTTAAAAGAGAATTATTATTTTTATTTTTATTTCACACAAAAGCCTAAGCTAAAAATTAAAACTCAACTCCAACTCCTACACTCAGTCATTACCCAAATGGTAGGTGCAGCACAGAGAAATGTGCCTAAGCAACACTGGAGTTTGTAAAAGAGCTGTGTTCTTCCAATTATAACTATCTTTAAGACTTAACCCTTACACCGCACAACATTATGGATCATAGCCTATTAGATAAAACAAAGTACATTGTCTACTCTCCTCTGAGCTATACCTATTTTCTTTGTGTTTTCACTTGCTTTAGCAACATCCAGCTGGAGATGAGGTGCTCACATTTCTGCCAGAATAAAACCAAAGTTAGCTGACTGCAATTCTAAGAGCTCACAGGTACTGAAAAACTACACACGTGAAAACTACACACAATATGAAGAGATCTTGTGGTAGGAACCAAGCCTTCACATGATCACAGGCAAGTCCTGCCTGACCAATCTAGTGGCCTTCTGTGATGGAGTGACTACATCAGTGGAAACAGGAAAAGCTGCAAATGTCATTTATCTGGACTTTTCTACGGCCTTTGACAGAGTTCCCCCACAATATTCTTCTCTCTAAATTAGAGATATTGTTTTGATGTTAACAATTCTTCAATTGAAGAATTCTTCTTCAATTTGATTGTTTGACTGTTAGATCGGGAAGGAATTGGTTGTATGGTCACATCCAATGATTAGTGGTCAATGGTTCAGAGTCACAATGGACATCAGTGACAAGTGGTGTCCCTCAGGAGTCCATACGGGGACCAGTGTTATTGCATATCTTCATTATTACACAGATGAAGGGGTCAAGTTCACCCTCTGCAAATTTGCAGATGACATCAAGCTCAGTGGTGCTGCTGACATAGCAGAAGGATGGGATGCCATCCAGAGGGACCTGGACAAGCTCAAGAAGTGGGCTCATAGGAATCTCATAAGGTTTAACAAGACCAAGTACAAGGTTTTGCATCTGGATTGGGGCAACCTCCAGTATCAATATAGACTGGTGGATGCACACATTGAGAGCAGCTCTGCCAAAAAGAACTTGAGAATGCTGGTGGATGAGAGGCTGGATATGAGCCAGCAATGTGTGCTTGCAGCCCAGAAAGCCAGTTGTATTCGGGGCAGCATCAAAACGAGCATCACCAGCAGGTTGAGGGAGGTGATTACACCCCTCTATTAGACTCTGGTGAGACCCCACCTGGAGTGCCTCCAGTTCTGGGCCCCCAAAACAGGAATGATGACCTATTGGAGTGAGTCCAGAGGAGGGCCAGCAAGATGATTAGAGGGCTGGAGCACTTCTCATATGAGGAAAGGCTAGGAGTATTTACATTGTCCAGCCTGGGGAAGAGAAGGCTTTGAAGTGACCTAATTGTTGCTTTACAGTACCTGAAGGGAGCCTACAAGAAAGAAGGAGAGAAACAATTTACAAGAGCATGCAGTGACAGGACAAGGGAGAATGGCTTCAAAATGAGAGAAAGTTTAGATTAGATATTCAGAAGAAATTCTTTACTGTGATGGTGGTGAAGCAATGGAGCAGGTTGCCCAGAGAAGTTGTGGATGCCCCATCCTTGGAATTGTTCAAGTCCAGATTGGATGGGACTCTGAGCAACCTGGTCTAGTAAAAGGTGCCCTGGCCTTTATCAGGGTTGTTCTTTAAGGCTCTTTCCATTCCAAGCCATTCTATGATTCAATGATCTTAAGAAGTACCTCTGCTTCATATGAGTTTACAGCCCTGTAAATGGGGGAAATGAGTGTGAATGGGTGGAAAAAACAAATGTTATTTTTGTTTTGCAGATAGAGAATTGAGATACAAGACCATGTGTATTCTGACAGACCTCTCTGTCTTCCAAAATTGGCCTAAGGAATCCAAATCTCCTGACTTCATCCACAGTGCTTTGTGACCACATGTTTCTTTGGTCACATGGCAACTGGTAATACTTTCCTGAGTTGCAAGTTCTAGAGAAGATGCCATTACCGGTACTTACATTACAGGCATTCTGATCTCTGCCTTGGTTTAGGTTGCATGTAAATCCATTCTGCCTCCACCACAGATGATGCCATAGAACCTTTAGGATCTCAGGCCATTTTGGTCTAATGTTGTGATGTGTCCACAAGAGTGCAAGGAAAACATCAGTGGGCTGAGCTCTTCTGGGATAGTAAATGGCAAATGCCAAGACTATTTCCTCCAGAAGTCATATTAGCCATGACCTGAGACCAAGGAACTTCATGTTTGCCAGTCAAGGGCGAACATTAACACGAATAGTTCTTGTGTAGTTAAGACACAACAATGTCAGTGGGTCTTCTTGCCAACTGCTTGCAGTATGTTCAAGCCTGTTCACTCTGTTCCCTCAATGCTCTTCCAGTCCCTGCACAGTGCACAAGTGAAAACAAGGCAACAGACTTTTCTCCAGAAAGCACTAGAACTCCATTGTAAGAGACCTGACAGTGTAAATTTAACTACTGGATAGGTTTGAACCTGACTGAAGCACATACATATGCAATCAAGAGCAGACAAACTCCAAGACACATGGAAAGTGTGTGGCAAAATGAAGCTCTTCAAGTAAAGATTTTTTTATTTTTTTTTTAAAACATAAATCCTATGTTGTGAGTGAACTTACTGGCTTTCTACAGATACATCATCTTCTCCTTTCTTTTTTCATACCATTAATGAAAACAGAATTTTATTTGAAATATCAATAGGAGCTAAGGCTACATCTACAGATACGTCAGAAGTAAATACCTTTGTAGATTTGGGCCTCTGTTCTCAAACCCATTGTTTCCATTGTGCTTTCTCTCCACAGACTGTGTATCTCTATGACAAATGGTTATGGCTTTGTTTGATTTGAACATTGACTGATGTGTACAAGCAGGGCAGGGGGGAACAGAAGGGTATAGGGAGCAAATATTCAATTTCAAAAAACTTGTGCCATTAAATACATACTAATTTTCAAGTAAAAAGGACATCTTCATTTTCTAAATGAGCCTTTTAAAATGATAGGCAATAATGGGAGAATAAGTCCATTATTCATTTATAACAGAATTAACATAACAAAGCTGCTTAATGTGAGAGTTCAGAAAGCTCTGATTAATAAATTAATCCTTATATTTTACAATAGGTCTCATTTTTGTGAATAATTTCTATAAGAAACTGTCTTAATAATCTCAATGTTTTTCTTCAGAAAATTTAACTCTTTCTGATCTACCCAGAGCAGAGACCAAGAAGAATTTCATGTTCTGTAGATGGGTTCAAATAAATTTATGTTTTGAACACTGATAGCATTGTAGAGGGAAAAGGGAAAAGCTGGAGGCAGAAGCAGAGACTCCACCAGTAGCCATGCAGTACATAAGGGTACATCACACTGGTGTTAATAGCTAAGCAGCACAATTTAAATTAATCTGAACATTAAATAAAATGAAGGAAAAAAGATTTATCAACCTTCAGCTTTGAGAAAAGCAGCCTGAATAGAAAAAGATTTATTTTTTTAAATCTCTTTCATAATTTTTCTTTCTGCAAGTTACTTTCTAGTGTGGACACAGTCTCTTAAACTTGCCTGCTCTTTACTAGATAGAGTCTACAGCACAATTAAAAGCCTTTGCTTTTCTGAAAAAGATCTGTTCCAGATGAAACACTTTTCATATCAAGTCATTGCTTTGCTGTCTTGTGAAGACAAGTAAGGCATCATTCTCAATCTCCTTGTCTTAGAAAAGAGCCTTTTACTCTGTCTTCTTTTTTTAGGCTTCAGTGAATCTAGCCCTTTTATCTGAATAACCCATAAAAGGGTTTTATTCAGGTTTGTTTTATTAGTAGCATTGTCCCTATGTAGTTGTAAGCAATGCCATATGATGTATGGCATCATTCCATGTTCTATTTCTGTATTAACAATTTTATATAGTAGCCTTTCTCTTTTTACAAGAAGACACTAATGAAACCAGTACTTTCTGATTCATTCCTCTTTCCCCCTATAATTGACCTCTGATGCTGTTATTTCCCTCCATGCAGGTCTAATGGGAATGGACAAATCTTTCTGATTACTTTTGGAGGGCCAAAAAGGATGCTTACAATAGGAATCTTGGGATAAAATGTTAGTCATAATGAAGCACAGAATGGTGAATTCTGCTCAGACAAACCATACACCACACAATGCCTGATGCGACTTGCTCCAGTCTGCTTTTGAAATCTTTGGAGAGAGGATTAATAATGTAGTAATGTAACAAGGAAGGCAGAAAAGAGAAAATAATAATGACATTTGTAGTTTCACCTTGAACAATGTGAATGCCACTTTTACTGTGGTTATCAGAGCATTTATGGTGTGGTTTGACGGGGCAATGGAAAAAAATAAAGCCTGGGAGGCATGGGCTGACCTCCTCAGTTTTGGAGTCCAGCCACTGCACAATGACAGAAAGCCTCAGCCATTGGGGTTTGTGTCCTTCCTTTGGATAATGCAAATGGAACTTTATTCTTTGGTCTACTGCCTACACATCAACAGCAAAACAACTGAAAGCCTTTCTTTGGGTTGTCAGAGCAATGAAGTCTCATTTCTAGTATTACTGATCTTTCTTCCTTCACCTGTGGACTCTTCTGGTATGTTCAACTTGTCTGTTCTCATCACACTTTTATTCAGTAAATCTAAAAGACAATGTACTGCTTTGTTAAATGGCATAGGACAGGAGGGGAAAAAAATAATCGTACACAAAAATAACAGTATGCATCTAGACTGCACAGCAGTTCTTCACAAATTACTCTCACTTCAAATGCAAGCCAGAAGCAGCAGATCTTTAAAAGGAAAGCATTTGACAGATTACATTCCCTAATAAGCCTCATATTGCAAAACAGAGGGGAAAGCAGTTTTAGAAAACTGTTCCTAATTCATGTTTTATTACAAATTAATGATGCAAACAGGAAAACAGAAACTCCATTACTTATTTGCATTAGAATTCTTCCATCAATGAGCATTCAGTTTGAGTTTTATTTGTGATTCCTACTATTCTTGTTTTGGTTAAATTTATGATTTATATCTTCATTATTTTGGTTTAATTTATGATTTCTTTTTATCTAGAGTGGTTTAGAAAGAGCTGTGCAAGCTTGGTGAAATCTATTTGGCAGAGCAAGACTGTCTTTACAGAAAAATTAACAAGGTTCGCCAAGCTTATGAGCCCAAGGGTTGTATCATTTAAATCTTTCTCTTATGCTGAGTGAAAAAAAAAAAGAAAAGCCCTTAGAAATTACTTCTTTGGCACTCAGCACCAGCCTCTGTTTAATTGTTCTTCCCTTTGGCATTGCTGCTGCTCATAAGGAACAGCAACAACAACAACAACAACAAAAATCCATGTTTGCAAGTTCCTTTAAGGTACTATTCATGTTCTTCCTCACTTCATCCCTACTGTCCTAGTACTTCTCTTCAACTGTTCTCACCTTTTTGTATTCATAGAAGACACCTTTCTTTTCCAGCTCAGCCCTAGCCACAAAGAAGAGATTTGGTGGCAGTGGTTGACTTATCAGTTTGGAAGACCTGTTGAATCTTTTCTAGCCTTAACAATTATATGATTCTCATGCTTGCAAGGATGGCAACTTTCACTGGGCATAAATGTTTGCTCTGTGCAAATTTATGTATCTATATTTCTGTATGATTGTGCATTTTCAAGCCTTCACTGTGAACCTACAGGCAAAAACAGCAGAATGCCATGGTATTTAAGGACATCAGTTTGCTGGAGTTCACCAGCCAACAGTTATTTGTGGATTTATTCAAGAAAAAAAATCTTTTTATATTAGTATTTATACTTTTACCTCATTATTCAAAATCCTAGCATAACAACATTTTTGTTTTGGTAATGACTCAAGATCTGCCTATATATCCTTTCATTACTCTCTGTATGTCATTTGTTCTTTAGACCCAGAAGGCCTGTTCTTGTCTTTTGACAAAGTATTTAACATGAAGTGTTTCATCAAAGAGTAGACTAGTCAGGGCTCACAGTGATAAAATAAAAGGTAGAGTCTGATGGAATGTCATTGGTTCTTTGTCCTTTCGAAAGATAGCTGACAAATTAAAAACAATAAAGCATAAATTGAGACACATAACACTTCATTTCTGGTTAGCTAAGGAGAGTAATACATGACCCACAGGTGGGTCCATCAATCTCATCTAGCCAGAGCTGAAACTCCATGTATAACTTTACCTCATCTAGTTTCTGTTTTTTTTCTTTTACTTTGTTTTGTGGCCTTTCAATAAAATAAAATTTATTATTACAATAAAAATGAGAACATGAAAAATGAAGTTTTAGTGGTGTTTGAAATTATGTATGTTAAAAAATTACATAAATATTTTGCTCATTATACAGTGATTCCTTTTTCCCAAATATGAAAAACTTATCAAAAATTCTTTCTCAAGTTCTGTTTTCTTTTGAGTGTTATATGTGTAGCCACAGTTGTTTCTAAGCACAATACAGAAAAGGGGGCACAAATGTAACCGAGAGCAACCTTTGTAATTCTTACTTTCCAGGTGAACCACAGTCCTGTGAAGCCATGCTATCAACTAAAGGTGTCTCAGAGCAGCTTCATCTGCAGTTCCTTCTTATAGCATGGAGCATCCTTGCCACACTCCTAGTGAAGCAGTGAAGAAGAAACACAACAGACCAAAGTTCATTCGTCATAACAGTATCTCATCCTTGGCTTCAGGCTCCAGTCCCCCAGCTCAGCACCACAGCAGGTGCTGAAAGCCAAGTTGTAAGTCTATAACTGAGCCATGTCTGTATCCTTCTGGTGTCTTAAAGCATCAGAGAAGAGGTTAGTGAAGGGTTTTTTTTTGAGAATTCAGGTCTCTGCTTTGCTCAATAGGCTATTTAGTTTATAGTGGAAGATGAATGGTAGTTATGTGATGCATGACTCTTTTTCTTCTCTTTTGAGACATTAGCATGCCTGTGGGAGGAGAGAGATCTATCAGTTAGTAAGGTAAGATGTCAGTCTGACAGCCTGGCAGGAGTAAAGGAGAAAAAATTAAAAAAAAAAAAATCTTTTAATCTTCATGTCTTAAAGCTTTGGAAAAGCTGGCCCTGTGGTAAGTGTATATGGATGCAGATATTCCCTAGGAACCAGAGTGTTGTCCTGGTCTCCTGTCAGACAGCATTACAGCTTAGCCTGAGGTTTTAAAACCTAGGGACAACAGATATCATTTAAGGGCTAACTTCAAAGTTAAACTTCTGAACTTACCCAACTTGTGTTAGGAATTAATCTAATACAAAGCCCAAGGCTGTGAGAACAAGAAAGTGTATTGTTTCTGTTTCTCTCTCAACATCAAGAAGAGTTTAGCCTTATAATCTTATTTAAAGTGTTGCCTTTGACTAACCATGTGCTTAACAGGATCATCACACTGTAGATTCCAAATCAAATAGCATCCAACAAATTTATCACAGTGCGTGTCTCTCATGACTAACAGTCTACCCTCTTCAAATTCCAGACATGATCAGCAAATCGAAAGCACTATCAGAAACAAGAGGAAAATTAGGAACATTCTGTAAAAGGAATATATTTAAATGCAGTTCCCAAAGTAGCCCTTAAAAATAAGCACTATAAGCTTATAAGCAGTATATTAAGGAAATCAAGGCAGTGGAATCCAGTTTTGTAAAGACCTACCTAGATGGTCAGTAGGATTGTTTGGCTCATCTTTAGGAATTTTGAGTGCTTTCTGCATTAATAAAAAGGCCCACAATGAATAAGAAATAGTGAATATGAAGGAATGTTTTCTTAGGAGAATGAGTTCATACTTTTTTTAACTCTGAAAACCACTTAAACTGCTCAATGCTAGAACCTAGTATGACATCTCAGAAGGAGGTTTACTCTATATTTAGTATCTCTGTATAGAGGATTTGCCACTGACTATGCTGAAAAATTGAGTAATGTATGAAGTGGGCCTTGGGGTTATGGCAGGATTATTCGCTTTTTTATGTTCCATTCTTCTGTATTAATAAACTTTATTCATGATTTTTATGTTTTTTAAGTCAATCCTTTTGTAAATTTCACATCCAGTAAATTTTCAACATAGAAGAGTACTTCCAGCAGAAAAACTGATTACTTTTCCTCATAGTAGGAAGAGTAACAATTTCATAGGAATGATGACAGGTTTTCCTGAATGATAGAAAGGGTTAGGCATTTGTTACAACAAGCAGGTTATCCTGGATAATGAAAAGGTTTAGGCATTTGCTACAATAAATGTAATCATGTTTTGTAGTTATATCTTGCTTATATATACATATGTTCCATAGTACCTCAAAAGCTTCTAAAGAGTTTAAAATACAGAATGCAAGCGCTGAGTTTGAAATGTACCACAGTGTCTTTAAGACTTTTCTGGTATTATTGCCTCAGAACACGTGAAAAGTGCAGAATGTACATGAAATGGGCAGAACTATAAAACTCTCAGAAGTTGCACCTTGAGGCATGTAGCTCCAAAGCCATGCATAGGAATGCATAGGAATAAGTGTAAAAACAGCCTGTTTATAACAAACCGTATTAACTACATGTAAAGATTTCAAAAATACTGTGTAAAAATAACAACTCTATCATTAGATTAGTTGAAAATACACTTTAAAAAAGGTCTAGATGTTTAAAAAAAACCCCACAAATCTAGAGTAATTACTCTACCAGTGATGCCTAATTGAAATAGTGGGAGGCTTAAAATGGTAGCTTCCTTTCCATTCATCTCAGGAAAACCAGTAATTTACACTTATGTCAGTGTCAGTATTGCTAATTTCAAGCTTTCAAAATTAATGAGTCAGCCCAAAAGAAGTTTTATCAGTCATCTAAAAATCATTAAGTTAAATAAAGGTGAGTGGCTCATCCATCCTTTTCCATCTCCCACTCTGTAAACTGTCTGTCTTGTTTGTTTTCAGGAACTCTTTTCCTAACCCTGTAGACCAGAAAGTTCTGCACTTTAAATGAAAACTAGGCAGTGTCTTGTACCCCATTAAGCTTCAGGTACAAGAAACACGGAAAAAAACTGTATACTGTAGTCTTTGTGCTTAAAACAGTTTCTATTTTAATTTTGATGTAAGAAGAGACTAAAAGTCTCATGACTGTGAGTGTTCACTTTGGTATCATGAATAAAGGCCCTTTGGAAGATATCAACATTCATTTTCCCCTTTTGAAAAAAACTGTCAGAATAGTACCTGAACTGTAGAAAGTCCCTTTGAAGTCAGAATGGGATAATACATTGCAGTTGTACTCACATTAAGAACACCTCACTCATTTTTCAGTTTTGATGTAGAAAGAGAGAATTATGGTAAACTTTGTTAACATTTCTCCATCTCTTTAGTTTCCTCCTTTTTCATCAGCATATTCAAGAAGGGTTAGTGAATTCACTTCAACCTAGACATCACAGAAATTGTGACTGCACTAAATCTGTGAATTAATGCAAGGCAGTGAATATTGGCCACTTTGGTTTTAGCACAGCATTGAACACAGTATCTAAGTCTGGACATTATGGTCTAGATGGGTAAACTACCAGACAGCTGGATTGCCAGGCTCGACAGTTTGCTTTTGGTATTCTACCTGCAGACTGTTTGCAGGTGGAGGACCAGAGGGATCTCTGTTGGGACTTCTCCTCTTTAATATCTTTATTAATGACCAGGACAAGGAGGTGGAGTGCACCCTCATTAAGTCTGCAGATGACACCAAATGAGGGGTGCAGGCAATGTGTTCAAGGGCAGAGTTGCCTTTCAGAAGAATCTATACAGCCTGGAAGAATAGGCTAATAAGGAACTGATGAAGGGTAAATGCAAGGTCCTGCACATTGGGCAGAGTAATACCCTGCAACAGTACAGCCTGGGAACTGGCCAGCTGTGGAGTAGTTCTGGTGAACAGTGTCTGGAGGTGTTGGTGAACAGTGGACTAAGCAAGAGCCAGCACTATGCCCTGACAGGAAGGCTCTCAGCATCCTGGGCTGTGTTAACCAGAGAATAACAAGGGTATCACTGAAAGCAATTATTTACTCGGCATTTGTTAGATCATATCAGAACACTGTATCTAGGTTTGAAAGTTATTGATAAAGTGGAGTAACAAAATAGGTTGTCCAGTGAAGCTGTGAAATCTCCAGCTTTAGAGGTTTTTGAGGACTGACCTGGAGAAAATGCTGAGCAATCTGCTGTGACCTCACAGCTGACTCTGCTTTGAGCAGAAGATTGAAATCTCTGACTCTTTGACGTTCCTTTGAACCATAATGATTTTATGGTTGTTATTAAATTTATTTTCTAACCAACACTAAGCACAGCTTCCTGGGTGAATGGCAACATTTGTTTGGCTGAAGAACAATTGGCAAAACTACAGCATATTAAAGAAAATTTCAATTTAGTGCCCCAATGAAATCTTGATCCCTCAGAATTCAAACAATTCATGTCAAAAAGACAGTTTCAACTAAAAGATGGTTTTGTATTAACCATTCAAATATAAATATTTTGTCCAAAATTAAATTAAAAGTTTTCTGTGCCTCAAGGCAAGTCAGTTTACCAGCTTTATGAGCATCAAAAATATTTTGATTTGCTAGTAAACTGAAAAAACATTGACACATATTTGTTGAAGAAATATTTGTTTTGGGCTGTAACTTAATTTAAGTCTTCATTGTTCCAAGACATCACAATGTGGTTTATTTTCTTTATTTCAGGGAAGTGATATGATACTGAAAATTGTGTGTATTAAAAGGAGGAGCCAAAGTGTCACAAAAACACCCTTTTTTCCTTCTTCCTCTTCTGTTATTGTGATAGGTTGCTCTGTGTGTGTGTGCCTATTTAAACAAACAAAAATATGTTCTTATTTCTTCCGCTGTCCTTTGTTAACACGTTATCTGAGGTATAATGACACCATCACTTTCAAAAATCAACTTCAGGTGGATTATTTTGAGCTCAAAGTGTTAACTTCACCTCCTAGTTCTAGTAATAGAAACAGGAAGTTTCCAGTCTCTGAAGACTGATGTTTCTACAGGACAGCACAAATTTTGTCTCTTCTTATTAAACAAAAATAAACCTAAAAGTAGCTCAGACTCAATAAGCAGGGTTTATATAGAACGGTTCAAGCAGTTAATATACAAGGTAGGATTTGAGAATGGAAGGAGAAGCAGGAGTGAAATCTGATACTCTTTTTTTTTTTTTTTTCCCCTGGAAAAATAAAGTAGCAGAAAAGGAAGTGCATCAAAGTGGACAAATGAATGAAATCTAACACCTGGTTCATGCAAATGTCTAGAAAATTTCAATCAGAACCATTTTCAGGATGTGTGTCTCTTTCCCAAAGCTGCTATTTTTTTCCAGGAATACAAACAGAAAGAAACTACTAGTGAGGTTTTTGCACAAGTTGCCCGGAAAATATTAGTCAAAAGAGGAAAATGATGATCACTTAAAAGCAATAGTGTTGATGTGTTATCTGAAAAAGGAAATTTTGAAAAAGGAAGAAGAGGCATAAAAACACAAAAAGTCTTGCTTCAATAGTATAAATACAAACTCAATGGTACCAGAAGGTATGTTCACTTTTAGCTTCCATGAGGCTGATTTCTACTCCCGAAAGAGTTTCCCTTACACTTAAGACACATTACCTGAATCAAGGGCAAGAGACTTTGTTCATGAGTGGAAACTGGTGGAACAATGTCCACAGCAGCATCAGCAAGAAACTTAACTTCACATTCAAAGAACAAGACAAATCCTTAATTGTGAAATTCATGAAGTGGCAACTTTGAGATACAGATCAATCAAAGGCAGGATTGATACAAGGGCAGGTATAGATTCCTCCATCTTCATTCACTGGACAGTATGAATATATTGCATTTTACTGCAATTATTTCTAAGCCCAGGAACCTCATGATTCATTGGCAGAGGCTACACTGTGTCAGCTGAAGTAGAGTCTTTCTCTGGCCATAGAATCTGAATCATGCTTCTCTTAGCAGAAATCTCTCCTTGCATATCTGACAGGTTATTCTGTAACTATATTCTTCCAAAAAAAACCCAAAAACAAACGGGTTTCTTTTCTGAGACAGACATGCTCTGTTTTCTGCCATATATAAGAACATTACTAGAATGTTAGCTAATATTAGCAACTACTCAAAATACCTTTACATAAATTGATCCTTTACTGATTTCTTCTGACTTGTTTGGAAGGCCAAGTGTCTTTTTTATCACAGGTAATACTGTTGAAGGAAGAATTACAAGGATGTCAAGCCAGCTTTCTAAAACTGAATATAGTAAACATACCCAGGTTATGTGTTTAACCTTGTAACTCAGAACAGCAAGCAGGCAAGTGAGAGACTAAATAAAATTAAGACTGCAGCAGAGGAAGCTGTGCTGCAGCAGTCAAATACACTTCCAGTGTTGTGTGCTGGGTATACAGATATTTCAGATTACAAGGTAGAGGGAGATGTCCTTTTTCAGGGTCCTCTTCTAGGACATATGGTTTGTGAAGGATCAGCTGCTGTAAAAATAAACACATAGAAGCATGAAGGTAAGTGCTCATTGTATTTCTCCTTTCTGATTTCTTCTGTTGGATTAGTTGTGAGTCATCACCAACTTCCATATCTTCATATGGCAAAATCAGAAGCACTGTCAACTTGGATTGAAGATAATGGACCACTTACTGTGAACATCAGAGGTAGTTGTAAGGAGCATATATTTTGACTTATTATTCCATCTAACCTTGCTTTCATAGTGCCAAGATAATATTCTATAAAAATTTAATGTTATAATGAGTAAGTAAAACTTATGAAGCATGAATATGGGATATTTTTTTGTAACATTCATTTTTATTTCCTACAGTAAATAAATGGCTATTCGTTTGAAAATGTCAGAGATAACTAACAGGAGACATTTATTTAAGCATCTTCTCATTTTCTACATGTGCAAAGCAATGATGATTGGTATTTAGTATTTATGAGTCTAGGGATCTCTCACTGTGTTAATGTAGTTGTAGTTCTCATAAATTTGTGTCTTTAACACTTAGAACATCTGTATGTTTTGGTGAACACAGTGGTAATGTAATGTGGAAGGCAGTGCAGTCCTGTTGCTGTATCCTTGAATGAGTGCTGTTATTCCTGTGTGGCCTTCAGCAAACCAATCCTTCCTCCTCTGTGGTGGGCAGTCTTTGTTTTCACAGAGGTCCCTGGAAGAAAGGGATGCATTAGCACTTTATTTTTTATTGTTCTGAGAATATCCTCAGTACCTTTACCCATCTCTTTAGAACAGCTGGTTGAAAGTGATTCTTCCATTTCATCACAGATTTCATAGAATATTCTGAGTTGTAAGAGATCTACAAGGATCATCGAGTCCAACTCTAAAGCGAATGTCCCCTACAGCGATCAAACCCATAACCTCAGTGTTATTAGCACCATGCTCTAACCAGCTAAGCTAATCTCACCCATTTCCACTGCTCAAGAACTCTCAAAAGCTATAATTGTTCTACCTGGTACTTGGCTGTCTTGTAAAGACATAAATAAGGAAAGCTTTTTCCCACTGAAGATATGTTAAGGTTGTTTCCTTTCTGATCTTCAAGTGGTGCATGTCACTCTGAAAGAGGAATGTAAGGTGAAAGTCTAAGTTTGCTTTTTATTTCATGTAAAGTCAATTTCATGAGTGTTGTCCTTGCAATCTCCCAAGAGTGCCTGTAGGAGTTCAGATTCCTCTTTAAAGGAAGCTAATGTTGCTGAGGAACAGTGACATTGCTGATAAATGATTCTACGTAAGGGTGAATCACTGATTTATTGCCTGAAGTATTAGATTGAAATTTGTAAGAATGGCATATCTGTGGACTTTTATAGACTGTTATTCGTAGCCATAGTTTTCTGATGGCCAATTCTGCTAAAACAGAAAAGATGATGATATGAAGGGAAAAGGAAAATTTAATATAACTTGGAAACTCTTAAGTATTGAGGGGCTAGAAAGTGGTGAGACATTATCAGTCACTTGACCTTCAAGTGAGCAATGCAGGTGTTCATTGCATAAAATAGTAGCTCTTTGGGAGAGTTCCAGAAGGAAGATGAGTGGGTCAATTTACTGCTTGGCTCCTGTCTGTCTCTGATACGTTTCCTCACTCTCCACAGATCCTAATAAGGCTAACCAGGTTCAGACAGAGAGAAGAGTGTTTCTCTTGTCTGAACTTATATATCTAATTCAATGTTACCCTATTAGATCTGCATTCTGCCTTGGTGATAGCCATTTTATAATCTCCCAATCAAAAGTGAGACAAAACCCCACAATAAGCCCACAGTTATTTCCACTGATACAAGAGGTGATATTTCTATCATTTATCTTTGAGGTTATGAAACTCATTAAGAATTTTTAATGTTTTTTTGTCTTTTCTCTCTGTTTACTTTTTATTCGATATTGGTGCATGAAAAGAAGAAAAAACAGGTAGTTTGTAAGCAATTTGAATCTCACATAATTAATCAAAATATTTCCAAAAAAAATGGGGTTTAGTTTTAAAGTGAGAAAGATGACCAAAATATATTGCAAGTGTTTCTGAAACTGTCCTGCTTACAATCAATACTCTATAATCCACACATTGTGGTTTCCACAGCTGAGATCAGTGTTTACAAGACATTCACTTGGACTTACGCAAAAACATTAGCTTAAATTCTGAAGTCATCTGTAATATTTTGAAAAATTAGTACGTTGTTGTGGTTTAACTCTATCTGGCAGTTGTAACCAAGTACCATGGAGCCACCAGCTCACCATCCCCCTGTTGTGGGGGGGGGGGGCGGGGGGAGATGGTTAGAATCAACCCATAGGTTAAGATAAAAACAGTTTAATAATTGGAACAAAGTAAAATATAAGAATAATACTAATAATATTATTAATAATAATAGTAATGAAAAGGAGTAAGAGAAAGGAATTAAACCCAAGAAAAAACAGTTGATACACAATATAATTGCTCATCACCTGCTGATCAATGTGCAGTCTGTCTCCCAGTAGCAATCAGCAGATCCCAGTCAAGTCCCCTCAGTTTATATACTGTGCACAACATTCTATGTGGCCAGTTTGGGTCAGCTGTCTTGGCCATGCTCCCTCCCAGCTTCTTGTTCAGCTCCTCAATGGCAGAGCAAGGAAAACTGAAAAGTCTTGGACTTAGGCGAAGCACTGTTTAGCAACAACTAATACGTCAGTGTGTTATCAACATTATTCTAATACTAAATCCAAAACACAGGATTGCATCATCTATGAAGAAGAAAATCAGCTCCACACCATGTGAAACCAGGACATGCATGAAGGAATTTTACCAGCCACAAGCAATTTACAAATGGAAGTGTGGATGAGATCCATCAAACAAGTTATTATCACTCTTAATAACCAGTCATAATAATATAAATATCTTCAAGTGCATTCATATTTTGGAAGTGGATTCTTCTAATTTTAACTTTTTCTTCAATAAAATTGTCCTTAGTAATCAGAATTTTTTAAGGAGCTAAAAGCATTTTTGACCTTTTAAGAGGAATACAAGGATGAGATTTTTTGAGAATACATTTACCAAGAGTGGAACATAAAAATTGTAGACAAGACAGGGATCCTGAGCTGACTCCTATTATTATAAAACTAAGTGAATGTACCTTACTTTGAAACAAATATAAGTTTAGAACTGAACTTCACTAATTCCTGTCCTCACAAGTTAATTTCTCACCTGACCACTAAACCACAACAGTGTACATTCTGAGTTCACAAACACTTTCCCCACAGGTGGTCTCTGGTATGGTGTCTACTCAGCTGGTTTACAGTGTCAGGACAAGCACCTTGTAGTCATATATGTCCAGAAGAGTCATATATGTCCTTGTCATCTGGAATGCTGGGAAGTGTCCTCAACTCCCATAAGACATAGTTATTTCCCAACACACTTATTACTGGAGGAAGAATTTTTCAAGCCAGTTATTATGACCATGAAGGAATAAGAATTTTGCTGGAGAAAGAGCAGAATAAAGATAAAGGAAACTAAAGCATGTAATTAAAAAAAATATTCTTTTATCAAATGATCATTCTTACTTTTTCTTGAAGTAGCATCACACCAGGTGTTAATCAATTCTGCAAAAATGCTATATATTCCCAGTTTCCAACTAAGATTGTATATTCCTCATTGCATGAAATACTTTCAAAAAAAAGCTGAATAAACCTGAGTAAAGTACTGCATTTCAGTTTCAGCTCTCCAGGAATGGGTATCTGACCTTACCTACTCAGCAAAATATAGCACTTCCAGCGTAAAAACTCTATAGTGTTTTTTATGCAAGTCAAGCTACTGAGCAAGCTTTACAGGTATGCTCTGGTTACCTTACATCACAAAGGAAGCCCAATAGTTGACTACTTAGAAGTTGTGTCAATGGCTTTCTAAATGCCTTGAATTATCTGGTCATGGTAGATGTCATCTCACTTCAAAACAAGTTGCTGAGGAGCTGCTACCACCTAATGGGACAGTGAGGTGTACAGGTGGAGTTCTTTCATTTCTGACTCCAAAACTAGGTAGAGATAAAGGCTTTGGCATTCTGCAGTGCATGCACATTGATTCTGTTGATCAGGAATGAGCTGTATCTGTTCTTCAGTGTCTCTGATATACCAGTCTGTTCTGTTGCAGAACTGCAAATAATTCGATGCCTGGTGGGGAGTGCCAGTGTCTGTGTTGGTCTCCAAAAACACACATACACCACATGCCAGGGGCTCCAGGGTACCAGCCTGGACCAGTTGGTTCTATGGCTCTGACTGGATTGACACATTTCAAGATGAAAGCAGTGAACTGGTATCAGTAATGTGGACAGACCGAAGCTCGGTATGCTATGCAAAAGCTATATCCATATCTAGTTAATAATTCATCTTACTTATTTCCATGTGATATCAAAAGCAAGAAGGTAGTATACAGATAGTTTTAATAGATAATTAAGGAAACAGCCTAAGTATACCAGAACCTGCTCTATTATCAAGCAAATTGCCTTACCATGCATTATTTTTGCATCCTTTATTTGTTATCTTCTTCCATGCGGTGCTGGAACATTCATTTCCACTGAGAAATGCAATTTTGCTACAATCAAAATAGTGTACTTGTCCATTTTGATGTTCAATGCAATAGGAAAGAAAGACTAAAACTTTATTATTCCCTTGATTAATTTGAATAAAGTCAAAAAGCATTATTTTAATGAAGTGGAAATATGCTTTCTGATTTGGAGTTTGATTTGAATATTGTAGGGAAATGTGTGGCTTAAGTAGGGATGCTGGATTAAATGTTAAGCACATTACCATTTCTTACGTGAGGAAATAGAGAGTTCCTTGAAAGACTTGACAGGACCATTTTCTATTGTTTAAGGCACTCAAAATCAAAATGCTTTGCAAAGTCATGTTGATGTCACCAATAATTCTTTTCAGAAAAATTGCAATGATGTTGTTATGTTTCAGTTTTACATTTTGGCATGGAAGCATTTGACATTCTTCATTTAGAAATCATTCATTTGATTAGTATTACTTTTGTATCCTGAAAATACAGTAGTATTTCTTAAACTGTGGTAAAAACAGCCAAAGGGAGTGAACATTTTGTTTAGTTACAAGTTTTTCCATGTTCTTTTCAGAATAAAAAATTCACTCTCATTTACCTTATTTTTGATATATTTTTACCTGTTCTGTTCCATTTTGTCTTACTGAATAAAAATAACTGATATTATTGAAATGAACATAATTCATCCTTGCTAAATTAGGTATTTTAATTAAAAGAAACATCCCATTTCAGTTTTCAGAAACCCTTTCCTGTCATAAGAAAGTTTTTTGTGTTGGGTTTTTTTGTGCTGGATTTTTTTGTGGGTTTATTTTTTTTTCTGTGATCATAATCTCTTCTTTAGTTTGAATGTTCAGATTTTCTATGGAAAGGGGATTCAATTTTCTGACCAGCATAATAACTGTCGGTAGAATACGGACATGTATTTTGCAGGTACATAAAAGTAACATTTTTAAGTTGTTGCCATTTGTTGTTTCATCCCAACTTACATGTTGCCTTGTCAACATCCTGTCAGGTCCAATGGCAACAGCTGGGTGCAGTTTAACACAACACATGAAGACAAGGTGTAGAAGAAGCGATTAAAATCTGTGTTATTCTGTTTTAAGGCATCTACCCACTCACTGTTATTTCTGGTAACCCATGTCAGAAATGCTTACCACCCAGCTAACTCAGAGTTTGGTGGGTGCTCCTTATTCTCTGTCTGAAACTAATTTGAGTTCTTTGTTTGTTTTCAGGGTCCTCCTTTCATTCCAGAGGGGAAACACAAAATCCCTGTGCTCAGTGGGTGCCTCCTGCTCTGGAGTGCATGTGGTGGGAGCCAGTCTGTGCTGGGGGATCTGCCCATGCCCCCTCCCATGAGGAAGTCTGCTGGAGCTGCACAAAGAACTTTATGAGTTATTTGGGAAGAAATTTTTCTGAAATAACTTTAAACATTATCTGCCTGCCTTCATTTTATATAGAAAGCTCATGCTTCCTCAGATAACTTTCTTAGCACTAACACCTAAAACAGACTTATTTTTCAGCTTAGCACAAGCTAACCTCTTAAACCTCTGTTAAATCACAAATATCCTCCATTCTGTGACCTAGCCTGCAATGTTTTCCACGGTTTGTCTTATTTCCAGGGTAATTTAAATAATTACCTAGTCAATCAGAGCAACCTATTCTAAGCTTGGATCACTATTATTTTGGCCCATATAATTAATTCAAAGGAAAACAGCTCCCTCACCCCTAGTTTCTAAGAAACCTTTTCTGGTAATTCATATTGACAGCACTGAGTTGTGACATTTATTGGGGAGGTGAAGCTGACCAGCTGCAGGGCTCCTGACTGATTTACTCAGCCAACAAGCTGCTCATGATTCCAGCCAAGTATTGACTTTTCTTTCCCTTCCCTCCTGCGTAGTTGGAGAGAAAATACGGAGGCATTCTTTATTTCTACATTTTTATTTTTACTAGTCATACTGAAAGTTAAAAAATGGACCACTGACTATATCTTCCCTTTAAAATTTACTTTCTTAATGCAAAAGAATCTCAAATATGTTTCAAGGAAAGAAAATCAGCATTGAATTTAAACTAGGTGAAATATAAAATAAGTGAGCAGACTTTATCTAACATTATTGGAATAATTTACTTCAATAGTAATGAGCTTCAGTCTCATAAACAATCTGCCTGCAATCAAATGACCTTTGTGATGAAAAAATTGTAGCAATTCCAAGTTAGCTCATTTTCATTCTTCAAGTTCAGAAGCACAAACTGTACTTCAAGTACTCTTGGATTTTCTGTATTTTTAAAGCCAAAATACTAATTGAAGTCAAAGATAGAGAACTTTCTGTATTTCTCTAGTTTTTTGCAATTTTTGAGTACCTTCTTTCTGGACTAACATGCCTGAGCCACAATCAAACTTAAGGAAAACACAAGTATTTCTAGAACTGACATTTTCAAGCCCTAGAGAATTACTGAATCATTCAGTCTTGGCACTGATACATTATGTCCATAATTGTTCTGCTTGAGCAGGTGACATTTCCAGAAATGGCAGTTCAGCATTGCAAAGGACACAACACTGTGGGGAAGATAAGTGAAAGGTGACAAGACCATGCAGCTGCCAAAGAACAGGCACTCTTCAGTGCATAGACACCAAGTTCAAGTGTTGTAGTCTTGATGGAGATTCAAGCCAACCTACATTGATAATGCTGATATCTGATGTCTATGATAGGCACTGCCTGGTATTAGCACAAGGGCCATTACTGAAGCCTTTAAACCTGCAGAAGGACATCCAGTTACAGCTGAGAAGAGCACAAACAAGTAGGGAAGGCAGGTGAGGAAAAGTGGGGTTCAAAATGACTTGACATAAACCATCCAGAAGGGGGCTTCTGATGGACAGGAAAAATAAATTGTCACCTTTATCATGAGAACTTTGAGACAGATAAAATGTTCACTGGCACAAGCATTCTCACTTTGTTACAACTGCAATTGAATATATAATTTACTGAAACTTGAATGTTCGTGCTAAAACTATTAAACTGGTTGTTGCACTAGGGATCACCACACTCAAAGTAATCCTAGAAGTTAATCTATTAATATGAAGCATGTACAACCACATATGCTGCACTTACCATCCTGCTTGTTATATTAGCCCATGGAAACTAAAAAGCATATGTGCCTACACTCAGTTATTTTTTCCTGTGTGAAGAGGATTGTATTAGGACACTCATATATGCAATGCAGCCATGTTTGAAGAATGCCTGTATGTCCAAAGAGAAGAGTACATTTTAAATCTGTGCTTGGAGCAGGTTCTTTAACAAGAAAACATATTAAGTTGCCTGTTTGAAGTGTTGTGGCTTCTTCAAATGTAGCTGTGAAAAACGCCTTTTGTCATTCCTCCCCAATGCATTATGTTGTGACAAGGCAGTCATGTTACATAACATGATGTGGTTTATACCAAATAGCATGTGAAAGATTTGATCTCTTTCCCTTTCAGCACGAGTATCCTGAGCTGCAAGTGGCTGGACTTTGAAGGGTCTTTTCTTTCTCTTTAAAGAGAAGGAAGAAAGGAATGCTCTGTTTGAAAGCCCTTTCATGAAGGCTGCCCTTAGAAATATCACTAATATTTTGTTTACATCTGTTAGAGGAAAAGTATCTTCACCTTTGAAATATGCACGTTGTTACTGGTTCCCTCTTTCCAATGTCATGTTGAGAACAGATTTTTATTAGGGCCTATAAAACAGGCTTTGAGAAACTTAATCATGCAATCCTGTATGGCTCATGTCATCCCATGGTGAGCTGCACACTGCACTGTCAGTGACCCACGGGCTTGACCCAGTTACTTCTCAGTGCTGAGAGCAGCAGAAGACAAGGAGGAAGGAGGACACTGAGAAGTCACTAGGAGAGGAGGGTGCAGCAGGACGTACGAGGCTGAAAAGCAGGAGTTCTTTCCCTCTCCCACAATGTATTTCTGAAAATGTTGCTGTTTTGGGCCCACTGAATCCAGTGCGTTGAGAGAGATGCATCTTTTCAGAAATAAACTGAGGAATTACTTAACCTGCCATAAATTAAACCACCACAATTTAATCCAACACCAAAGGGTGTAATCCAACCACTCTTAATAGAGCTATTCCAGAGACAGCATTGGCCCCCCAGTGTAATTGTTGTGGGTTAAGTGTCCTCAGAAACAAGGTTAACTGCAGATTTACTGTCTAACAAACACTGTCTCACAAAGAAGAGTTACCAAAAAAAAAAAAAAAAAAAAAAAAAAGACTTCGTCTTTTAGTTAAAGTCTCCCAACCAATAAACCCAATTCCTCTGTTTTCCTGAGAAGCAAATCTTCACTGTATTTTTCATATTCACAAATCAACAGAGGTAGCTCAGAAAATGCTGTACAAGAAAAACAGTGGGAATTAAAAAATATAAGGTAAAAATCAGGAAATTTTACAGTATTTTCATATTTATATTAAAAATATATAAACAATGTTCATTTCCTGAATGAGATTGTACAGTACAGTAATAATATCTTCAGAATTCTCCCTGAAACTTTAACAACCAGAATATAAACAATGACAGGGTCTTCAATTACAGGTTAATTCTATCAGTGACACATAGTTTTATTCACAGACTTCAGTCTGAGTGAGTAGCAAACATAGATTTAAAAAGTACTCATCAGAGGGAAAATGAAATAACTCCAAACATTCAACTTAATGTCAAATACCTCATAACAGGATTGTTTATAAAATGAGATGTTATGAAATGATAAGTTAATAGATATGTGCTTTCATTTATCACACTTGTCACAACGGTAGAAAAGTGAGGTTATTTTTATTTTTTCACTCACCAAAATCCATGAGGTGATGTAAAAGAGGATATTAAAAGCCTTAAATTACACTATTGTAGGAAGATTGAGATGATTTTCCTAAATCACTCCAAGATCTCTCCTAGAGCTATGTCCTACTACTGATAAAACTCAAGAGTTTATGAATCACAGAACTGATAAGAGACTTCATGGCCTATATTTCTGAGTGTTTCTGTGAGACAATGGTTATAAATTCTAATTGGCTCTAGGGAATAGGTCTTTATAATATGCACTAACAATTTTTCAGATTTTCAACAATGTATTTGTATAGTGAAATGTTTCATTCATTCCTCAGCTGTCATGTGACCATTGTACTCCTTCAGCAGTCCTGCCTACATCTCTCTCCTATTTTAATTTATTGGTGAATCAAATGACAATGAATGCATGTGTCTGTTTTAGCAGCAGACCACCCAAAAAATGTAAAACGCTATATCCTCTTTTGGTATGCACTTTGGCAATAACATATTTAGCACCCTGGCACATCTCTTTTTCAACTATAAGTCTTACTTCTGGACTGAGGTCTAGGAGCCAATATTGGTCCTGTCTCCATAGCAGTCCAGTCTGTAGAGGATTAACTGTATTTGTCAAGACTCTGGGGATCCCTTAGTCATTCTTTGTTCAGATAATATATAGTACTTGAACAGTGAAATCAAACCAAGAATTAATGATAACCATGAGATATAAGCTTTATTCTTGGAACAGAAAGAGTGCAGGTTTATATAAGTTGTGTTGGTTAAGTATGTAAATGCTGTAAAATCATGCATATTCTGTTGTGTGTCCACTCATTTAGGAATTAGAGAACTTCCTCTTTTGGACAGTGAATGAAAAGCTGCTTCTTGTGAAAAAAGCCTCAAAAGCATTGAAATTGATTGTATATTCGAATGATCGGCAGGGTGAAACAGGCTCGAGTTTCCCTAATCTCTATGGTTGAAGATTAACTAAAGGCCAATTGTGTCCCTATTTGGAAGCTGTGTATTTATTTGGAATGTTAACTGAGACTTAAGACAGGAAGAATAGAAAGTGCCTTCATTCAAAGGTAATAAAGCTTACCTGTTCAATATTCATATCACTTAACAAAACCAGAATTGTATAGCAGAACCTCGACTGATTGTGAAGTATAAAATTGCAGCATGAATAATATGGTCAAAATGGAGTTTCAAAGCAGGACACTGGAGAGGATGACTGAGCTAGGATGTAAATATCACAAAGAGAAACAATTACATTGCAGGGTCTCCCAGACATTATAATTCATGACTTTGATTCAATTAAAATAATTTTGTAGCTTACTAAGTGCAAAAGGGCACTGAAAGACAGCAAAGCTATGAAACTTGGCTTCATAGATAGCTGGTTTGTTCTATAAGAAAGCAAGAGGCCTACAGAAAACTTTCAAAATTACCTCCTGGTAAGTCAAAATTTGAAGAGCTGGTAACAAGGTGAAGAGGACAATCATACAAATTAGTGCCAGGAAGCTGGCTGTGGAGGGTTGAGTTGGCTCTGTGCCAAACCCAACTGCCAGCCACACGGACTCCACCCCCCCCCAAGAGAAAAGGGAAAAAAGTACAAAAAAGACAATTGTATTAAAGATATATATATATATATTCACATATATTAC
>JAWWTY010000077.1:106221330-106245105 GCA_035222235.1 Margarornis squamiger | reverse complement strand
AGAAAGAAAGAAAGAAAGAAAGAAAGAAAGAAAGAAAGAAAGAAAGAAAGAAAGAAAGAAAGAAAGAAAAAGGAAAGTGTGGCATCATGAAATTAACCTTGAAAATAATGCAAGGGAAAGGATATGAAAATGGAAGACACGGCATTCTTCGTCATCATATATTTTGTGGAGGTTTTAGATTTAACATATAAAATTCAGTCATCGCTGTCACAAGGGATTCACCAAGATGTCTATGTATTGGATTGTCCTGGTGTATTTTAGGTCAAAAGTTACTCTTGCAGCCAGGGAGGGTAGTGCCTTAGTATTACGTACTATGGCAAAGGCTCTTTTCTGCCTTCTGAGAGAAAGAAAATGTTGTGTAAATACAGTAACAGATGTGCAGTAGTACTGGATGACTACACACTGTGCATCTATCTGTGACTCTACATCTATAGGCCTAAATAAACAAAAATAGTTTGATTCCAGGGCTGAACAAAACACTTTCCAGAAACATGCTGGTTCTGCAGCAATGAGGTACAGTTAGCTTTCTCTTTCGGATCGTGATGAAACTCAGCTCCCAGAGCAAAAGTTGGAAAGGGAAAAACAAAGATGTTAAAAAGAGGTTTGGACAGTTCTAGATCCCAAGACATTTCTAACAAAAGTCAAAACTCTGTTATTAATATTCCGGGTTTATATAGAATTCAATGAGCATTCCAGACAAGATTACAGTCTGGTTTAGAAGTGGGATAGTTTTCCTTAAGCTGTCAAAATTTGAAGAGTTCCTGTTATATGTGAGAACCCAGCAATTCTACTGCATTACTAAGCATGGCTGCATGATGGCAAAAATTTTACAGCATCCTCTTGTAGGCACTGTTACACTTGCCAGTGCAACAACCAGCTATAGAGGTGAATTAGGTCAGGGTGTTGCAAGGTAGAGTTGCATAACAGAAGTAGCAATTTATTGTAGAGAAAAAGTTAAATGACAAGCCCACCCTCCTACCAGGGTTATAAAGGTCTGAGGTAACAGTCCCACTTTCCCTTTAGATATGATCTTTCTCTTTACTGAGCCCCACAGCAGCAGCATAAGGAAAAGACAATATGACAGCAAAGCTTTCACCCTGCCTGGTTAATACCAACAACAGCTTCTGTCTTTTTGCACTGAGTTGCATAAGCCTAAATTCTGAAAAATTGTCTTCTTTTTTTCTTTGTATCCTGGGCCTGAACTGAACAAATAAGTTATGAATAATTAACACTCAAGCCTATTTAAATTTCAAAGGTAGTGGAAGTCTCTCATTTTCCAGATTGGTACACAGTGTTTTGATTCCAAAATGTTTGTTAAATCAGAAGAGGTGGGGTTTTTTCCCTGTACTTTTTGGAATGTGATCAAAGACTAAGAAGATACTAGGATGAAGAAGCAGTTTCTAGAACAGATTTTCACCACTGTGGGTCAAATCATGCTCCTTTTCTAGTATAAGAATCTGATCTTTCAGTTGTTACTAATATGGCTCATGACCCATGAATATAAATAGAAATACTACTGGATTTCACAGTATACTGTTAAAATCCTCTCAGTAATTCCACACCATGAGAAGTTTCTAACCACACTGCTGAATTTTGTACAGTCCTTTACACACTCTTATTTTCATTAGACACATATTTTACTGTCTTATAATTGTACTGCTTCAAAACAGAACCATAGGGAGACAGGTAGATAAAAAGTGTAGAATGTATTGAGAAAAATCTTTCAGCAGGTCTCAAACCAGACAGTACTCTGTATGCTTTATTTTGCAGCTGCATGCAGTAACTGTAGACCATCATAGTGCACAGATGGAAGTGCAAGTTTGAGGGCTATTGAGCATGTGGATTTTCCCAGTGTGTCACAATTACAGAAACATCTGTGCTAAATAACTTCAAGCTGATCCACAGCAAAAATTGGCAATGTTCAATAACTCTCAATATCCCCTTTTTCCCCTGTGGTGAGATGGCCTAGTGATTGTGAGTTGGACTATAGCATAAAACATGTAGCTTCATTATTTCAGGGCCTGTTTAGAGATTCCTCCCATGGTATAATACCTAAAAAATCCATATGTTTTTCTTTACTTAGGTCTACAGACACTGAGTTTCAGAGATGCCACATGCCTGCAGCTATCATTGACTTGCATTAGAGGTGTGGATATGTACATTCTCTGAAAATTAAGTCCTGTGGGGATATTTTTAATTGATTTTGATTTGCACAGGGAGGGGAAACAGTCTGGGTGGCATAATCATAAGAGAACAGAAGGGAAACAGAGGCAGCTTGCCTGTAGGAAAAGATTAAAAACTATGAACACATCTGATATTTATATTGTGTCATAACAGCATAGAAAACATTCATCACTTTGTTTCTTTCTTCTAGAGAAGATAGGGAAAATAGTACATCCCTGAAAAACTAATAGAGAACAGAAAACATTCCCAAATAACCTAAATTATATAATCACACAATCATCAATATATTTAGAACATATCACAATTTAGGAAACTTCACTGTTCATTATCTATGACTGAGCTGGGACACTGTTTCTCAGCCTGTGTTCTTCTGCAGCATTGGAACCCTGAGGATTTTTGGATGTAAGTGTATTACTCAAATATAGCACATTACCAATTCCTTATTCACTGCTAAAGAATCACTTTCCAATCCTTGTTGTCTTTAACTTCATGTAAAAAAGCACTCCAATATAGTCACCACATTTTTCACACTCTCTCTCAGTAATAGAAATAGAAAGATTCATATATTTCTCAGCCTCAACCCAATAGACAATTTCTGCCTAATGCACATATTTCCATGCATTGTCCAATGTCACTTGAACATTCCAAGTGTATAACACTTTTCCTCAGAAACTGTGACCCTTCTTTAATGTAACAGACTCAGAGGTAGGATTCCTTCCATTTTATCTAGTTTGGATTTTATTTTCCTCAGTTCCACCCCAGTTTCTTCTAAGAATACTATTATTTGACTAAATATTTCCTTAACTGCTTTGATGTTGAGACTCTTGAAATATTAGGGAGCTAGTGACATGCATCTTATCTGACATTCAGCCAACTTAAACAGTGTTAGTTCTTTCATCTTTATAAACCAGTCTCCAGTTCTCCATAATTACTGCTACCTGTTTTTAAATTCTTCCTGGTTAATCTCTGACTTTCTGTGTACTGAGCTGAAGCTACTATAATATTCTAACTACCATCACATCTGAACTACAGAAGAACTATAATCTTCTTGGTTTATCATATGACTCCTCAGGGGGAATAGCCAAAATCATACTGGCTTTTTATGCAGCTTTATTTCTTTGCCAGCTCTTGCATAATTTTTTGCAGTTCAATATATATCCATCCTAGGGTGGATGCTTGGCTAGTTGATATCTGAATATGGGTTTTCTTTCTCTCTTGTTTCAAAGCTGTCAAGGTTCTAAGCAGATACACTGCACAAAAACAAACAAACAAGAACAATAACAACAAAAGGAAAACAAAAAAATGACACTCATCTATCCCCAGTGCACACCCACCTGAAATCATCCAACAGACCCTCTCCCAGAGTTTCTTTCTGCCAACTCTAACAACTGCCAAGTTGTCAAATAATTCTACTATTGTGTCCCCATAGCAACAAGCTTTCAGGCCTGAGTGACAGTATTTCCATACTGTCAACTGGAAAATGTCCCAAATAACTCTAGGAACACCTGGAGTTTTCTTGCCGTGCAAATATCTTTTTCTTTTACCCTCTCTGTTCTTCATATATTAAAGGGAAGTTATTTATACTCATTGCAACGGATGGTATGGTGACAGCTGAGCATTTGAAATTTGCTTTAAAAATCTGTAAATCTGTCCTTTCAGTGGATTTTATGTTCCTTTTGAAACAGCTGTGAATTTTAATGCCATATTTAAAATAAATTAAAAAAACTAGTAATGTATCAAGATCTTGATAACTGAACAGACAAAATATATAATGAATTATGTGACATATTTTTCATGTTTTTAAAGTCATTGAGAAATATAAGAGAAATGCAAAAGAACTGATGAAAATGTTCTGCCCAAGCAGGAACACATTTTTAATCTACGTGTATCTAATACGTCACTCTACTGTATGTTATTACTGATCTTCCAAAGTAACAGTATTTTGCTCATACAGAATGATTGGGCATGTATAGTAATAGACAAGCTAGGAGAGAAATAAAAGCAAAAAAAATCCCACCAGTCTAAGTGAATTGGATGAAATTTACACCCCTGAAAATTTGGCATTCATGTCAAATTTTAACAGTATTTTTCAGTTAGATTATTTAATCTCTCTCTTGAGAGACAACTCTTGAAGTTGACTCCCAGTCTATTTATCATGGCCATCTAAGGTCGTAACTGAAAGAGTAACTGGATGTTCCTGAAACATGCGGAAACTACCTTTATCAACACAACTACAACATTCAGATAATCACTCAGAGTTAGCATGTAGGTAAAAGAGAACAGAAGTTAGTTTACTGTCTTTTAAACAAGATGTAAATTCACACAATATGTGATATTTGAGTGAATGGTGAAGTCAGTCCCATTAGTCTTGCCAAATGCAGGTTTTGTGCCTAGTTCTATCACCCAGGTTACCAACATAGTTTCAACAATTTTTTATTTTTTTTTTACTTCTGAGCTGGAAAGTAACACCATTATATTCTTTTATATGGCTGCTATGCTCCATATCAAGGCTTTCGGTAATGAGTGATAGATCATCCTATTAATTACATATTGCTGATTTTGTGGGCTTAAGACAGTTATGATGCTTGATTAGATTGATGTTAATTACATTGTTCTTTAAGAGACTTTACTGAATAAGGGATTGAATGTCCAAAGTATACCAATGCGAATAAGAAAAATTCACAAACTATAAGCTCATTCTGAAAATTAAGACCCCATATATACAGGTTAGCTAAAGGCATATGATAAGGACAGAGATGTAAGCAATTAATCATTTATTAAATAATCAGCATACTTTTAATCTGAGGATAGTGGAGGAAAATTAATAAAGTCTATTTCAAAGAGAGAGATCAATTTTATTGCCAATATTAATTAAAAAATATAAACATTTTTGGGAGCAGTCTTGTAGACCCTAAATAATAAACTAAAGTACATTTAAGTCATATATTATGTCCTAGCTGTTCCAGTTAGCTATGTATATATTACAGAGAATTATTTTACTGTAAGGAGGAATCTTTATCTGAGGTCCGAAAAAGCACTGGGTTGAGGGAATCATTAGGTTCCACAATGAGATACTTCCTTGAGCATTGTTTCTGTTTGGATAAATACAAAATAAAATTAACATCAAAACACTTGAGATGGTTAGGTTATAAGCACAAGCTGAGGGCAAAACCTGTCTGCCTGACAGGAAAAGTGTTGGGGATTGTGGGCACAGGCAAACTGGCAGAGTGGACAAGGAGCACAATATTCCTTGAGCACAGGGGTAGAGTGCTGAAAGACATAACCTGATGGTGACATGGGCCATCCCTGTCCTCACAGGCAAGCCTGTCCTCACTCTCACACAAGTGCACAGCAACAGACTGTGCATCACCAAAGATTCTCAACACTCTATCCTGATATATAAATTGCAGAAGCCCAAAAATCTGCAAAATCTACACTTACCACAGGAAGAACAAAGGAGGAATGAATATCAAATATTCTACAACATTAAAAAAATATCCGTAGAATCATAGCTTAGGCTGGAAAGGATCTCTAAGATCATTCAGTCCAAACATTAATTCAGCACTGCCAAGTCCACCTCTAAACAATGTTCCAAAGTGCCACAAGTTCATAGTATTCCATGCAAAGGTCTCATGCCTGGGTTTTGTTGTTATGTTATTCTTTTACCTACTGATCTTAGTGGTTAGAATGGTATAATTTTTAAATGCATTAAAGTAGTTGTTTCAAGCAGGAGATGTGTTCTGCTTTAGATAATACTATGATTTATGACCTGACTCCCTAATATTCTCCTTTTCTTTACAGCTGGGCTCAGATCATCTCAGCCCACTGCCTGATGACTGGTTGCTGCATTTAAGCTACATAAGGGTTACTATACTTGAGTGTAATATAGGAAATGAGTGCACCAGAATCCCACTGAGGCAGCATGTAGCCTGCGGGTACTAATGGTTCATCAAAAAGACCTTAAAGCCTATTTAATGCCAAAGACTGAAGATCTTTATATTTCTTGCTGCCATTTTGCAATTCATTGCTGAATAGAAGTCAGAGAATGAAGGATTTTTCTTCATGTAGAAAATTAAAAAATGAACAAGTGGGTATTATGTGTTTCTTTATAATACAATATGGTTCATGCCTTATCCTTCATTCAAGCCAATATTTCTTTGATTTAGAGCCTGGATAGCTATAAACCATCAGTACAAAGTAATCTGCTACACAAGAATTTATAGGACAAATCCCTTAAGTAAGGGTTCATGACTCTTCAGCCCAAATATCCTACATTTATCTATTTAATCTAGCTAATTTATCTGTCTCTATATTTATAAGGCATTCAGTCACTAGTAGCCAGATGCCACCAGTGTAAATGTAATTTATTAACAAATTGGGGGGCTTGTTGCTGACGGATATGGCTTTGTCATTAAGGAAATAAGTGTTTTAAGAAATGTTATCAGTGTTGATATATTTTATAATATTTTAAGTTCATTCACATTCTGACCCATTGCAGTATTTTTATTTGGACTGGCACAATTATTTTTTCAAGTAATAGCTGGGACAGGGGTTTGGGAGGGGCACACAGAAGGGTAGTACACATGAAGAGTCCCAGATCATTCCCTTAGCAGCAGTGTCTCCTATCACACAAGCAACTCCTTTAGATGTTGCACTTGTTAGATGTATTACTAAAGTAATCAAAAGGTTAATTTGGGAAAAATAAGTGCATTTTCATTTCTTTCTTCCTATTATTCACAGTAGCTGTGTAAAATGTTTCCAAATTAGGAATATTTTCTCTGGAACTATACTCCTCATTATTTGCTGTGAATGATTATGTTCATTATACATCTAGGTTGATATACAGATAGTTGAGAATGACATTCATAGAAATGAAATATCCACATTTAAGCTCACACATAAGAGCTGTTGTTTCATGAGGACAATTCCAGTTGCTGTTCCTAATAGTGAAGGTCCTGCTGTGCTACTTTTGTTTCTGCTATGACGGGACAAGTTCTTGCCTGCAGGCGATACTGAACTTCCAAAATGATCATGTTATTCTTGTTGTCTAGTGAGCAATGTGGAAAGCATGGGGTTTTGATTTGAGGATGCAGAAGAGCTATAAAGATTTAATGTCTGGAATGAATCACACTGCTAGAGTTCACACTGCCACTGGTCAGTCAGCCTTTCTGTGTTCACATCTAATTACAAATCATTGCATGCTAGTATATTAAAAAAATATTTCTGCATTTGTTGTGTCGATGAAAATTTTGTGATGGTAGGAGTTTGTTGTGGTCTTATGGCTTTAGTGAAAAAAAATCACATGAAACTGTAGCAAACAAATTCTAGACCAGACCATAGAGCTTCAAACTTGAGCTTACACATTGTGGTGAAGTATATGTAATACAAATGCTCTCCATTTTCTGCCAGAAACTAGGCCATCAAACCATGCCCTCCGGAGCAGCATCCCAGGCTGCCTTTACCATGCCTCTTCCCAAAAGCTTCAGGAGAGCCAGTCTCTGCATTCTGTCCCCCAATTGTGTCACATTTATTCCAGATCTTGAAGTAGAAAAGAAACTGATTGCTAAATAACACCATGTAGAAGATAAAATGAGATTTTTACTGTTTTATCTATGCACAGTAACAGCATCTTTCTTAAGAATAACAGTGGCGCTTAATGGCTGTTACATTATTCCATAGAGACTATTATCTTTGTAGATGACTGCCGTTGTTCTGGAGTACCTTTAAGATCACAGTGTAAGGGCACATACTTGTTCAGACTTCTGCTATGAAGCAGTCACAGTCCAGACCCTTCACTATCAGGTGCATACAATCCAATTTTATATCAGATGCCTACATTTTATTTTTCTCTGAAACTACAGTTATTCAGATATTTAATATTTAACTGCTTCTATTTTTGCTTAACTGTTTAATCATTATTTTTCTCCTCACACATTGTATACTAAAGGATGTGCTCAGTCAACCTGAAAAAAATGCAGTGGAAGGTGTACCATGGAGCCCCAGCAAAGTGAGCCTTTTGTTGCCTAAAATAATTTACAATAAAACCCAAGGGAGAGTTGTTCATGGTGTTCCGTGATGCATATTGGTGCCAGGGTCAATTAGACACCCCCTAAAAAGTCATGGGTTAGTGCTCCTGCAACTCAAGATAGCAAATTATACTTGCCCAAAGAGTTATTTTAGGTGGGACCATTAAGATACAGCAATGTTATGGATAACCATTGATGCTGTGCATCTGCCGTACAAGCAGAACCAGTATTTATGCACATAAATCTGGATCATGCTATATTTGTCTATATAGTTCTGGAGTGCCTCTTTTCTATTTCAAATACTATGAAAAAATGATGTCTTAGAACTGAGCATGACTGAGCATGTGTGAGTATTTCTCAAAAATCAATGCCCATATTAGCACACATGCTATATTTCACTCAGCTATGTGTGCACTCAATGCAGGTTTTTTTTCCTGTGTTACCATGACCTTTAATAGGTCATGTTATACCATGCTTCCTAATAAGCAGATAAAGCTAAAGTAGCACAAAATATAATTGCTTTCCTCTAATCTCTTTTCTGGCTTCTTCACCTAAGGATGCAACCTCTATTTCTCTCTGTTCCCTGGCTCATTCCTTTCTGAGCACACCTGACACATATAAGGTTTAATAATTTACAGGTAGAAGGCCTAGTTTGCCAGACTAGAGACATATTCCAATTTCTTTCCACAACTCTAATGAGACAAAGCAGTCAGAAGCTTATTGCTACCGCTACATAAAATCAGATTTATGGATGCTTTTTGTCAGAATGTGGTGCAAGGCAGTTTGAATGTCCCACTGAATTTCTCCATTCATCTTCCAGAGTAAAGTTTCCCCACCCGCTAATGGAAGAATCACTAATATGAGTATTAGGGGATTTTTCCTAATTAAGAAGTTAGATAATATTGGCCAAGTCCAAAACATGCTGTGCAATTCTACCCAAAAGTACAAGCCTTACATCTAGTATTAATCCAGGAAGAGTGCACCTGTGGAGAGAGATCTTTATGCACTATAGCTCATTCCTGGTTGACACATTAAGGAAGGGTGGTATGGAACCAGTACTCCTCTAAATGATCTGTCACTGCTAGCAGAGCTCCTGACAGTTCTCCACAGTTGGCAAAGGTTATTCTGTACTCTGAAAATGACAGCAGAGCACACTGTGTATCCTCTCCTTTCCCAGAAAATGAGGAGATGCCCACTAACTTTTGTTTGTTTGCTTTTCTTTGTTTGTGACGTGAATTATTCATTGCTTCTTTTCAAACGGTCTGGGATTTTGGATCATTTCAAGATGCCATGTCAGCATTATAATTTCAGAAAGTGTAGCACTAAGACAAAAGCTACTCAGGTTATATATGGTGGCAGCACATCTAGCTCTAGAAATGGCCAGATTTGAGATATTATATTCTGAACCAGATGGTGCTGTCAGATAGTGCAGAATGACAACTTTTAGATGATGCAGAAAGGGTAATGTGCCCAAGCAGTAAAGGAACTCTATCTCTACTGCTACATTTTTTTAACTTCAGTTACAGATGGCATAGCAAGGATCATCTCAGGAGGAAAACCAAGACTTCCCCATAGCTGATTTTAACTTAGAAGTATCTGTCAGAACATTTTAAAATTAGGCAAGCAGACCCTTGTTCTTAGTGACTGCCTTTGGCTCCCTCACAGTAGAAGGAATAGGGAGTTGGGAATTGTTTGGGTTTTTTTTCAGTCTTGAAAATCACAGAATAATATTCATTCCAATTGAACAACAGTTCTGAAGTAAAATATGTATTAAAATATGACATGCTTTCTCTGTAAAAACTGGTTCCAATTTTCAGGTCAAAATATTTTTCAGTTCAAAATATAACTTAGAGTAGAAACAGTAAAATATTTCTAAGAAATCAAATTGAAACAGGTTGTAATTGTCAAAACAAAATTGTATCATTGATTCAAGCTATCACACATTACTTCACAATGCTGAATTTTAGTTTTGTGGACAATTCTTAAAAAAAAACTTTTTGCCATCTTTTTTTGTCACCAATTTCTAGTCATCTTGAAAATACTCCTAAAAACGTATTTTTTACCCAGTGCTGATTCAAACATGGGGAGTAGGCTAATCATTCAAAATGCAGGCTTTACTTCCCAGATATCTCAGGATCAAATTCTGCATTCATCTCATCTAGCACAATAACACTGCTAAATGAATTGACATATAATAATGAGGCACAATCTTTGTTTTCTCTTAAAATTTTGGCTTTTAACTACAGAGGGCATGTGTCAAACTATCTTCTTTCATCTGAACTAATGAAAATTAGCACATCAGTCCATGAAGTGTACACTAAGACTGTGCCAAAAAAACCCCTAACAATACCTCGGACATTTATTTTGGTTGTGACAGCAAAACTCAAGGAAGATGAATTACAATTCAGAGAATCAACCCCTTTGTCTGTAAAATTAACCACTAAATTTGTATTGAGAAAAAAAAAATTACAAAGATAAAACTCCTACTTAATACAACATGCTATTTCTTTGCCTGTAGAAATTTATTTAAAACACTCAAATAACTCACTTAATTTTGCTGATCTCAGCCATCTGCAAACATGACAAAATTGGCTGGGTGACAACTTTCTAATGACAAATAGGTGAAGCTTTTATCTCTAATGGGAAAACATAAACAAGATATTATTTTATAAATTTAGGACTAAAATACAGTCTTTAATCATTTAATGGAGATGCAGAGGACAGCCAGATAAATTAGAACCTTTTTACCTGTTGCAAGCAGCTCAACACTGACTTGTTTCTATTGAGCCATATGATACATACCTCTCTTTAAAAAGGCTCCAAATCTACTTTTAGGTGGGATGGTTAGGAGGGAGGATCACAAATGGGAATCTTAGTAAATAAATGTATGGGTGTAGAGAAAATCAGCGTGGTCTACATGAGCTAATACAGAGGCTGCAGTTAGGAACTCCAGAGTAGTGATCTCAAATGAACCCAGTGTCACGTGTCAGCTGCCCATTCTGCAAAAAGTAACAAGGTAATGAAGATACTTGTCTTACATGGAAACATTTATTAGGACTGAATGCTTAATAAAACCAGATATTTTAAATTATACAGTATAATAAAATATTCCAGAAAATTTATTATTGGAAACATTTTTAGGCCTACATTTTCTCAGTCACACAAATTAAAAAATGTTGTGGAACTCCTGCCCTCTTCTACTGAATCATTACTTTTGCAGAATTAGAATGGATGGGAGTACTGCTTTCTGTTCCAGAGTGAACACACATTCATATGCTTTTTTTGCAAGATTCCTTTCCAAAGCTCATCTACATTCATCTAACTCTAACAAAAATATGGCATCCACCAACAGCCAGTTTTTGCTTGCTTGTTTGTTTTTTCCAAAAAATTACTTTTTTTTTTTTTTTTATAAGCAAAGCCAGCAAAAACAAATTTACATTGGCAAAACTATACCTCATAATGGTTCTGCTAGTGTAGCAATGCCAGCCTTGGGAAGATACTTTTCACAATACTTGCAGGAATGTTGAGAAAACTAAGTCAAGCAACATTTTTAAATGGGCTACATAAATATTTTCAGTTTGTTTTTTACTTCTTTTTGTATGGTAAAAAATGCACAATTCATCCTGAAATCTACACCAACGAATGCAAGCAAGAAACAAGGGGACCTAGAAGTCACTGTGCAGCAAAAAAACTGTGACACAGTTACCTTCACAGAAACCCAGTGAAATGACTCACACAACAGAGTGCTGCAAGGGATGGCTATAAACACTTCAGAAGGGATAGGCAAGGACGGAGAGGCAGTGGAGTAGTCTTGTACCAACAAGCTGGCAGAAGTGCTCACCAAGCCACTTTCCATCATTTATAGCAGTCCTAGCTAACCAGAGAGATCCAAAGCTAGCTTGAGGTTAGCCAATATGATAACTACAAGGAGAACTGGAAGGAGGATATGAGGAACTACAGGCTTGTCAGTCCGATTTTGGTGCCGGACAAGGTCATGGAACAGATCATCTTGAGTGCCATTGCAGGGCATATACAGGATGGAAAACCAGTGGATTAGATTCAGCTGGGATGGGTTCATGAAAGGCAGGTCCTGCTTGACCAACCTCTTTCTATCACAATATGACCCACTTGGTGGATAAGGGAAAGGCTGTGGATGTTGTCTATCTAAACTTCAGTAAGGCCTCTGACACCATTTTCCTCAGCATCCTCCTGGAGAAACTGGCTGCTCATGGCTTGACAGACTCTTTGCTGGGTAAAAAGCTGGGTGGATGGCCGTGCCCAGGGACTGGTGGCAAATGGAGTTACATTTGGTGTCTGGTCGCCAGTGGTGATCCACAAGGCTCAGTTTGGGGCCACTCCTGTTTAATGATGAATTGGACGAGGGCATCAAGTGTACCATCTGCAAGTTTGCAGATGACACCAAGCAGTGTGGGAATGTCGGCTGGAGAGTAGGAAGGTTCTGCAGAAGTATCTGCACAAGCTAGCTAGATGGGCTGAGATCAACAGCATAAGTGCAGGAGCCAAGTGCAAGGGGCCACACTTTGGCCACAATAACCCCATTCAACACTACAGGCTCAGGAAAGAGTTGCTGGAAAGCTGCCCATTGGAACAGGGCCTAGGGTGCTGGTCAACAGCTGGCAGAATACAAGCTCTCAGTGGCCCACATGGCCAAGAAGGTCAATGGCATCCTGGCTTGTACCAGAAATAGTGTGACCAGCAGAAGGGATCATCCCTCTAATAGGCACTTGTGAGGCAAAACCTCAGTTCTTGTGTTCAGTTTTGCACCCCTCACACTGCAACAATGACATTAAGGTGCTGGGGTGTGACATTGAGTGTGTCCAAAGAAGGGCAATGAAGCTGGTGAAGGGTCGGGTGCACAAGTCTTATGAGGGGCAGCTGAGAGAACTGTGGCTGTTTAACCTGAAGAAAAGGAGGCTCTACCTGAACGGAGGCTGTAGCAAGGTAGTGGTCAGCCTCTTCTCCCAAGTAAAGACAAGAGGAAATGGCCTCCTGTTGCACCATGAGAGGTTTAGATTCAATCTTTACAGGAAGGGATTTCAAGCATTGGAACAGGCTGCTCAGGGAAGTGATTGAGCCACCATTCCTGGAGGAATTTAAGATACACAGATGTGTTACTGCAGCATATGGTTTAGTGGTGAATCTGTCAGTGGTGGGTTAAAGGTTGGACTCAATTACCTTAAAGGTCTTTTCCAATCTAAATGATTGTATGGTTCTATTCTATAAAGCAAACTTGGAAATGATATTGAGACTATACCTGATGTTCCAGGTCTGATATGTAATAATTTATTCTTTTTAACATTCAGATGTACTGCATGAAGACAATTATCCTGCTGAAGGATGAAAGAGTTAATCAATAAATAAGCAAAAACTTGTGACAACTGCATATGCCATAGAATAATTGCAGACAATTGCAAAAAGAGATCTTAAGTCAGGATCAATGATTTGTAGGATTACCATTATAGGCCGTTCTCAAAAGTATGTATGGGAAATTCAGCTTTTGAACTCCTTGCCCTTCATTGTATTCTCTAGTGCCCAAACAGGTTTCTTAAAAACAGTTGCTGACTCCTGATACTATTCTGTTAGCATACAAGCTCCATTTTTTGGTCCTCTGCCATTTTACCTGCTAGTTACTGAATCTCTAAGAGCTTCTTCAAATCCAGTCTAGCAGTTTGGAACCCATCATATATAACCCCCATGAAGCTGAAGGTAGTTTCAAAGACTGCATCCCTGGAAAGAGAGTCTACATTGAGGTATACATTTTGGACTTGGTAGTAGAGCATTGTAGGGAAAGGTACTGTCTTCTAAAGTAAAATGGGACTAATTCACAAGTGGAAACTTACTGCCTAACAGAAAACAATTTGAAAGTTCTGTAAATTATTTCCTTCTAGATATTTTCACATAATAACTTGTTTGCTTTTTCTTTTGACCCCTCAACCCCCTCCCCTGGTGTGTTCTGTTGTGGTTTTTCTGGGTTTTTTATCCTTTTGATAGAAATAGCTTTGGTTTTACATAAAATGTGGGACGTGTTTCCTTCAACCTTTTGACATCACATCAGTTCCCACAACCTTCTGTAAAATTCAAATTATCAAATATAGAAACAACGCTCTGTTTTTAAGTACTTCTTCCAGGTACTGGTGTTTCTACAAAGGCTCAGGTGCCTCTTCACTAAAGTCAGTCATTTACATATCTCTGTCAATGACTTCACATCACAGCATTCTCACCCACACAGGATCATCTCAGAAGATCTCAACAGATCAAAATTCCTCAGTGGTCATCTTATATTGGTAAAGCTTTATAAAGTTGTCTCTCTAGGATCACTAAGTTTCCCCAGACCAAAGTTTATGTTCACAGTTTACAAGAGCAGGAGTGACATGGCTGCTGACAAGTACCAGCAGCATTATTAACTTGAGCAGATATGCTGTCCAATCCAATTTTAGGCTCTGCAGACCTGCCCATAACTGCAGTTCATGAAAGGTCAGACCTGTCATTTGTGATCACCACACAAAAAAACAGATTAATGTCTCTGTTCCCATTTTGCTGGATAAGTGTGACTTCATCCACTTGCTCTTTCCCCTGGAGTGCTAGAACAATCTTCATTAGAGTCATCCAGAAAGCTAGGATAGATAAATAGCTTCTGTGGGGGTTGTGCCTCCTCTCCTGCCCGGCACGTTCACCTTTACCATAATGTCATATTCGGAGGGCAAAGAGAGGAACTGGCCTGAGCCTGGAAGCACTAGTAATACATTTCATTATTCCTGTTTGATGTGGTCAAAATCTGCATCAGTTCTGTCAGTCACCAATGAGCAAGAATCACTCTCATTCTGTGTTATGGCCTGTAGCCACAAAAGCTGTGGAAAAGTTTCTTGTGATCTTCCCAGGCCTCTTGGGATTATTCCTTGACTTCTTGTAGTACCTTCTAATTACTAGCTCAAGTCCAGGTTTGAGGAGTCACCCTTGGGCAAACTCACCATCACACACCTAACTTTCGTGTCACAGAGCACTCAGTTTTGCTCAAGGAAATCCTCTGTACTGAAATACCTCTATCATGAGGGTCCAGTTAAGATTAGTACTTTAAAAGGCTCTTAGTCATGTAGACACAAGTACTTGCAGAAACAGAAATTTCCTCTGACCATTTCACTCCAGATTATTTTCTCAGCCCTCTATGTATTTTTCCAAAAGTGCTTATTGATGCCTAATTTTTTCTAACTTCAACCAGTAGACTGAGAGCATTACACTGCTATGGCTGTGTTTAGATTTGTCTGACATCAGTGGCATCAGTGTGGACTGTCCCTCTACATTCTTTTTTTTTTTATTTTCTCCCTTGAAGTTCTGGCATTGTTTTATTTCTTCTGTATATTTTTCATTCCTTTCTGATCCCTTTGTTTTATTACAAACATTTTCCATTTGGATTGCCTTGTAAATATAGATCACCAAAGTATCACAGTGTGTGTAGTTTATTGTACTAAATTGACAGCATTATCTGCTTGTGTGTTATCATTACCATTGTTATGTTTGGATAGGACATAATTTCTTTCATTTTTTTTTGAAACAGTAGCACTTTGGAGAACTTACATTGCTGATGCAGGTTTCTGTAGAAGAAGGAGGAAGAAAACTGTTTATCTGCTGCATTACAGTTTTGGCCACAGCTTACAGGAAAAGGCAGGACAAAGCTGTACCATGCTGTGGAGGAAACTGGAGGCAATCTGGACTGGACACCAAGGTGCCTTGGAAGCATAGTTTGTAACATACCTTCAAATGGCCCAGACCATTCAATATAGTTGACTGGTCTGAGGAGAAATCTGTGACCTCCCTTCTACTCTGCCTGAGATTGTTGTCGAAAGAAAATATCTCCCACACTGCACACTAGCTTCAACTAGAACCCTAGGACCCTCCATTAAGGGAGAACACTGGTCATTTTAATGTCCAGCTGTCAGGAGGTGAGTCAACATGGAAAACACCTGCATCCTTCCTCATGGCTTGTTGTCTTTAAAAGCCCCTAGAAGCTTTCAGGAACCTTCAAAACAGTCAGCCATCAGATCAGTTTAACAGTGTAGAAAGCTGGATTCTGACCATCTACTCTCCCAAGAGCCAGGAAAGGTATGATCTTTCTGACAATTCAGAATTTAACATTCAATTTTGACTAGGCAAAACCTTAAGACTGTTGAAAGGCATAACTACCACATGGCAAGGGAGTTGGTACTAGATGGTCTTTAAACTCCTTTCCAAACAAACCATCCTGTGATTCTATGCCTCTATATCTTTGAACTAAGGATTTTCTCTTGGCTTTTCCATCTTTGAGACCTTGTCTTATATGCAGTTCTGTGACCTTCATATGACCACAACAATGCTGTCTCTGCCTGGTAACCTGGAGACTCCTCAGAATCAAGAAGGGATGTCAGTGTCTACCCCTTTGAGTAATGCTCTGTTTGCAGAAAGCTAAGGCTCAACAACTTGGTCTGCTGTGCTTGCAGAGCACTGCTGTGAGTACAAAGATGTAGCATATTTCAGACCGTAATGCACTGGGATGCGAATCCTGCTTATCGAACTGAAAATCCGTCATAGTTTATAAAAGACAGAGCAACAAACAAGAATGTTTGAGCCTAAGTCTATATATAATGGATCTACAAGATATCCTTCTGTCATGCTGAGACTTGATTACAGCCTAAGTGCTGTCAGAAGGGCCATATGTTCCATTCACAGCATGGTTTAGCCCTGTGTAAGCTCAGCAGGAGTGGGCCGTGGCTTGGCAATTTGTCCATGGCACGCCATGAATTGACCAGGATAAAGAGATTAGGGCCCTGATCCTACAGTACCTTCCACCTCATGGAGTTACTTGTGTGAGTGTGAAGTGGATATGAACGGATACTGCTTGTCCGTAACAGTGATTTAGCACCACTTTGGGGTTATTTTGAAAAGGCGAAAATGACTGTAGAAGCAGCAAATAATCATTGACCTTAATTCCTGCCCTGCATTTTCTTTGTGCTTGTGTGTTTCTTCAATGATTTATCTGTTTCTAACTGCTACATTTGAATCAAATTGGAAAGGAGAAGGACAAAGGTGACAGCCTCTACTGCAGCCTTTAGTGCATTTGAATCTGCCTTCAAACCCCAGGCACCTGTGGTCACTAAAATCAAGAAGTAACAGGAAAAGCTAATGGTTGTTTACAAACAAAAGAAGATTAATAAAATAACGCACAAAAAAAAAGTAAATTGTGGGCTAGAAAATTCATTCTCTCTCCCTCTGCCACTCTCCTAACGTTATTTACTGCCCCTTTGTCCACTTCCAGTCTCTTTCTGTAATGGTGGATTTTTCTTCAGTGCCTTAGAAAATGGCTTGTAGGCTCATAAGTCAGTGGTGCAGCAGTATTTCATGCACGACTTCTGCAATGGGGATCATGCCCAGAACCCCACTAATTTTCATGCAAATTACTGACTCTGTTTAGAAAGGTCAGTACTGCAAGATGGCAACAAAAATGCAACAGCAGGCAAACCTGGTGGAGTTAAGGGTTTGATCATGATTTTTTTTTTTCTTTTTTTTCAGAGCCCTGTAAAAAATAACCCTGTCTCTATCACAAAAAGCAAAACAATATGATTTGAAACAAGATTTCTATGAGTCAGGTGAGAAGTGGATAATGTACTAATGTACTTCCATCTAAAAGAGAGGGGGAACAAAACATCAGTATTCCCTTGATCAGTATCCTTCTCAAAGAAACCGAACAAAATTATGGTCCCCTGAATCACAGGTATGAATCAGAATTTCACAAATTTTTGCTGGTAATTGGCACCACACTCATTTCTTCAAAAGGGCTCCACAATTAATGCAGACAGAACTAAAGGAAGAAAGTTGACGTGGTATTATAACATGAAGCTTCATCTGTAATAAAGGGTCAACTTGGTGCTAGGAGGTATAGAATTCTGTCTTTTGTCATATTGAGACGACATTCAGTCTGTGATTTACATTAGACAGAGTCTGATATTACAGTTGTACTGGAGCTTTTGAGAGGGTGGGGTTTTTTTGTTCTGTTTTGGTTTGGTTGGTTGGTTTTGCTTGGTTTGGTTTGTTTTGGTGTTTTTTTGGGTGGGGTCAGGAAAGGAAGGGAAAAAAAGCAAAGCAAAAAACCAAAATTAAGTTCTCTTTTTGCTTTAACAAAAAATAAAATATTTAATTCAACTATTCAAGTATTTAATATTAAGAAAAATGGTGGCTATTTTTTTTTTTTTTAATCATAACATCAGGTATTTTAAATGGTTGGCTTTTAAAAGAAGCACTTTTTTTCCATTTTGACTGAAATGACCCCATTTTTTTTCCCAGAAGTTGTCATTTGCAATTAATATGTTCCTCCTTAAATGCAGTAACTGTCCATACAAACTTGACAGTTTATATAAAAAAAAAAGGGAAAAAGAGCTTTTAAAGAAAAGCTTCTTTTCTGAGTGGTTGGATGATTTGCCTTTTTAGCTTTTCAAAACATCCCTGAAGTAGAAATAAAGTGGCAAATAATTTATACCATTTTCAATGCACATACTTAGACTGGACTTCCATTCCTTTTCAGCTGCACAAATTTGTGTGTATGTTGCATGCAGCAAGAAAGACCAACCTCTAACAACCCGTTTCCTAGCGATTCACAAACAGAAGAGAAATTCATCACATACAAGCCTATGTACTCTAATTCAGTCACCTCTAATATTAACTATTTGAACATTCTCCTTCCTACTGGCAGTTCTGTTATGCCCTGTGCTAGTTCAGCTGCTCCTTTCTACTCCTCATGGGAGCTCTGCAGTATATTTGAAACAAACCCTTTGGCCTCTAATTTCCTCCATTGCTGTCCCACGCCAGTAGACTTCTATGATTTTCAAAGGTGATCTGGGAAGGAGAGACTTTGGAGTCTGATTTAATTTTTTTTTTTTAGTGTGCAGAAATGACAAGCATGCCACAACAGTGCCCCTATGCTTTGAAAAAGAGCCAGGTTCAAAGACAATAGAGCCATTTATAAAGCTCCATTACCAAAATAGTTTTCAATCCTACACCAGTCAGGCCCATTAGACATGTGCTCAAACACATACCTTCCCCATCCCTAACACAGTAGGGTACAAGGTGAGACAAATCAGGTTCAGCAGAGAGATATTAGTACTGCATTCTCAAATTAGAGTGAAATTGGTTTTGATGATTCTTGCATTATACTCCCATGGAGAAAGCTCGTCCTCAGTAAATGTTTTTTTAATCAAGTACATCAAGAGAAACTTTAGAAGTACTGGAAGTGTGACTTTAAAAAATCCTGTCCCCTTTGTTAAATTTTGATAAAGATACACATTTGAATGGGACGCACAAGCAGGAAAGAATTACCAGAATTTGGGATCCACACGTGTTTATAGGTGTTATTCTCTTACTAAGCTATAAATCTATTAGAAAGGGCATTGAATATTGCCTTTCATCTGCCACTTTTCTCTTCCCAAAATAGATCTCACTCAATAACCTTCCTACTCTTGGATAGGAGGTTCAATATCCACTGGTATCCTTTCTCTTGTCAGACATGAGGTTATTACTGAGTAATGATGATAATTAAAAGTACTCTAACTGATGTGACTAATAAAATAAATTCACATCAATGGTGAAGGGCAAATCTCAACACATTGGGTTTGGTTTAGATAAGCAGCCAAAAGATTGATTATCCAAATGTTATCCAAATGCTGTGTGCTAAAAAGGGAGCAGCAACTATTCAGAGGAAAATCTTATAATAGCAGCAGCTTTGTGGTAAGTTCCTTCCTGCAGCTGGAAAAAGAACTGCTGTAGTTTATAACTGAAGGCAATATAACCACTGATCAAAATGGGCTGATATATGATGCCTTCCCAGCACTTCTCAAAACCATAATCACAGTTACTGACACTTTTCGTACATTGATGAATAGTTTTCAGTGAGGTGGGGGGACTTGTAGTTTTCCATTTTGACCACTGAATATAAATAACATCTGCTCTGGAATTTTATGATAAATATAAAAATATGTTTATATTAAGAATATATATCAAAGAATGTTTTATGTTGTATTTATATTTTCATTTGTAATAAATATCATAAATTTACATCATTACTTATAATATATTGTCATGTATATCGCATTCAGTTTTCTGGTCCAGGTTTTCTATGCTTATGAACACTGTTTTCTTCAAAAGCAAATGCACTACCTTCTCAGCTCCATCTATATGTTTGGTTCTTTGTTAACATAAATGCAAGTATTCCTTTTGTTTCAGCCATGTTAGCCTTTGTCTGCCAGCTAAACTCCTTCTCTCTTTCATATCTTTGAGTAAATCTCTCCTTGAGCCCTATTTTCCCAAAAAGGTGTTTGAGAAATCTGACAATTTTCTGACAACTGATTGAAAGAACAGATAGAAAAAAATAGCACTTGTAGATAAAAATAATCAAGTGGAAATGCTTATCCCTATTGAAGACTGTAGTTATTCATGCGTTGTTCCTGTCCCTTCCTTTAGCACTGGCAGTGTCTGCTGTGCCTCTCTGTGTAGCAATGTAAACACAGCCCTGATGTGATCCCTAAGGTTTGCAGGCAGGCATGAGAGTATCCACCTCATCAGTCAATGAGGCATCTAAAATTCCTTTCCACTCATCTGACTGCAGTGCGTACTCTGCCTAATGAATTTTTGTGCCTTCATGTGCTTGTTAACAAAAATAAATGTTAAGTAGTAGGTGAAGGAAACAATTTTGGAATAAAAGGTTAGGATGTCTTAATGTGAAATGTATTCTTTTTTTCCCATACAAACTTAAACATGCCAGTTAATAGGCAAAAATCTCATCCTATGACTTATTTTATTTTTCATATATAAAAAACTGAATTAAATTAAGCAAATGAAGTATTTACTGTGAATAGTTCACCTTGCTTTAGTCCTTGTTCAAAAGAAATTCCCAGTCATAACTCACAGCCCAGTCTGAGTAGAAAGGTTGGGATTTGATCTTTAGATTTTGCAGTCAGAGAATATTAGTTTCCTCAGGATTAGTGAATTTATTATATCAATATTATATTATTCCAAACACGTAATGAGTAATGGGGGCTCGATATAATCAGTTATCTTTTCTCTTTGTCTAAAATTTCCTTGAAGAGGAAAAACCAGCAGAATTCCTTAAAAATAAAATTAAAAAAAACTAAACAAAATTAAAAAAATAGCCAAACAAAAAAATTCCATCAATTTCCCATGAAGAAGCCTTTCACACTGAGTGTGTTAAAAAAGCACCACAATCTAAAACACATTCATATAAAAAGCAATTTCCTTAGATAACAGCATTCTTTCTTCCCCTTGCTATTATTAAAGATGCTAGTGTTTGAACAGCTTTCTCCCTCACAAGTCAGCTTTTCCTTTTGCTGAGGGAAGTCACAACCCTGTGTTTATGACATCTCACAGTGCTTCACCAAAAATAATTCCTGTGCCACCAGTGCTGAAAAGATCATGAAGCCAGTGAACTTTTAATAGGTTAAACACTCTGATTCTAAAGGCTATGTTTTCAAACCAGATGCATCCTGGTTTTCAGTTTTGCACAATCAGGATAAGATACCTACATGCCCTGAGTGCACAAACTGGGGTACATGTGTTCTTGAGTCCTTGAAGCAGACACAAACCAGGATGTCAAATACAAAGGATTGGCTTCTGTAAAGAAATACATTTCTGAGGTTTTGAGTATATATCAACTCCATCAGCTTCTGTTGATCTGAACAAGTGAAGATGCAGAACACCCTAAGATACCCACAGATGTGCATTTATTTTTTAGCTTCGTGGCTTCTTTTTCAAAATATCATTTTACTGAATGAGAATTTGTGGGATTTTTTACTGTAAGGGTGACAAACATATTGCCCAAGGACATTGTACAGACTCCACCACTGGAGTTATTAAGCAGCCATCTGGACACAATCCTGGGCAACTGGCTCTAGCTGGTCCTGCTTGAGCTGCAGGGCTTGCACCAGAGGACCTCTGGAGGTCGCTTCCTGTGCTGTCACTTGAGATCCACTGTTTATAGTCAGAAGGTGCTGTTACTTGCTATTGTGTAAACTAAACAAGGCTACCAAGATGAACTACTGGCAAAAACATTTATTTTTAATAGGAAACAAAATTAGCTTGGTAAATGATGGAACATAAATGTATTTTCTTCTGTAGGAGAGTAGGCATTATTTTTACATTCTCCTTATCATACTGATGTCTTTTTTTAAAACATGGAACGGTTTCCATGGTAATTTTCTAATTTTAAAAAAGTGAAATAGCACTCCATAAAATTTATAGAAAAACATGATTAAGGTAAAATATATTGTTAACAATTTTCAGTGGTAGAAATAAGCCCGTAACAAGAAAAATGAGGAAGGAACAAATTTTAGCAAAACAATTTTTTTGTGTTTTTTTCTTAACAATATAAAACTTTAACTCACCTGAAACACTATTTATTCTTCTAATGCATTATACTAGTCAGATGAACCCAGAATAAAAAGGGAAAGAACTCCCCTTTTAAAGAATTCTTTATGGTCTCCAAAGTAATTGAACTCTTGGTTAGGGGATGTGTGGTTGAAAACCAGTGCATAGTCAGCCTAGAGCCATGGTTACCAGTAAATCCACCTTAGAGAAAAAAAGTCTAACATTACTTTCTGCTCTCTGAATAACTCCCCATATTTTTGATATCCTTCAGGGCTGTCTGGTGGTCACCCTGTTGAGGACAAAGAGGGCAATTTTATACCTCTGGTTTCCCAGCTGTCTCTTCAGTGTGCCATCCAGCCTTGATACAGCCCTTCATTCAGGAGTAAGCATTACCAGCTGAGAGCTGTATGGAAGTCCTGTAGAGAAAGATAGCACCTCCACATCTTAGAGGAAAATATCAACAATCTTTTCCCTCAAAACTTTCCTTATCTTCTGGCCCACAAGTACAAATTATGAAGAGTTTAGAAGATGGGGGACACGTATCTAAATCCCCTGGTGGCATGGAGAGTTCTGACTGATACGCTCAATGTTAAGGTTGAGTGTCTTTGAGATAGAGACAATGCAAGTGCATTCTATAGTCAAGTCACTATGAGAAACACGTGTGGGACCCTTTAGATTTGATTGTATTTGCCTTCTGCATTGCCACAGCACTAACACTAACACTAAGTATAGGCACATAGGCCTATTAAATATAGGAATTAAATGCTCTAAATACACATGAAACTTAAATGTGACACAGGGAATATTGTATACCATGTCATCCAGTACATCCTACAGTAAGCTAGCATCTGCTGTTTTAAGGAGAAGCACATTACTCTTCCCTCCTCAAATTGTTTATTTTCCGAGTCTCGCTCTAATAACACTGAGCTGTTGGAAGTGAGGAGATCAAGATATGGACAAGGAGAACTGGGATATTGACACAATATGAAGTGCCCATGAAGGAGAATGGTGATTAATTAGGTGACAGATTTGACACCAAGGATAAAATAGCTAGTTTGCTATTTTTTGCAGCTAGTTTGCTTGTTTTGATTTCTCTTGGACAGTTTTGTCCTAAAAATTCTTTAGGAAAGAAATTCAAACTCTG
>JAWWTY010000077.1:106181380-106221230 GCA_035222235.1 Margarornis squamiger | reverse complement strand
GCAGCTAGTTTGCTTGTTTTGATTTCTCTTGGACAGTTTTGTCCTAAAAATTCTTTAGGAAAGAAATTCAAACTCTGGTTTCATTGAGGACTTAATTTGATACGCTTTTCCTTCAGATACCACCATCAGCCAACAACTTGATATTCAGGGTAGTTTGTTGTTGTTGTTTTGCTGTTTGTTTGTTGGTTGTTTCTTTTTTTCCTTGATTAGAGTCTTTCACATTTCTGGAAATAAGCTATTGTGCATGTAAATTTTAGAATCAAGAAGTGATGACTAATTAGATCTAGTGTGATCAGTACACTGCAATAGGTTTTGTAAAAAAAAATCAAATGGATTTTCGATAACAAGACAAGATCTTTCTGTATATGCATGTTTTTCGCTTCAGTAGTCATATCATGTTTGCTGAGACCTAGCCCTGAAATTAGTAAAAAATACTCATGCGATTTTGTCCGTATTACCCATAGATCATACAATCCATATGCATATCTCTAAAGCCACTCAAAAATGCTTATTGCCTGCCTTCTTTATGGAGAGCTCTTACAACAAATCAGTCTACACATAATCAAATGCATTTTAATAGTTTGTATTGCTTCTAATGGGTAATTTCCCAAGATAAATTTGTAAGGGAAGGAAGCAGAAACTGTTCCATCCAAAATTAAAGATCCTTTTTTTAAATAATTTGCTATACTATTATTCCTCTTGATTATTAATTAATATGAGAGAGGAAAAATTGAAGTATAACAGGAATTGCAATTTCAAATTACTATGAGAAAAATGAAGATCATATTGAAATAAAAATAATATTAAAATGACCAAATTTATAGACAGAAATTCAGGGGGGAGAAAAAAACAGATAAAATTTTCAAGTACAAAAAATTACTTGTAATATCATCAGAATATCAGTATGTGAAAATCTAACAAAATTTTGTTTAAAAAGGAAAGTATGTGATTATTTCGGATTTCAAAAATGAGGCTCATATGGTAGAATCTGGACAGGTCTGTCTTCTTTTTCCAACTCCTCCACTAATTTGTTTGATATTTTGGAGTTCCTTGCTTTGTTTTCGTTTTCCTAATATGTGTTATCAATTTTGAATAATGGTATTTAAACCCATGACTAGCTAATTAACTCATTCAGATTTGAAAACTCTATTAATATAACATAGGAATGAAATTTAAACCCTTTGCAGACTTTCATTAAGTTACATAGATATTTCTTTGTGGAAAGAACTTTTAATCTCTCCCCCCCGCCCCCCGTCTCTCTCTCTCTGTTCTGTTCCTCTTTCAAAAAAAAAAAAAAAAAAAAAGCTCTCTGGAAGTACATATAGGAACTGAAATAATATATTTGAAAAACTCACTGTTGAACTGCTTCAGCTCTCAACAAGGGTCAGTGCCAGTTTCATCACTGAGGCCCCTTCAGCTCTTTCCTATGCAGTTTTGCACAAACACAACTACCGTATTTCAGATCTTCTTTGTTGTTTCTCTGTGGAAACTCAAAATCTGCAATGATAAAAGCTTAAAAACAAAAGGCTAACTTTTGTGTTCCAGATTTTGTATAACATTGTTTGATTAAATGAACACAATTAGTCAATTAAGAACAAAGAAATCCATGAAGGTCATGTTGAAGCAAGTCACTATGTCTACCATCAGATTAGGATGAGATTAAGTGAGACTGAACTGACATTTGCTGTTCCTATTAGATTTAATTCTGGCCAGTCATGAGGAATTATTTTAGGAAGTAATAGGATTAACTAAGCACAAACCAAGATGCAGCATTCACTTTCTTTACTAAATTAAAAGTGTTCTTAGAAAGCTTATTAGCCTTTTATTATTCATTCATACTTACAACTGGTTCTATTAGCAGATGTTTGTCGCAAGAATATGAAAATCATATTAAAAATTAGGTAGAACACAACTTGCATATCTGTATTTGGAAATGCTCTTAGCTAACTAAGTTTGACTGACCAATAAAACATACCTGACTTACAAGAAGGTGAAAATAGATTGCACATAAACCATCTGAGTCTCCCAGCTACTTATGTCAACTTTCCAATCTATGAGTACTTTCATGACATTTTTTTCTTGCTTAAATTTTTTCAGAAACATGGGACTTAGATGAAATTCTGTGTATGTGTATACATATTCACAGTGGCCATGGCAGGCAGAAGAAAATCCTTAGCATGCAATCTATTCATCTAGCACAAAGATGAGAAAAGAAGTACCAGTATGCTATCTTTGAGCATTGAATATACATGTACACACACAATTTAAAATGTGGCAAGCAGAGGTCAGAAACTGGCTGCAAAGGTCAGGCAAGGAATTCTTCTTCAAAGAGAAATAGATCAGGAGGAGAAATAGATTTTCTGACAAAGAAATACTTTCAAGAATACAGGAAAATCTCAATTTATTTTCCTTGCTTCATTTGCAAATCAAACATCCCCCCATCTCCCCCAAAAAACTGTTTTGTTTTTGTGGGAGCTATCAACTTCTAGTCTGAATGAACAGAAAACTGAAGAAAAGAAGCAAAGGAATCAACTTCACAAATTCCATTTAAAATGACAGAATAGGGCATAAAAGGAAATGTGAGACTTTCACATACAAAATGTCTTTTTTAAGACTTCCCATTTTAAAGTATCAACGTGCTGAGGTAAAGGACATCAGTAGGATTTTGGAAAATTCCAGTACAATGATGAACCAGAAATTCAGTTAGCTGGGCCCATACCAGTTGCTTTTTCCTAGTTCTTTGTAGCCTGCCAGTTGCTGCAGGAAGAGGATATTGCTGCAATATAACTGGGCATAAGGAACCAGGGTTCCATCACTGCACTGAAATGAGAGGACATATTTTAGTATTGCCAAGACCAGGGCTATAAATTCAGTAGCTATAGATGGTTCCCTAATGCTTCACCTATATCTTCTATAAGGATCAGAGCTCAAATGTAATAATCTTGCCCTTTATGTATGAGCGTGTGCAATATGGTAAGGCTGGTGGAACACTTGATTGCAGATACAATGCTTCTTCAGCAAAAAGGCTCTTGTAATTTTAAAAACTTAGAACACTTTACTGATTCCTGCCAAATGAAATTACTTTAATGCTAAGGTTGAACTGACATTGGAAGATGATTCTTGAAACACTGGTGAAATCACTAGCATTTCAAATCCCTATTGCGCATTGATTTTCAGGACACTTATTAATCATTGATAGTACTGTTTTCTATTGATTAGCAAATTTCTCTCTGCACGGGTACTTCTGAGCAGCTTTTCTGTCTCAGTCATATAACAAAAGACCTCCAGAGTTGGAGGAGATGGGAGCCATTTGAAAACAGCTTAGTAAACGATTACGTTTCAGCACTTAACAGCTAAAAAACCATCTAAACATAGTGCAAGCGTAGGGATTATTTCAATCAACACTTAGGGAGAGGAAAAGAATATGGGAGATGAAAGAAGAAAGAAAATTTTAAAATTAAGAAGGAAATGTACTTCATTTCTGAATATATTTTCATTCTCCTTTTTCTGTTTACAAATCTGGCAAAATGCTCTTGAAACCTTATATTTCACTGTTTTTTTCAGGTCAGACCCAAGCTATCTGCTCCATCCAGTTAGTTCACAGGCAGCTACAGGTTAAAGAACAACAAGAACTAAAAAAATCCTTCGTGCTCCCTCCCCCTCAAAAAAACCAAAAGTAAAACAAAACCAACAACACCCAAACAAACAAAAAAAAAAACAAAACCCACAAATAAACCTTTGTTAGGATATTATATTAATTTTGTCCTTTCCCAAAGAGTTAGTTCTGTCACTGCTGTTCAATTGCTGTACAAATGTTTCAATCAATTTGGAAAACTCACATATGCAACAGAAAAATTTCATTTAGTATTTGCCCACAGACATTAAAGCTAAAGAATGAATTGAGATCTCATATGCTTAACACAATGAAATTAGATTCTGCACAAGCATTTCAACATTCTATTGTTTTAAGGATATGGAAGAATAAATCTACTATTTTCTTCTCCAGGGGAAACTCAGGAGCTTTTGCATTCAGATATAACATCCCAGACATTTTCTAACTTCACTTTGTGAGACAATCAGGGAAAATACCAGCCTCACATGCAGTGGTTTCTGTGAATGAAAAATTCCAGAAATATGGAGAAAGGAGGAATCCTGGTGCTCTGGATTACAGAGGCCAAAAACCTGAACACACCTCAGCACACAGGTAGCAGTCAGTTTGGAAGAAGTGTCTGACCTTAGATGCACATCCATCTCTGGATTTAGCTCAGACCTTCTGACACCAGTGATATTTTAGCTCTAATCAAAGAGAAGAGTAGAGAAAAAAATGCCATTATTTTTTGCAGTTTACAAGAAACATTTTGCCACACTATACCAGAATTGTGGAGCTTTTAGGTAGTCCATGTAAAGACAAAAAGAGGTAAAAGTCCTTATACCCTGTTGATAAATGTACATATCTACAATAAGCAAAGCATATTGACTACATTTATTCAAATCGCCAGAGTCCTTTAAGTGCTTCTGGAGGGTAAGCCAGTGGTTCTGATTCTTACAAAGGAACACAGTCCCACTCCTGTAAATCAGTGTGTCTCTGTTAATCTACAATACCTGGGATTTTTATCACCTGATAAATGCCTGTATGGGTCATTAGCAGCAATACAAAGTAATAAAACAAAGCCTTTGGAGGACTCAACTGTTGGCCATACCATCCAAAATAAGAGATGATTCAAGAAACCAAGAAACTAAGAGAACAAAACATGATTGTGTGCTATTTGCAGTTTTATAGTACGAGTGACACAAAGGTTCCTAAATTATTTTTGGTGTTTGGGGTTGTTTGAGTTGGGGTTTTCTTTTGGGGTTGTTTTTTTTTTTTTTTTTAATTTCTTAAAAAATAGGAAACACCTAGAAGATTTAATGAGCTATGTGATTTGCAAATACCTGTAGAACTCGAGTAGGAGATATAAATCTGACCATTAAACATTAACGTGTTCACATGATAATACTCTCGTCCTTGTAGTTCCCACAGCAAAAAGTCAAAATATTTCCCTGAAATATTTTCTCTCACTGAAAGCTAACCAAGAGAACAAAAGATAAAGCTGCACTGATTTAGAATCAAAGGGACTCATCCTTACATTCCTACGGAATCACAAATCATTTTCATTTCATGTATGACCACAGTCAAGGGACAGAAAAAAATGTTACAGTCTATATCAAAGAATGACAGAATCATTTAGGCTGGAAAAGATGTCTAAGATCGTTGAGTCCAATCTTTGACTAATTTCCACCTTCTCACCTATACCATAGCACCAAATGCCATACACAGTTTCTTGAACTACTCCAGGGATGGTGATTATGCCACTTTCCTGGGTGGTCTCTTCCAATGTTTAATAACCTTTTTGTGAAGAAATTCCTCCTGATCAAATATGATGGGTTTTTTAATATATTCAGTTGTTATTAATTTATATTGGCAGCATTATTATATTAATTATTGATTTTTTGTAATTTTTTTATATAAATGTGGTCTTCTTATTTCTAACCTTTTTTTTGTTGTAAACAGAGAGTTTTTTTCCTGTTTGCTTATTCAGATTTTTGTAATTTTGGTTTTATTAGAGTTCAGTTTGCAACTGATCTTTTCCTTTACTATAGACCATGCATGAGCAAATTTTGTTTCACTTCCTTCCAAATTACTCAAATATTGTATATTTAAATTTTAATGTTCCTTGCTTTCTGCTTAAAAAACAACTAATAAAAAAGAAAACAGAAAGGCAGCCAGAGGGGGAAAAAAAAAAGTAATTCCTAAGTCCTCTGAGTCAGAGGCTGTCTATTTAGAATATGTTTATTCAAAACCTAGCACAATGGACTTCTGTTCCCATGACTGGCCTTCTCTATGTTACTATGATACTAATAATAAATTGTTATAAGCACATAAAGTAAAAATTTTTATGCATCCAAATGACAAGGAAACTTTGACCCCATTTTCAAAAGCACCTAAATTGCCTTCAGAGTCTGAATGCCATTTACTTTGTTACATACAATGACACTTTTGAAAATGTTACCTAGGATGTAAAAATGGATCACTAACTGAACCCAGACAGAGACACTGTGAATAAAGAAGCTGAAAGAATAATAAAATCTAATTTAAATGCATAGTACATGCATACACCACACATATATTTACACACATACATATACACACACGTCAATTGAATATACTGTGCTTAAACAGCATGAAATTCTCCTTACCAAGGAATATTTTACAATAGCTCAGGCATCTTTCCAAGTGGCAAGCAAGCTTACACTACAAGAAAAACAGTACTTCTGGGCACTAACTGCCTTTATGAACCTTATGCACTCATAAACAACTTTGTGAGGTGTGCAAAACTTCAAACCAGAGAAGCAACAATGTAATCCAGAAAATAAAAAGTAATCCTACAATGCTTATTTTGCAAGCTTTCCCACCCTGCTGTCTTGCTTTTAGTTTCTCCACCCTGACAGCCACATGTGAAACACCACGTATACTGCTAAGTCTCTGATGAGCAAATTCAAAACTGTCATAGGGTAAACCAGGCTAGTGTTAATACCCTTACAACAAATCACAGATATTTTTTAAGGTAGTCCCAGATGGCTATGGAAGACTTGCTAAATTTCTTCCTTAAAATTTAAAACAAGTTTAAAAATGTGAAAATAGGGAAAATTACTCAATCTTTGATAGCAACATGTAAACATTTGTACTATAAGAAGGCATTAAGATACACACTACAAGACTTTCTCAAACTTTGTTTTTTTCACAGTTTTGGTTTCTAATGTGAACTTCCCAGATTTAAAAAATGTAGATCAGTTAGAATGACCCAAATTTATCTACGCCATATCAAAACTCTACCAAATGAATGTTTGATCAGGCAGAAAATATTAATAAGCCTCTCAGTAAAAGTGAACACGATGATCACAAAACCTCAAAACAGTCAACTTTTGCACTCCAGACACTGGCAGGCTTGGATGGGATTACTCAGGGGTTGACCTGACTTCTTGCTTCCAGGAATTTCCCAAGAATAACATCAGCCAATTTTTCATCCTCACAATGGCCATAAGGCTCTGTGGTACCCCAGACTTTCAACACAAAGTCAGAAACAATGGATAAGTTTACCCAAGTCATGAGGAAGGTGATGATATCAAGACTGTCAGAAGGGTAGTTCCGAATTCCTTTTCCACAAGGTCTTTGTCATAATATTTTTCTGAAATGGAGACTTGGATAAAAACAGACTGGATGAGTCAAGATCAAAGTAAGACAGAAATAAAGGTAGTTTACTAGAGATATTTTGTAAGGACCTTGGCAGCTAGTAATTTGAGGAATAAGGTTTGCAGCATAATTTATTTTAATTTGTAATTATATTCTTGATTGACCTCTATTCCTAAGAGGTTTTCCTGCCTTACAGTGTTTTTCTTTCTTAATTTTATGACCAACAGAACTGTTCCAACAATGTCTTTTAGGTGGGAGGCTCATCCTAGTTACTGATATCACTCTGACCTACAGAACAGATCAGTAAAATACACCTCCATAAATTTATCTCTGAGGAAGAAGCATGGTCTAGAAGATACTATTGTGGATGGTCAGTTCATCACATAGGCCAGAGGGATCTCATTAGGCCTTAAAATCGACTTTCAGAAGCTGATCAAGGACCAAAGCCATTCTTTAAACCTCAGTTCTGCTGACTCCTGTGTACCCAAGAAGCTACATCCCTCCCTATGGAATTCAAGTCCAGCTGTTGCAAACTTGCCAATAGTGGCTGCAGAAACTGTATGATGACTAAACTCTGATTTTCACAAACTTAACTCTTCCTCCTTTCAGCTGCTTGATGTTGGATGAGCTGGCCATCAAGGAAGAGTGAAGGGGTCAGCCATACAGCTTCTGCCCACTGACCTTCCTTTCAAGCTCCCAACTACTAAGTCATTCCATATTCTTTCTATAAAAACTTGACAGATTTTTTTTTTTTTTGAAGTTAATACTAGTAGCACAAGACCACAAATGCCTTACAACTATACTCTTCTATGATGAATATATGTTCCCATTAATATGTTATTCAAGTATTTTCCAAGAAGACAAATATCTACTTCATACACTGTTTGTACTGCTTGTATTAATTAACAGCCCTTTTGTATACCAGTACATTGAACTAGGATTAATAGTTTATGTAGACCACTCAAACCCGTCATTTCCTAAGGCACTGGCAGCAAATCCAGCTGGGTCCTGGCTGACGAGCATGGAAGGTCATCCAAACTGTACTAAGAAATAAAGTAAATATATATCATTGCCAGTTATTGGCTCTTTTGAACCAAAATAGAGTTTCACTGTTAATGCATGCTATTTTTTATGATATATTCAGGGACAAAAAGGCTTGTCTGCTGTCCTTATTGACTTCAATTTACAATATAGCTATTTTACTGTCCCATTCTGTCTTTAATTCAGCTCACAAAAGGCCATGAACTGGAAAGTTATTATTATTTATTTACACCGCACTACTGCCTAGGCACCTAATCAAGGATCGATTGTACGACAACAGAGCATACAGACATATAACAAAGAAAACAGTCCCTGCCTCAGGCAGTTGCAGTCTGTGTGGCAAGTACAGCAGGTAAACACGAGTGATAAACAGCACAGGGCTGGATAAGTGAAAAATAAAATGCATAAGGCTTATCAGAAAACAGATGTCCCAATTTCCTACCTAGGTTTTGTATTTGGTCTTTAGCATCCCGCTTTAGTAGTTGACTTTTAAACTCTCTCAGTATGAAACTTAACAATTTATGCTCACATGAAGATGAATTCCATGAATAAAAATATGATAATAATTTTACATACACTTAGAAATCATATGTATATGCATTACACAAAAAGTTAAAAATTAGTGAGAAAGACTAATGGCAATCACAAGGCTTTGCATGTATATCAGAATGCTTCTAATCATGAACACATGTAGGTGTTTTTACTGCACATCTCAGTTCATTCATGTATAGAGCTAATACATATGAATATACTTCAACATCATTATGCTGTTTTATACTTAGAGGCTAGAGAAAAGTCTGGGTAAATGGGTTGCAAAAAGTAGCCCAGACAGAAGTGAAAAGGAGTGACAGTCACAGTCTTGAATCACTCTCTGTGTATGTACTCCCTAGAAAACTATTTAATTTTCATCATCATTTTTGTTTATAGTGTATATTTCATCGACCTGGTTACACTGATTCCAGTGAGAGATGCCATTTTATAATTGATGGATGACATTAGGCAAACAAGTGCAGTCTGACATTCAGGTCTAGCAATCACAAAAGGCCCAGTAGCAAAGTGAGTCAGTGAAAAAATCAACTACCCTACTGTAAAATGCCCTGGAATTTAAAACAGATTTGTCTCACTGAATTCACTGAGCTGACCCTTCAAATCAGGCTGTGCATATCTGAGGTGAAAACAAGAGCTGTGGTCTATGCAAATGCAATGCTTGGGCTTCTCACTAACATCTTCGCATGCAGCAACTGCTACCACTCTCTTCCTGTTCTCATTTTTGAAGGGGGAAAATCAACACCTACTTTATGTATCTGATTAGTTACTCATATCTAACTCTTACTTTTTACACATGGAGAAACATGTAAGAATAGATCCAAAAAATAAATGGGAGTGGAATGAAGGCATGCTGACACTCCATCTGCTGCTGCACTAGAGAGAGGTTAGGCAGGCAAGACAGCTGTTTCCAGATGTTACTACTTTTGTAGAGTGAAGTCTGTGAAAAGCCCACATGTATGGAGAATGAGGAATGACTTAGCCTACATTTATTCTACTATATAAAATAAGGCTGGCCCCAGTCAGAAGTACAGTACAGTACTATCCAAAATTGTTGCATTCTTTTTTCATTATCCAACTCCTTAACATAGTTTTGGCACATGCCAAATGATGCCTGGATGTGATGCGTGGGACAACACCTGTCAGGAGCTGTTCCCATTAGCCAGCCTGAAAGCTGTGGTGCTGCCTTCTCAGTGGAGCAGGCACACGTTATGTGGACAAAAAGCCAGGTAACACCATTTGCCCTCAGCAGCAAATAAGAGTCTCTAAATCACTTTATGTGCAAATGACACATAGCTTTCTGAGGTGAAGGACATATGATTTCCCCATCATGAGGAAATACCTGTGAAATCTACATCCTCGTCTCTTCATACTGACTTCCTCTAAAGACTCTTAGTTTTGTACTGAGGACTACATGACACATTAGAAGATGCAGATGTGAAAAAGATCATCACTAATCGCATCATGCAAAGCTGGACTGAGTATAACTGACTTGGATTTCCTTCTGCTTGTAAGGATCACCAAATATTGTGGCTATAATGCTGTGTGGAGCCTTAACTATGAATTCGGAAAACAACAGGACAAAGGAGAGAGGCAGAGATCAGGCTGAAGTTGCAGAAGCAGACAGGATTCATGGCAGGGTGGACAAGATAGGAGTGAATTTGCATAAGATGATCAGGAACAGCAACTAGAATTGGGATGGAAGATCAGGAAACAAGGCAAGGAAGTCTGTTCCCAGCAATTACTGCTTTTCAAAGGCTACAATCATGGTAAGGGTGTCTGGACATGTTTCTGAACAGTGGAACTCATTCCTCTAAAACATTACATTTCTAGAAACACTTCTGGCATGTCTTTCACCCAGCCAATTTGCATGATTCTACATTAACAGTTTCTAAGAGTTTTTATGTGTATTTTGAGAATTAATTGGTTCAAGGAGTCTTCTCAGTAGGCAGTACAGATTATATGACTCTCTGTTGAAAGATGAAATACATTGCTGTATAGATTCTGGGCATCCAATGCCTGTTGGTGTTAGTGGAAAAGAATGCTCCAGGAGTATTTAATATAACTGTGTGGTCATAGTCCTTCACCTGCCAGTTGGCTGTGACATTAGACCTTGATAGAAGGTCTGTTTTCGAGCTATGTGGAAACCAGTGACTAGCTTCCAAAGAACAATTCAGTATGACTTGCAACCTAAATCCCAGCAGGATTTAACCATTGGGGTAAATCCCAAAGGCCTGATAGCTCCTATGGAAAGAACTTTGTAAGTTTTATCAGTTTAAGTGGATCCAACAATACACTTGACAAAGCACTATTAAGCACCTAGGAGCTACATATAGCTCAGTAAATTCTCTCAGCTGAAAATCATTTATGTTAGGAAAACAGTAGACGCAAGTATTGCATTCACACTGTGCTTACTCTAAGTATCTGCTGATGGCCACTGCTGGCAAGAGAATGCTGGAGTAGACCCAATAAGGTCACTAAATTATGTTTTAAGGTGTACTGTGTATTTATGCATGTATGTATACACACAGAGACGTAGACAGACACTCTTCCATACCCTCACAAACACAAAAAAACACTTTGAATAGGTGTTCTAAGATCATAAATTTGGACAGTCAACAACTAATAGCTGAATTTTCTAGAGGTTAAAAAATATTACACCTAAAATTCAAATTAAAACTTGAAACAGAAGTTCAATGACTACAAACAAACAATCTCAGAAAACTAAGCTCTTATTCCTGATCTATTCTTGGTGAGAAGAAAAGAGTAAACCAATGCATTCATATCATGTGTCTTTTTTTATCCATGTACCCTGCTCAGTAAATGATAGTTAAGCATACTTGTATGTAGTGTGTGAAAAGAAAATGAGTATTTTTGCTGGTTAATTTGAAGTGTAGCTGTCTGATTAATTTTAATGCAGTTATTCCCTAAGAAACTAGTTTATTAGGGAAGGCTGTAAATGCTACTCTTCTTTCATAGATGTTGTCTTTTATACATTTACAGATATTTTCTGTTGCTGTTTTTCAGAAAAAGTATAAAGCACTCTTATCACCAAATCTATGTACTTTGGGATCTGTACCTCAGAGAATTTCATGAACTTAAAAAAAAAAAATTAAAAAATTATTTTTACAGTGCTGAAGCCAGGAAAACAGAGACACAAGTATTGATATTAAATTACATTGAAAAGGATATAAATTATTTTTATATCTCTGCTTATATTTAATATTTTTATGTTTCAACACATAGTCTGTGTATACTTCTTTGTGAAAAGGGTTTTTTAGCTGGAATTCTGAGCAGTAGCTGAGGATATTCAGTGGCAAAATTCTTGTTATTTCTTGTGTAGCAAGAAAGCAGCCATTCTGCCTTAGTTAAATCTAAATGTCAGTGGTCACAACTGATCATGCCCAGATTTTCTGTCATCCCTGTTAACTGTGAACGGAGTGGTCAGCATTTGGCACCCAGACCAGCAGATATGGCTAGCAACACTTTGCAAAGATGTGAGGCACCCTTTGGGTGACTGTTCTTGCTGCTCTGTAAGGACTGTGAGCAGGAAGGTAAAGGGAGCTTAAGCAGCCATGGCATTTGCAGATTCCAGTCACAAGTTTCATAACAGGCTAAGATTTTATCACCCTATGCCCATTTTTTTTTTTTTTTCTGGTCTTTCCTCCTCACCTTAAAAAACGACAGATATTCTTTGACTGTTCTAAAAACCCAACACTTCTTTGTCTGCTCTTCCAAGGGGAGGGCTCTTTTACACTATATTCGTCTTCAAGCTGGAACTGCCAATTATAGCTCCACCTGGGCTCAGGAATAAAAGATGTCAGACTGCAGCCTTTGTCCTTTTTTGACTGCTTTATACTGCTATTACATTGATTGCTCTTTGTTTCCCTGAAAATGGGGTTTTACTATTGCAGTCCACCTCCTTCCCTCCCTCTACCAGACTCCCTACTCCTTGTTACAAGCATTTTTCTTTCCTCTTCCTCTTCTTTTTTTTTTTTTTTTCCCCCCTCACTTCTACTTTTAATTTTTGGTAGATGTTGAGTTTTGTTAAGAATCACTCACCTAGCTCTGAACCACTTTGTTATTCGATTTTAAATCATGCTTAGGGACCTGCAAAGTAAGTCGGCAGTGAGATCAACACAGACACTAACCAGGAATAATTCAGCACTCTATGTCTCATTTACACTTTGTGATTATATCTGCTTTTATTATGACTTTTCTCTCCAGTTTAGAGACCTGATGTGGATTCTTATGAATTAGAAGTGGATCTCTGCCTCTTTCTGGTCTGCTCACATCTGTCCAGAGAGCACAGAAGGAGAGCTTCAGCCAACAATGCCAATACAACCCTGTAAAGATTAATAGGGTACCTGGAAAACAACAAGGACTTTGAGTGATTTCAAGGATTCCAAAGACTCAAGAAATCAATTTCAGTGAAAATGTCCTTGCTAATTTAGTACCTGATAGTATTTGACACCTCTGTACTCCAGTAAGAACACTGAGCAGTATAAGGATTTCTGTGCATGCCTTTTGCAATAAGAATTACAAATGAAAATTAATGCTAGCTAAATCCATAAGGACAGAAAGATAAAGAACACCCTTCTAATACCTATCTATTCAAAACAAAAGTTATCTCTATGACTATCTGCACATCTAATGAAAAGAAATAAATCAGCAAAGGAAAAGGAACTATGGACACTGCCTAAATAAGAGTGTAATATTTTCTAAACTATTAAATCTTGCATATTGTGTCAGAACTGCTGCAGCACTGCCTTAGCCCTGAAGAACCATGTGAGGCTGCTGGGGAAAAACCCCACAACTCCTCCTGGCATGAGACAATTTGGATGCTAGTAGACTTGATCTTGTCATTGTTTCATTGCACATTAACAAAGACACAGGCTCATGTTAGATGCTCAAAATAGGATAAAAGCAATCCATAAAATAAAATCTTTCCTCTGATGATGTCGTAGGTATTAAAATTCTGTTTATAGTGAAGATTTTTATATGTCCTAATTACATACTGGAACTAACTATTGTCAATTCTGCCATGCTGAAAAAGCCTTAATGATGACATTACAGTTTGAATAGAATTTTTAAGCAGATCTAACGTAAAAATACATGTAATTAATCAAATTTTAAGTTTACTTTATCTAGGAATAAAGGCATGCTATAACTTTCCCTAAAGAGTATTACAATCTTTGTGAATGCAAACAAGGTCTGGAGTTACGAACTTTCAAAAATGAAATGCAAAAGTAAATTACAGATATCTCAGAGGGCTGCAGAGGGGGCAAAATCCCTAATAAGGGACACATTTCTTATTCCAATATCTATAAAAGTTCTTAACCATGTCTTATTTTTTCCAGGAAACAAATTTCATCAGCACTAACAAGATCATTACCCACACCCCATGTCTAGTGTGCCAAACAATTTGCACATACAGAAATAACAGAAAGACGATGAAGAAGGTTGAAGGTAGACTGACCTGATATACACTATAGGGCATCAGATGGTTCAAACCAGATGTGTAATGATTTTTTGCCAATAAGTAGCAGCATTCACATTATATTTTTTTATCTGAAGAATAAAGGTATCAGACTGGACTTCTCTTTTTTTTCTATTTCAGTTTAGTTAAGACGAAAGATAGGTATTTCACAGAGCTTCAGAGAAATTTCATACTCTTTGCATGGATTGTATACACACACATCCCCCCTTATGTGTAAGTACATAAATTGTCCATACACAGACACACAGACACACAGACACACAGACACTACAGGATATGCATATAGATTTATGTATAAAGAGATATATATATAGGCATATGTGACCAGCAGCACACACCAGTTCATTAAGTATCAAACTACATCGCTGTGCAAGGAAAGAGAAAACTGCTGACCCTCAAAGGACAGCAAGCATTGTGATCCTGAGCTGTATGCCCACGTACATGTTTTAAGGTTAGCTATTCATAGTTCAAATTAAAGTTTTAGAATTTATATATTTGAATCCTACCTACTTTACAGCTTTCTCCATGTGTCTAGTCTTGTGTGAATAAAATGCAGGTTAATCACCAAAGCATATAGCAGTGTTAGGACAAGGCAAAGCAGCAAGCAACCCCAGCTTCCATTTCTCATCACTTCTGGCTGTGCCCTTCACTTCTATGCATTGCTTGGCTTGACACCATGACAAGCTGCACACACATTTAAATAAAATGTATCTAATGAGTGAGTTTCACAAATCTATTTAATATTTTCTATGTTCACTGACCTCATCTGCACTGATGAAAGCTAGTGAAAAACTTGTTAAAGGGAAGAGGAAAAGAAAATCAGAGAAGTCAGAATTAATAGCTGCTGTGCTACTATGAATGGTGCCAGAAGCAGCCTTTAAAATACAATTTCAAGCTAAAACTCAGAAAGAAAACTCTCAAATACATATAACAAAGGTACAGGGAGGTCATTTGTGCTGTTCAAATAACCATCACATTGAAATGCTTCTGCCAGAAAATTGGCATTTCCAACAAAAACATCTGCTTCTTATGAATAGTCTGAGTAACATCCATGCAGCATACCATGAAAATATATTTGATGCAGAGATGTGGGAGTTAAAATCTCTGTGTTCATTACTGAATTTGCCACAGTACTCATGCAGGACCTTAAGCACATTGGTAAGTATTTCTAAGCTAGGGTGTCTTATTAGCTAAATAAACACATTAAAAGGCAGTAGAGTTAAAAGAGAGTTGATCTCACTGAATGTATCAGGAATCTGTTCTGGATTAGAAGTACCAACCCACCTTCTGCCAGTTAATTTATAGGCATTAATGCTCATGATGCATTTTGCAGTCCTTAGATAAATAGGCAGACATGGGAAAAGGGCCACTCAAAGACTACATATTACTGTGCTTTGTGCTGATGACTCATTATTTTTCTGGGAAAGAAGGTCACTGCCTCTTGAATCATCAGCAAAATGGCAGTAAATTCTAATTTCAGACTGTGTGCAGTGCCTGAAGGTAGAAAGGAGAAAATGAAGAGAGAATTTTGTAGACAATTCCTGTGAATTTTAGCCATCAGGCTTTTTTCCACCTTTTTATTGAGCCCAGGCATGAGGAGAACATGTTTTGTCTGTGAAAAAGGCCAAAGACATAGCCCTTGCACCTAGTCAGATAAAATTTTTTGAAAGAGATCTTCTAGAGGCCATAAACCTCTCTCCAGAAAGCCTTAGGTTCAGCACTTCTTTCCAAGGGCCCACATGATTTCTGTAGATTCATGTTACTCACTGTTAGTGCTATCCCAGTTTATCGAGGATGGAAAAAACAACTTCCCATGCTGGGTACTATGGCTCTGCAAATGGGAGAGGCTGTGAAAAGTAACTCAGACTGGGGACTAAGATATCACACCTTAGACATCACTACTTTCTGTGGATAAGCTAGCTATAAGAAAAAGGTGAACTACCTATTAGAGGTCCTATAGTTGGCCTTGAAAAATTGGCCTGGCCTATAGTTCCATTTCCTTTTAATTTTTCATTTTACTGGAAATTTTGACAATCAGATTTGACTTAAAAAACTGTGAAATACTCCAAGAAAAGTATTTGCATTGAACATGAGCTCCTAGTTGTTAAAAAATAGTACTGACAATATATATTATTGTTAAATACATATATAACACCAAAATTATCATTCTGTAATCCTCAAAATGATGACACTTTAAAGTTTCCTGCACCAAAATATCAATTATCAGGAGGTGTAGTTATCTATAGGTTGAAGTGAGTTCAGGAACCTGTATTTCTTTCACATGGAAATCCCCTTGAAACAAGGTATGTGTTTGTCATCAGTAGCAACAAAGTCACTTCCTTGTCAGTGCCTTACTCTGTTTCACAGATGACTAGTCCACATAATTTTATTTTTTTTTTAAACAAAAAAAAGCTTTTCTCATCTGCTGGTTTGAGGTTCCCTCAATTAGATTTTTCACATACCCACAGAATTGAGCTCTGTCTGAAGAAGGAGTTGCCATTGGCAGTCAGTGCTTAGTTGTGATCTGTTCATACTCTTTATTTCTGGGCTTTGAGCCTTAGCAGTCAGACTAGTCTTTTAAGTCCAGTAGATTCACAATGCTGAATCAGAATCTGACCTAACAATTTCTCCCTCAAGTATTTGCTAAGCAGTGGCTAAGCTTAATACACTTTTTTCTGTGTATTTTTGCAGGCAGATGTCTCTGGAATTAGACCAACACATTCATCCAGAAAACAAACTAGTATCAGACCAACATAAATTACTAGACAGCAATTCCAGAGTTGTTAAGAAAGGCAGTTACACATACAAAAAGAGTCAGGTTTGCTTTTTTTATTATTTGTTTTGGATTTAGAGGGTAAGTTACTAATTTCAGGTCACGGTCTGCTTGGCAACTGTGAAAACAAAATAAGTCATAAAATGGTGAAAGGAACATAAGTGGCACATTCATCACGTTTTTGAAAAGCCTCACTGCCCTCCCTTACCCCATGTTTTCCCACCTACCAGCACTCTTCAGGGCAGAGGCTGGACCACTGTAAAAGATTAGAGCAGAAAACAAACACTGTTGAAGGGAGATGACAGACTGCATAGCACGACCTCAGTGGCACACATTGGGACAAGAGGGTGGAGTTGCATGTTGAGCCCACAGCTTCTTATCTACTCTTGCCTAAATCAGATCGGTGCTGAAAACTCTGACTGATCTAAGTTGTGTTCTCTTTAATATTTTCTGATTGGAATTTATGTGCAAGTTTTGTTGTTCTCTGAGCTAAGTTTTTAGTAGCAATAGCAACAGATAAAAAGTTCATAATTTTACACAAAACGTCTGCTAGATTAAAGGCCAAGCTTTTTCAAATCTCAGTCCAAAATATCTAACCAGTAGATTTACACAAAACCTCTCTGTTTTTCCAGTGCTGCTAAAGTTCAAATGTAACAATTTAATAAGTTTGTATTGAGGTGGTTTCCCGTAATTTATCTTGCTATCTTATGGAGATAGACATTAGTTTAACACAGCATAGACAGTACAAACTAGAATGATAATACCTTGGTTTGTAATCAGACTGAAAAAGAAAACTAGAGAGAAGGTATGATTTTGCTTTCCAAGAAGAAATTAAGTCACACCAACTTTCGTCATCACCAGGGATTAGATACCATCAAAAAAGAGCAGGAGAGCAGCACTCCAGCACCTGCTTGCCAGACGTTGTCAGACCAGGCCTGTATGCTAATGAAAGAAGCAGAGACCAACTATTGCATATCTGTCCACCACACTGGTGTCTTCAACATCAACATCATCACAGTTTGCTTCAAATCTAGTCCCGAAGAATTTGGGGGTTTTGTATAAAGACTGACTAAGGAGAAGAAATTTAATGTACATCTGTATTAAACGAACAAGGAAAGGATCAGTTTTGGTAGAATGGGAGGGTGGGGGGAACATGGAAGGAAGGCATGCTTTGCATGCCTAAGGATAAAACGTAGGTATGGAGGGCCATTTCAGGGCTTGCACTTTGCTCTGGATATTTGGAGAGAACCAAATACTTGTGCTGTCTTGTCCATACTGCCTGTTGGCAATGATACAGCCAGGCCCTGAACCATGCCTGACTGTTCCATTGGAAAGTGTTGGCTAGCAGGGAACATGGTGTCTATTAGGAATCTAGAAAATCAGTAATACGTGCTGAAATTCATTCTCTGGTTTGATTTTACATAGCATAATGTTGCAAAACACACATCCCACAGTATTTCTCATTACTCCTGGAGATTTCCCTTACAGCTTTAAAAGTGCACAGTGCACATGAGACACTGTGCTTCATTTCTTTCATAGCCTGGTACTAAATATTATTAGATGTAGTAGTAAGCCAATACAACCTAGAGATAACACAATACCCCTAAGAAATGTTATGAAATTTACGTTCTAGTCAGTTTTTTTCATAGGTAGGGAAAGGTTCTTATTCATTTAAGGGTGAGTTTGAGTAAAGATTCTGTTCAAATCAAGGCTTAATGCTGGTCCACTGGTGTTTCCTATGCAAATCTGACAAAAGCATAAAGGAATAAGGAGCTAGCATTAGTACAAAACTTGAGTGGGCAGCATATACTCCCTATATCTAGCAGTAGGATTTGACTGTCAGGAATGCTGGCAACAATCTCACTTCTTACTCATCTCTAAGTGACCCCAGCTAAGATTTCAGAAACCGTGTGTGTAAATGTGTGTCTGTGTGTATGCATGTGGGGCCCCCTGATTATTTCAAATCAGTAATTTTTATTTTCAAATAATCTGTCAGAATCAGATGCTGGAAAAAGCATTTAAAAATGTTTTTCTGGAAGGAAATAGATGAATTATATTTTTCTTGGATTCCTTTGAAAATGCTACCCCTAAATTTCTAGTGGGTAACACATTACTTGTATGAACTGTAACCAAAGTGGGTCATTTGGCTTGTAAGAGACAATATTATTTTGAGCTGTGTGCTAATTAGTTCACTTCCACTGATTATCATTAATACCTGTGGCTGTATGATTCACATAGGCCAATAATATGCACATAAAACCAAGAGAATGCAGATAAAAAACTTAGAGTGACTTAAAAAAGATTAAGCACAAGCTGCAAATACGGAAACATAAGAGACCTGAAATGAAAAAACGACATATTAAACATCAAATTTAAATCTGCTTTACAGAAGGATTAAATGCTCACTGTGGACTGTGAGAGAATCTGTTTCTAATGGTGAATTTGTATCAGTCCACAGGGAACCCTATCAAGGCACAGCTGACTAATGACTATCATTTTCACTTGATTTCATTAGTATTTAAGTTATAGCATGAAATACATTCCCTTAGGCGCCCTGAAAGTTAGTGATTTACATACATTTGCTGTGAAGCTTTTGCTTTGGCTAATATCAAAATTATTTGCTAGTAGATACTGTATTATTTCTCGTGCCCACCTAAGCCCTCTCATTCAAAAACAAATGTTAACTTTTCATATGATTAGTCACAACACATTTTAGAGGCATGTTATAATAAAATTAAAATAATGCTGTCAGTCTGAAATCTTTCTATTTCTGGGTATGATGTGAGCCTTTGTTAGTCAGCCTCTAGTTATATGTTACCAGTTTTTTCTGTATAGTGTGTGCATGCAATATGTCTTTTTCCTCTACAGCGTCCAAATCCACAGTTAGAGCAAAATCTCATAGGCAAGCTTCAATTTATAAACAACTGATCATGGGTTTCTTTGTGACAATGCCTGTAAAAGAAATTTTGAACATTTAGTTAAGACGGGTAGCTTTTTGAAAAGGGATAGAAGAAAATGCTGAAAGTAAATGACTGGGTGCCACTTGCTGGAACCTCCCTCCTGAATTCCTCATCCAATTAAAAATAAAACCACTCATCCTCACTTCCAGCTTTTCCTACCTATTCTCTTGCCTCCCAACACTGAATAGTCAGACAATACAGTCTACCACACTAGCTGTTCCTCATATACTTTTTCAGACTTTTCCACCTTTTAGCTTTACTCATACCTCATCCTTTTTCATGCTGCTCTTCACCTCCAGCTGCATTTTCAGCTTCTTTCTATAAAATGTCTGACAAATAAAACAGGTACAAGCAGCACATCAGTATTTTGCAGAGAACTCCATTCACAGCAGCTTTCTCCAGAATGCCCCTTCCTTCTGAACCTTTCTGGTCAAACCATGCACAGATACAACACACAGTCACTGGTAAGTAAATAATACTCTTTATTACTCCTAATATCAAACCCCAAACCCACTGTATACATGACACTAGCCTAATTATATGTTGTTCCCTTTTCTTATGTCTTTTAATGGGGCTTCAGGAAAGATTGTAATACTGTGCTTAAACACACCATGCCATATCTCATGCCATAAAACGTCAGGTCCATATGCACACAAAGTCCAAGTAACCCTGAACCTATAGTTATGTTCAGAAGTACAAAGGGATTAAATCAAAAGTACAGCATTAAAAAGAGGCTTGTAAGTGCATGCTAACGTAGTTATACAAATGAACAGAAACTGGACACAAAGGTTATGTGGAGAGGGAATGATGGGGTAAAACACTGTGTTTGCCATGTATAATCACTTATAAATCCTGACCACACAGGAAAGATCCATGCAAAAGACTGCTGATTTGTGTTACTACCATCAATTACGTGTGTCAGCCAGACACCCCATCAAAACTGGAATGTTATAAACAGACACTGAGGTGAGTCCATGTGTCAGTTCGTTCTCTCTGACTGACAGACTAAACAGACAAGGTGGGAAAGGGAAACAGAGGAAGGATTGTTATTCCTGTGTTGTACCTGGCCTAATGAAATACTGCAATCTTATACAACTTATACATATCATTGAAAGGTGAGACAGAAACAAGCTGCAAACCGAGATCTGCTTCATAGCCTTTTTCCCCAGCTCACTATATTTTTTCATCTTTTTTGTTTTCTTCTTATGTTTTGATTTTATGTTTCTTTTGATTAGGGAAACTGCTCCAGATTCAATTAGTTCAGTAATGAAGCATGCATGAATCAAGAGCATGGACAATGAAAGTTTTTCTTGATTTTTTTTTAGGATGAATGCATCAATTTGAAATGTTCCTTTTTCCAGATCAGCTGCTGCTTCTCTCCACTCTATATAACACTCATCTGCTTCGGTGCTCACGACAGAATATTGCTGTTTCAGCAAAAAGCTTTGAAGGTGAAAAAGTTTATTCCAAGAACATGTTGTATGTGATCATGTAGCCTCTAAGTGGAGATGTGATGTTGAAATGAGGAGCTCCTGTGACTGTGCTTCTCTCCCTGCAAGTAGTCAGAATCTCCAGTTAAGCCTTCCAAGCTTATAGAAACACAGAATCACAGAATATGCTGAGTTGGAAGGGACCCACAAGAACCATCAAGTCCAACTCTTAGCCCTGCACAGGACCATCGCCAAGAGTCACACCATGTGCCTGAGAGTGTCATCCAAATGTCTCTTGAATTCTGTCAGGCTTGGTGCTATGACCACTTCCCTGGGGAGCCTGTTCCAGTGCCCAATTACCCTTCCGGTGAAGAACCTTTTTCTAATGTCTAACCTAAACCTTCCCTGACACAATCATGATGCAGATTTATTTTGGTTTGTGTAATGGACAGACATAAGCAAATGATAAAAAACAGGGTTTCAACATTAGAACAGCAACAAGGTAGTGAAAAATTTCAGATAGCATACACTTCAGTGAAACTATGCTAGACCTCCCAAAGACCATGAAGAAAGCATTGTTTTACTCATTTGATGTTAGCTTTGAGAATACTGGGAGTCTGGCAGTTCCCTATTTCCTTAAACACTCAAATCTCATAACACTATTTCAGTAGAAGGTTTTTAATTTCTAAATCTGAGCACAGACATGCCTTTACTATGCTGCAGTGTTCACCTCAGACAGTAGCTCTGGCTATGTTCCTGTCTGCTAGCAAATGCCCTTTAGCAAATGATATTGCTTTCAAACACTGTGTTTTTCTTTTAATCATTTGCTATAGCACTGAATGGTCTGTAGTTTGCTCTCCAACCCAGCAATTCAGTTTCAAAAATAAGGTGCAATATTTTATATTAAAAAATTCTACGAATATTAAGAATATCAATATGTCATACAGACTAAATAATTTTGAAAATTCTGACCTCAAACAAAATTTATTATTAGTTAAGCACAAAGAAATTCATTGTTTCAGCCTACCGTTATTTTGCCAAACCTTCAAGATAGATTTAAATGAACTCAAATCAAGAGTATGTGAAAAAGATAATAGTTTTAGTGACTCTATTCACAGTGGCTGTTGACTGCTTTTTGAATTTCAACTTCATCTATTCATAAGGGAATTTGTGAATAAGATATAAACTATCCTTGAGGGGGAAAAGGAAAGTAGAATGAACAACAAGAAGGACTTCGTGATAACAGAGCTGAATGTCAACTGAAAGTATTTCTCTTCTTTCAGTATCAATGATTAGCTGAAACCTTTACATCTCTATTACATTTAATCATTTCACTTTCTGCCTCTATGGAGGATCAGATTCAGGTTGAAACTTGAGATGGAGAATATTTTCCCCATTATCTGCAAATCAGAACATTATTGAAAGTGGCAACGTATGTGAATAAACACTGCCTGAAAATGCCACTGGGGAGGTTGACAAACTAGCAAGCAGAAAGGCTTTTTACACCTCAGAAGTCAAAACAGAGATTGAGTTTTTTAGGGCCTTATTTTGTTTAGTTTGTTTTGGTTTTCCATGCAGAATCACAGGAAGAATTTCATTCACTTTTGAAGAGTGTTGAAAGGCACAGCATGCCCTAAATCGTTGAAAATGCTACCTATTTGTGTAAACTGTGAGTAACAGTCAGCAAAACACAGGCTATCTAAATTTTGATGATTAATTGAACCTCATGTAATTTTCCTATTGTGTTTGCAATAAACCAGTCTCCAAAATCTTACAGTAAAGAACTTAATCATGATTAACTGTATCTCAGCAAGTCTGTGGTTCTTGGTAAGGTGATCCTGTAGCTTGTAGCTCCTCTAGGGCAGACTCAGTGAGGAAGTACTCCTTGCTGAGAAAGTTCAGAAAATTTAGCAGAATTTAAAAGGCTTGTTTCTTCATGAGCTATGGAATAGGGGTTTCCCCTGGCATGATGAGTAGACAGATTCTGTTAGACTCCATGTGATTCGTTTGAGTGGATCTCCCTGAAACCAATTCTATCTTTTGAATATTCTGCTGCTCTCCACTGCTGAACAGAGTAGAGATTAATGACACATTATTATCATCATCATCATCATTATTATTATCATCATCATTATTGTTGTTATTATTACATTATTGTTACATTATTATTACATGATTATGTGAATAAAATACTTCTCTTTCTACACCTTGAATTCATGGCAGATGTCACTTTATGCTAAAATGACTGTCAAATTCATAGCCAAAAAAATCTATTGTAGGGCAGCTTAGAGTCAACTGTGGGGTGAGAGTTCACCACTGTCAGTGGGAAGGTGACATACAATTGTATGGAGTTTTGGGCTGGAATTTTCTTGGTGGAAGCCACTGCACAAACCCTTATCCTTGGTCCACCCATGGACACTGTTCCTGCCAGTTTAAAACAGAGGAGTCTCAATCACATTTGAAAACCATGGCAAGTTTAACTGAGAGGTACTTTGGTGACAGGATAAACTGATTCCTCAAAGGCTGTTATCACCTCCTTAGAGATAGCCATTTCCTATTCTCAGATAAACACACTTTGGAAAATTTTGGTGAGCTGCCACTGACAGTGCTTGTGTGAATGACACCCATGAACCTCTGGCTGCTGTGACAATGCCACAAAGTATACAAAATCAAGTAGTGCTTTATTCTACCAGACAGCAATAAGCATGTAATTATATTGTAATTAAAAAAGCAATTATTTACTGGCAACTACTGAAGATGTCTTTAATACGAATTCTGAGTGCTACTACCATGTAATTTGTAGAGAGAAATAAGTATGCAATTACCCTGTTAGTAACACAGTAATTACCAAATACATCCATGCATCTTTCTGTTTTCTGACATGGAGTTACTGACACCTGCAAGGCACAAATTACATGGAAACTACATATGCAGCTGCCAGGTGATGTACAGTAGAATGGAAACATGGCAGATATAATTTCAGAGTGAGAGTCCGATTCACTAACACAAAACTAGTGTTAACAGATTAGTGATAAGTACTTAAATCTGAAATAAGACCAAGCCACTGAAATCCACAGAGCCATACTGGTTTAAAAGAGATATAAATGGTCTGTGAATCAAAACCAAATCTTTATGTAGAGTTATGGATACAATAAAACACACTGTCAGAAGTCTGGAACTAAGAGCTTTTTATGTGAACTGATTCTACTCTATTCCAAAGAGAGAGGTTCTGTTGTTTCTATCACAGGTTGCTGTCACAGATTGCTCGTAAGGAATAAACCCTTGCTGTAAGTGGAGCCTCGTATGTCAGCTTCTCAACTCTCTCATGTCATTTTTCTGGTGACATTTCCAAATAACCAGTTTGACAGAAGGTGGGCCCTGAACAGAGGAACTTACCAAGTGAGTGGGAAAGCAGAAACAAAGCCACAAGGCAAAAAGTGCCATAAACATTTCATAGAAAACACTAAATATTTTATTTTGAAGCAAATGATGTGTCATTTTGTGACTGGTGTAGGCTACATTAGTTCTTATAAAATGGCCCCCTGTTCTAACAAAGTCCATGTTTATTCCACATAAACACAGCCTTAGTCTCAGGCATCAAGATTGGTTATTGAGGTGCTTAAAGATAAAGATACATTTATCTACACAGCCACACACTTATAACCTCAGTCTTGAAACTCGTGCATCATGGTCTATACACCAAAGATCCCTATCAAAAATCACACTAAAGCACATGCAGCAATTTTAAAAAGGCTTGGCACTCAGAAATTACTATGAGCTGTAAGTGGTCTGAATGCTTGAATATCAGTCCAGTATTATACAACAGCCCACAATAAATACCTATGTTTGAGGCTTATTTGTGAATAGTTCATCTAAAATAGAAATAGTCTTTGTTTTCCTTCAAAAAAGGATTAAAGGAATAGAGAAACATGATACTGCAAAAGACCTTCCAAATCACAAAGTCTAAAACCCAGAAAAGAAGGAAAGCAATTTAATGCAACTAATCCAGTGTGATGTGAGACAACACACTGTCATGCTGGCATATTTCTCTCTAACTATATACCCTTTCTTGGTCTGGGAAACTAAAGTTCAGCAACAAAACTAAGTGTGTCTATTATTTAATCAGACCTGTGATTTCAGTTATTGCTATCTTTATGCTTAGCATTTGCCATCTCATTTTATATGCTTGCTGAATTTCTTCAGAGGTGTCAGAATACAGCCACTTAAAATTTTCAGCAATTCATTCAGTGTTCTGTCAACCATCAAGATTTATAGAAATACTGTCCAGAGATGCCTATATAATAAAACACAAGACTATTGATTATAAAGTAAGATTGTGAAAGCAGGACTGGGGTGTCTTTCTAGAAAGTTGGGGGGGAAAATATGAGCCATCTGAAAGCACATATTTTGAAGTGGAGCAGGATAAGACCTCCCTTTCACATCACTGATAATTCAGAGTGATAGAGATAATTGAAGGTCTCTCCAACAACTATACAGGGGTGTGCTGCCGTCCTTCTCTTCTCTGTCCACATTGGGGTGTTTCAGGGTGATTAATTGCTAATTGGCAAATGTCAATATACCCTGGAGCATATTTTGCTGAAAACATACAACCAGTGATGACCATTAATTTTTGCTTTATGTTGATTGCAAAATTGCACTGACTGGTGTTCATGTCTTATAATTTATCCAAGGGTCTCTAGGGGAAAATAGCTCACATTCTACATGCTGGAACTTTCTATTAAAACCTTGAATTAAGTATAAAGAAGGGTGATTCTTGTGTCTGAAAGACTGAATTACACTAGGATAGTACCTACATATAAATATATGACTATTCATTTGTTCAGATAGGCATATGCTTAAATGTTAAGGCCAGAGAGTGATCTGGGCATCAGCACTCTGTGTCTGCTGCTGATTTAAATTAAAATAATAGAAGAAAAGAAGAAAGAAAAATAAAGAAGAAAGCCGACCAGCCAAACAAAAAAACCCCAACAAATCCCCAGCTTTGTTGATTGAACCAACTTCCTGCCATTGTGTTACCAAAACAGCTAGAAAGACTCTAAAGTCATGGCATGCTATTTTAGTGACAATACAACTATTGCCCAGTTCCTATTGCTTTGTTGTATCATTGTTACACTCAAGTGGTTGTATTTCAGCTGCAGTGCTTTTGGAGTTGGTATGGAGGTAGTTGTTTCTGTAAACATCTAGGAAAAAAATCCTCTTCTGCCATTAATGGATATTGTTGTACCAGTGTAAATGGAGACATCAAAGGTTGTTTGAGCATGAAAACACTGTAGTATTTAAAAAAAAAAAAAATAAATATAATAATCCTTTTTTTCAGTTACAACTGAATATTCCATGGATTCACTGTCTGGGGTTTTTTTTTAATTAGTCAAAGCAGTCATGAATACATGTAACTAGGTTTGCATGCATGCGATGTGTAATGATTTTGGTTATTTGGACTCACAGCATCTGTATGGTTTCTTCAGATTATTGAATAACAGTCAAGATACACTACTGTACTCCCAGTTGTAGAAGTTTCCTTCCAGAAATGTTCTGCAGAAGCTCACTCCTCATTTGCCTGCTTTTTTTCCTGTTACACAGATAAACAGAAACCTTCATTCTCTGGAGCTGTCATTCTCACATCTTTCATGTGTTCTAAACTCACTCAAAAAAGTATTTCAGAAGAAAACAATAGAAGTGCTTCATAACTCACACACAGTAATTGGTGTCCTGTTGAAATCTGAGGCCTTATCTTGAATTCTTAGCACATCTTATGCTTGCTAGGACTTCACACAAAAGTGTAGCAGGACTGTGTCTTTGCTGACATAACTTTCATTCCAGATGTACAATCTTTTTATTGGTTTACTCTCAAAACATTCATAGGTATGTTTATACATATATATGAAAGTTTCAGTCTAGTCAAGTGAGGAATAAAGCATTTCTGAGTCTTTTGAGGATATTTCTTCCATACTTTCTAGCTAAGAAGCCTTTTTCTTCTTTTTTACTAACTAGACCTTCTACAAGATCTTAAATGGCAATATTTAATCTTAAAATAGCCCTTTTTTAATCGGTATAGATACACAAACAATTTTATTTTAATGCCAAAGCTCTTTAAAAAAAAACATTATGGACATCTACCTTACTGGTTTTTGGTATCTCTCCTACATGAAACAAACAAAAAAAAACCAACTATTTTTTGACTGCAAACTGCATACTACTGTGTTACCAAAATGTGCAACATAAATTTCAGAGGTTGTTCAAATTGTGATTGTGTGCAGAAAACTGTTCCTGAAGGATATATTTGTATAATCTTTGTCATGAAAAGGTACCAAAAGATACCAAAATCAGGAAAGTTGTACTTATCTTGGAACCCAGAAATCATCCCTATGGCATGATTTTTGGACACAGGTTCCCTGCATTTCTATGGTTGCCAGAAGGTGGATGAAGGGAGTGTGAAGCGGGGTTGGAAAGTGCCCATGGTACACACAGAAAGACTCCTGCATCCATGGTGTATAGGTAAAAGAATACTGGAGTACAGCAGTATCCACTTGTTGCATATCTATCTATCTATCTATCTATCTATCTTGTTACATATCTTCTTGGTTGTATATCTTCTTCTTGGCGGTTTTCTTGTAGGGAACTCACCTTGTGTCTGAATTCTAGATTTTGTCACTGGTAGAAAAAATGAAAAAGAAAAATGACCATTTCAAAGGTCTCAGCTCCTCTGGTAGAAACAGCTAGTAGTTGACATTGACTGAAGATGTCCACTGTGTGTGTGGGTGTGGAGGGTGGGGCAACAACAACCAAAACACATCTCCTTTTCCATTCCTCTCTTAGTTCAAAATTCAGTGCAAGACTTATCAATCAAGCCTAACTCAAGCTTCTTCTTAACCACCTGCAGTCTTAGGCTTCTAGGATCAACTCTGTTAGGAAGCCCAGTCACCAATCCAAGATGCATATTCTTGAAGGTGACATTGTTTTTCTTCTAAACCTTCCATCAGTTCGGGAAGTCAAACCCTATTCCTCCAAAGAGTGCAGTTCGTCAGGAAGGAAGCTATATCATAAGAAACTACACACAGACTAAAGAAAGCTTGGAGAACAAGGAGAAAGATCCATAGTATTGAGTAGCTCCAGGGAAATGGTTATAATGAGTACAAAAGCCCACAGCAGGCAGGCTTAAATACAATGAAATTTGTATTGTTTTTAGGATCAGACATCTATCATTGAACTTCAAAGGAGTCACAATATCATCATAATCATTATTATTGTTATTGTTGTTATTATTGTCATAAACATTATCAATGATTAAGCAGAGCAGCTAAAATAAGAGCAGGCCTGAATTTTTACTGAGCCTTTTTTGAGTTTTAAAAAAAGTTAACATTTTCATTCACACTTTTTTCCTCCCTTCTTCCTACATACAAGTTGGGAATTGTTCATTATACTACCAAATGCTAGTATTGCTGGAACACAGAGAAAATGCTTGTGTCCTTACATTTCCTAAATTAAAAGTTATACCACACACTACATTACTCAGCTGTGCATTTTGCCAAGTGTTTGTGTATAAATTTAACCATGAATGAAAAGCTTGTGACCATATCTTTGTCTGAAACGTGTCCAGATATAGTTCATTATATTTTTTAAAGTCTGTAAGTGTCACTTCATTTTTTTCTAGCCTATTCAGATTCCATTTCTTATCCTTTCCATTATCTCCCTGGAAAAATGGATGAAATTGGGTCACTACTGTGCTCTTGTCATCCCCTGGGCTGCTGGACACCTCATTTTTTAGGACACTGTAATATGACAAATTTAGTAAACTTTTATTTCTTTTTATATCAAAATTCAATATCTTCAAGATATTTCCCAGTATAATGTCCACACTAGGGAGAGGTATTTAGAGGTTTTTTTCAGCTGATATTTCCCAGTTGCTTCTGTGAAACAGCAATGCAGTCTCTTCCAATAGCTCAAACAAAGCTACGGGGTCACGTCTAAGCCCACCACATGGCCAATCATATTCACCCTTGTCTCCACGTCTGAACAGAACTGGTGCAATCATAAATCTCAAATAACACAGCAGTGTTATATCCCCTTGCGACATAATAGGAGGGAAGGGTTTGGTTTGGTTTTCTTTCTTTTTAGCTTCCTTTTAAGTGTGATGGGGAGCTTACAGTGTACTGGCTTTAGCTATAATTTCTCTCTTCAAGGGCAGTCTTATAGCAAGATTTTATCAACCATGCAATGAAAATCCATGTAACCTTCAATATTTTTCTAAGCAATTTTCTGGGCTATTTAAAACTTCTTTACCTATATTTGGAAATATTTTAAATAAAATATTCCTAATATTAATCAAATGCATTAAATTAGCTTTCAGTTACTTATTAACTAAAGAATATGATTATACTACAAAACCAGCCAAATTAAGTTTAATTAAGTCACTGTGTCAGGAATGCATAGGCATCTGGATTTTCACAAACCCATGTGGAATTCTTGTTTGCTGGACTTTACATTTAAGTAAGTAGTTAAAATAAGTGAGAAAAGACAAGTCATGGGTGTGTTTTCTTTTGCTTATGCATTTCAATTTAGCATTGTACCTGAAGGTTTATCACTGGTGAAATACGGCACAGCTCATTTACAGCTACAGCATCTGAATATGTGATGTTCAGAATTGTAACGTCCTTTCCTGTCACAATCCCATTTTGTTTCAGACTAAATTATGTCAATGTTTCCTTTCTAGAAACTTTTTTAATCATGAAAAGTAGGAACAGTGGGCATTAATTTACTTTATGATGTTTATTTAGTGATACAGGCACTTCAGCATAAAACAATGTATATAATTTAAATAACTTATAACAGATGGTTTATTTTGCCCTGAAATAAACAACAATAAGAATAGGCCTGCAAACTCAAACATTATTAGTAGATCTGCTCAAAAGAAAAATCATGCTGTCCTCAAGACCCAAGCTTTCATAGAGCTGTGAAATCTGCAATCAGGAGGCCACAGTAAACAAAGCCCTGTCAGGCCCTATCTTTTACAGAGCTGTTGCCAAAATGGCTTCTGATGCAATTAAGGAAACACAACACTCAAGCTTGGCCTGGCACTGATGACCTCTGGCATTCTCACTGCTACGCAGTTCCTGACTGATTTTAACAGGAGTAGACAATGCACATTCAAAGAACCAGCAGATTATTGGCAGCACACAGCAAACACTCAGGCCACCATCAGCTCTACACCACCACTCCCACCCCTTCATTCCAACTGGTTCAACTTCACTGATATACAAGAGAAAGTACTTGGAAAAGAAGCACACAGTGCTGTAGGAGCTGAAAAAGAAATTCCTCTATTCTCAGCCACATGGTTAATGCCTAAAATTAGCACACAAAAGACTGAGCACAGAATGACTTAAAAGGCCCCTGCATAAGAGAGTGAGATCCCGGTCATAATTTAAATATGGCTCCAAAGTGATGAGTAGATTTCATGTGGGTTTTTTCCTTTGGTTAATAATAAGTGAATTGGACTCTCATATTACCAATGACTATGGTCACTTGACAGCTAAGCTTGCAAACACTAAAGAGTAAAAGACACGGTTTAAGTTTGACTGGTACACTAGTGGAGCATAAATGACATATTTTCTTACAAGAGTATCCAAAACAAAGAGGTGTGTTGGCATCAACACATATAAGATTAAAAAAGGGCTAATTTACACCTCATCTGAGAGAGGTCAGGTGTCAGTGAAATGTCGAAAGAAGAAACTTGTGCTGTGACAGAGAACGTCTAAATATTAGGGAAAATTAAGAAGCTGTTAATTAATTCCAGGATATCTTTACCATATAAGTTTTCAAAGAGTACTTTTCCTTTTTTCTTTTATTTTTTAGACACTTGGTAAAATAAAAGCTCCTTGGCTACAACTGAAACACACCCGAAAGCTGACTGCTTTGGGAAAACTATGAGATTTGTAGTTTTATCAGTCAGGATAGAAGTAATGGAGAAAGAGAACAGGTATTTTTCAAGGAAAAAACATTGTTAACACAGCTTGCATAGGAAAAATCTGCACCTTGTTGAGTAAAAGAAAGAGCTTCCTTCACATAAACCTCAGCACTATAGTTAAATTTCATGACAACATTAGTTTTCTGTAGCAGCTTATCGGTCTCCAGCTGCTCTGCTGGGATATTCAGATTTCAGCTTTGGCAAGAAGGGCAAGACAAATGTAAAAGCAACAAAGTAGAACAGTTAAATGTCTGTCAAAGCAGGTCAGAGAAATGCATCTGTCTTCTTTAGGGTAGGATTGGAAGTAAGGAAGTGTGGGAAATGAGTTCAAATTGGAAAGTTAGAAAGCTGACATTGATGCAGTCACCATAACAGATCCTTAGGTGTTTCAGGCTTTTGTCATGCAGTGGTTCACTGCAATGTAAGGCCTGAGAAAGAGAGGAAGTAATCCTGACCTTAAATGTCCCGCAACACTATGAATTGTTTTTAATGAAAGAGGGAGAGAGAGAAGTACAATGAGGCATTTTCCAAAGTTGCTACCAAACAAACCACTTAAAAAACTTTCCAACCCATTGCTTAAACCTGATGATCCTGGATCTCTCAGGACAATGATGAAATGACCTTAGTCCAAGAATTAGACCAAGAATTGTTGGTTCCTTCCCAAATAAGAGATAAAGGTTACATTTCTTCCAGCCTGGCTGTTCTTTCACTTGAAATCTTAATTCTAACAACTCTTACCTTGTATTGATCACCCCTGTCTTTACAGTTCAATTAAAGTACTGTATATGGCCTTTGTTCTCAAAGAATAGTGTCCACTACTGCTATCCACATGTAATGCAGCTTTTAATCACAGGAATAACATTCACCAACAGTGCACTGAAATTACTAATCTTTCTTTTCTCAGTTTTTGTCATCGGTAAGATAAATGAAGCCTCTCTAGTCTTCAGCCTTCCTTCAATTGATAACAGGCTACTTAAAAAGAAAATATTAAACCTTGTGTGAAACATCTTTTGATTCAGATTAAAGAAGCATTTAATAGCTTACCTTGCCAATAGCAAAGACCTCCAGAGGAAAGGAAAAAAAGAGTGCAATAAGACAAAAACTAGTTTTCATTGGTTTTTAAGCTGCTGAATGTAACAAGGCTCTGTAACACTTTCATCAGCCATCAACATCTTGGCTCTGGGGTAAAAGACCTTTGATAAATAGAAAATTCTCCCCAGTCACATAATATCAGGAAAAAGTGCTAAGGGAAGTTCACTTCAAAGATAATCTGCTGGTACTGAATTTTAAGGATTCTGTCTCATAATTTGTTACTGTTTCCCAGAGCTTTTTCTCATCATGGTAGGGGGTTTGAAAGATAATCCATCAGCGGCTTCGCAACAGCTCATGAGCCACTGCTTGATAGAAAAAAGCATTTCAGAAACATATGCTAAGATAATAGCACAGTCTCTAGATGCTTTTTGCTGGTATCTCAGTCCACTGTGCTATGACATCTACCCCTGCGAAAGACGGTATGATAAATCTCAACTATTCTCTTGTCCTAATGGGAAGATATGGTGAGCTGCTGGCTTTCATAAAGCTGCAAGACTGGATTTATAACTAATTCACTTCAGTATTTCAGTTTTATTTTTCCCTGAATATATACAAAAGGGTAATAGATGCATAGAAAACTGCATAAATTTACAATTGGCATTAATAGAGATAAAAAAAAAAAAAAAAAGCCACAATAACAGTAACTTGTCACAAATTAATGACACAAAATACTAGGCTCCAATTCACAGATCAAATCTATCTACATCAGTAATATCCAAAAGCTATCACCAAATGATGGCTCTTTATTCTTTCTATGACAGCTATATCCCCAGGACAGGCTGAACGTCACCATTTCCATCTGGTGGAGACAACAGTGGATGAACGAACGCTAATTTAGTTCTCACATGCGCTGACACTACCATGAACTAGGATAAAAACTACATTTTAAAAATTTAGCAAATCAAAGACAAGATCAAAAATACATTGCTAGCCTCCAGGGCTACCACCAGAAGTACTCATTAATTCTGTTTGTTTCCAGAATTAGGCTTCTGTGGAGCTCCCTGATTATACCTAGCATAAATAGAGGTGTGTAAACCAAATCAATGATGCAACTTATATGCTTAAATCTTGTCATATTCAACAAACCACTGAAGCAGATTCATGGCTTAGGAATTCATATTAGTTCATCTTACAATCTTTTCTGACATTTTTCTAAATGACAACTTACTTCTCTTTTAAATCCATCCTTCTATTTTAGAGAGATTCTGCATAGAAAAGTACCTCTATTTATCCTTTTCCTGTAAATAGATATGGTGACTCACCACTATACTTTAACAGGAATCTATTGTAAAATTGCCCTTGTCAAACATTCTTTCACTTGACCCATCACCCAAAGAAAAAATAAACTTCCAAGAGAGAAGTATCTGTTCCTTCTTCTTGAAGTTGCCCAAGGGCTCTCAGCTTAGGCCGAAGTTCATGGTATTTATGAGTGCATGCTAAGCCTTGTTTTCAGACCAGATCCCCTTTTCAAGCAGTTCCAAAGTGTAGGCTGAGACACCAAGGCGAGTAGCAGCTCCTCAGTTCTCTTTGGGTATGCAGCCACATAAACATACACACAGTCCAGCCTATAAATAACAAAACAGAAAGATAAGGTGCCTTTAAATGGCATATAAATCAATGTATTGTGTGTCAAACCTCCCTGGGTTGCATATTTGCATAATGTAGTATTAGCTGCATAATCAGCCTCTTTTAATTATTTATTTCCCCCCCTCAGAGAGCCAAAGCAATTCTTTCTCACAGCAAGCCTTGTTAAATGTACAGAGGTTCACACAGTTATGCCATGAAGTGATTTCCTCATACAAAGCAATACTTTGTTTTTCTATAACATACTACAAACATCAAACTTGAAAATGGTTCCACAATAAACACACATATAATTCCATATGTTTGCACTCCCTAGAGACATAAAACATACAACAGGCATGGCTTTTCTGTTACATGTACACAAATTTTTTCTACGAATCGTATTTTGATATTTTAAAAATACAGTTTGGTCCAGATGTACCTCAGCTCTACATAGTGATAAAAAAAGGCATCCCACTGTGCTGCTGTGACAGTTTAAATGGGTATAGAAGCTATCGTGTCTTTTTGAGGGGTACATCATGGCCACCATTTTAGGATGAAAGTGAAACACCTTGACTGAATAGTGTTGAATTACTATTCAAAGTTGAATTCCTGTTCAATGTTGAATTCCTATTCTCAGAGGTGGATAGGAAATTGTGAAAATCAGATGACTGCTGACTGCTTACTTACAAAGCCCATATTCCTCAATTCATCATGTTTGAGGGATTTTTCCAAGCTGGGTCATCATTATCTTGTGTAGGAGTTAAGTACCAAAGGTACAACATTCCTTTTTATTTCTTTTCTCCCCACATCTTCAGATCTCTTTGAAGTTTTTCAGATTTAACAAGTGACAAAACTTCCACTTGAAAATTGAACACCAATGTCTTACTAAACAAGGAGACTTCGTAAATTTTATATTGGTAATCAGAAGAGGAAACATACAGACCCATATCCAGTATCTTCTAGACAACTTTCACAGATTCAATCAATAATAAGAGCACTTTGTCAAAGTGCCTTTTATTGTAGTGGATTCTGAGGGTTGGCAAATATAATGTGTTTATAGCATTTATTTCAGTATTCACACAATTTTAGGGAAGGAATTAGCCTTTCCTACTGGTCCAGGTTCTCAGTGAGCCAGAATAAACCATGACAATAAAAGAATAATCTCCCTTGTATCACAGGTACAGTCTACTCTATTTTCCATCTTTCTGAGCCTGTGTACAGTGGAAACAAAAGGTATATCTCACTAAGTTATGACACCAAGCTATCAAAACAGGAGTTAACTCTTTCCCATTAACAAATTATGGTGTACCATCACTGTCATGCCCCTTCTTTTGAAGTACTTCATCTTTTACTACTATATCTAAAATTCTTTTGTGTCGAGATTGAAGAGGGAGAGCAAGATTAACCATAAAAATATGTACTATTGCATAATAGCCTGCTAACTTTGCTTAGCAAAAACCTCTGCTGGAAGTTTTGCTGGGGAAAGGAATGCAAAATCCAGCCCCCAGCAGTGGCACTTTCTAATAAAATGAAGTGTTCAAGTCAGCAGATGATCATGATCGTCAGAACATGATTAACAGCTTGACATGTCTTGGCAGTTCCAGGAAAGTGCAAGTGTATTAATCTGACTGCACAAGCTAATGTATTTGTTTTTCATAAGAAATATTTGTCCCAAGAGATGCTGTTTCTATTTCAGTAGTTTGCTGAATTACTCAAGTCAACACACCTCTCTAAGTAGTACCTTCAGCTGCCTGGTTGTCCTTTGGAAGGCAGATACATTTCTTACATAAATGCATCAGTACTTACCTTAGAGATGCCTGTAAAGAAAAAGATAGATTTCTGCCTGATGTAGTAGCATTGGACATACTGTTTTAAGATTTAAAAACAGTAAGATGGAATATATTTTTATTTTTAGTTGAAAGTGACCTTTCAAGGTACCAGTTATTTCTCCAGATAGCTTAAAAATGTGGCATCTCTATGGTATAAGATCTCTTCAATAATCCATAGATTCTCAATGGCTCTTCTTTGGGGAGAGAGAGAGAGAGGAGAGAGGGAGGTGAGTGTGTGTATGTGTGTGTAAACATGATTCTTGGGAAACACCGAATAAAAATAAAATTAAAAAAAAATAAATAAAAAAAGACTTGTGCCAGAATATTTTAAAAAATATGGAATACACTTTAACAGCATTAGATATTTCTAAACCATATAGATATGCCCAGCTATGTACTAAAAACTAAAAGACAAGCCACCAGATTAAGAAAATGACATGGTTACTCTTTAAACAATTCAGTGTGGCACAGGCAAAACTGAGTTCTTGTTTGTATGAATTCATCTTTTCTAAATCCAGTGTTTAATAAAGATAGAGAGTAAAGCAATTATTTTATCCACAAAAATAAACAGATAGCTATTAAATAGAGTAAATATTTGGTTTTTATAAAGAAAATGTTTTAAAATATTGCATATATTTGCAAATGTTGTACCACTTTACTTATCCTTGTTTATCTACAATATGACCAAATTTAAAATTGCCCACATTCAATTTAATTTCTTGTTTTGAATTCAGATAAGCAGCATTGAATTTTCCTAATTTGTTTACTGCTGCTGCTTTGCTTAACTGGCAAAATACAGTAACCAGCTCATAAACAGTCTCTGCTTCACAAAGGTGAGGATGCTGGTGAAAATGTGGATGAACAGTGCATCTTAATTTCTTTGCTTTCAACTTTTGTTATAACCAGAAAGGTCAAGCTCTAGTAATTCCTTTTTCTTTACCCATGCACTGATACCTCCCAAAATTTTTCTCAGTGTTACACTGCAATTTAAAAGTTCCAGTCCAAGACTAAGCTGAAAGAAATGCATGATGATTGATCTATTTAACCTGAAAGTTTTATTATCTTTTCTTTTGTTTTTTTGTTTTTGTTTTTGTTTTGTTTTTTTTTGTTTTTTGTTTTGTTTGTTTGGTTTTGGTTTTGGTTTTTTTTTTGTTTTTTTTTTTTTTTTTTGTTACTATATTCAGAATGGTTGGGCTTTGTTATCTATTAGTATTTGTATCACCATAACAGTGAACCTATTTAGGATCTTGCCCAGAATAGAAAGATAAAACTTTCTTCAGACATCCTACCTCTTACACAGAAAGTTTGACAATGAATGAAGAAGAGAGAAGGATGCAAAGTATCAGAGCAAACTATTTCCCAAACAATAACAAAATATAAAAGAATAAAAGCGCAACAGCATGTCAGTAACATTTACTGTATAGGTTATGCCATAATCAAGCATTAGCACTATAATCATAGTTGAGATGAGCAAGAGAATATTTTCTAAGTCACTAAAATGATTCAAGTCAATAAAATGGAAGTATCAATAGCTTTGCAAACAAAATCAAACCAAAAGAGTTGATACATGAGGGAGACAAACTTCATTCATCTTGTGCAACAGTGTAGATGTACTTCCATTGTCAGCGGCTTCAGTTACGTACAAGTACCTGAATGCCATAAATCTTTTAGCTTTTTAATTTCTGTTTAGTGTTTGAGCTTATGAGAGACTGGGTTTGTACCTCACTAGGTTGCTTTCTTAATGTGTTAGATCAACCATCTTGTCTGTGCGGAGGGGTCCAGGCTTCCAGCATCAGTGTCCACATGGGAAGTCCTGCAGCCTCCACGGCCTCCAGGATCAGAAGGCACATGGCATGGGAGCCACATGGGCACCTGTCAATCGACAAGGGCTGGCTGGTAACCCACCCACATCATGCCCCCTGGAGCCTCTGATTGTCTGTGGCGCCCCTCACTGAGGCCAGGAGGGCACTGAGTGGACTGGATGTCCCATCTCAGGGGAGTGGCCACTGTAGCCAAACAGTATAAATAGGCACACAAGGTCTCCATTTTGTCCAGCCTTCTCTCCTGGAACCTGCCAACATGTGATCTCTTGCCTGTAACTATTTCTCTCGCCTCTCTCTCTTTATTCTTTCTTCTCTTAATCTCTTTTCTTCCTTTTCCCTTTTCTTCCTCTTGTGGGTAACTTAAAAACCATTGGGTGGTATTTAACTGAAGTTGTGTGTTGGTGTTTGCTGGTGCAAAGAAGGTCCCCTACTCCACAGTGATGCCTGCTGCCTTGTCAAACCGTTGGAGGATATAGAGGCAGAGCTCAGAATGCTGTCTGGAGGGAAGCAGGGAAGTCCTTTCGTTCTGACTAGCCTCTTATGTAGTGTAATGCTTTTGTGGAATCTTCTCCTTGGTTGTATGTTACTCCTGTAAACCTCATGCCAAAACACCTATTTTCCCACTAAATTAGAAGTTCTCTTGGGAAACACTTGTGACGTGTTGTCTTTGCATGAATTCAAGGTATCAAAGAACTAACACTCTGCAAAAGGTTTGTGTGGGCAAACTATTGGGAGTCTAAATATAAGTAAACACCCAGGCAGTGTGCAGCTTCAGGACTGGAGCATTACAGATCTCCCAGAAATTTTTATAAGTGGGAAGTTAATACCAAGAGGAAGTCAGGATATAGATATGATAAGGAAAAGTCCAGCTTCCAACTACAGAAATTCTATCATTGAAATAACTGCAAAGGAGGCTAAAGCCGAGATACAGGAATGCAAGGGGAAGCTAAAGAGGAACAGAACTGGTTAGTAAGAAACCAAACAATGGAAAAAAGGTCAGTTGAGACAGACTATAAGAAGACGTAAAGCTAAATATCTTCTATAAGAGAAAAAACAAATTTATCTGTTCCCCCTAAAATATCATTAAGACTAAATTCCATTCTAAACTGTTCAGCAAGAGATAAATATCCACTCTCCTAAATCTCACTTTTTATTGTTTAGTAATTCATCATTCTCTACTTGATACTGAGACTGTCAAATATTATCACTTACCAATGAGGATTTTTCTCCTGACTAATAAAGTTTAAAGTAGATACTTTTAACAGTATTGCTTCAGTAGAAAAAGTTAAAATGCAACGGTGAGGCAGATAATAAGCTAAGAATTATTTTCATGAAGATTTTTGCCAGTTATTTATCTTTGTTTTTTCAGGAACTATAACTGGAAAACAAAGGTCTAGGTTGCAAGATTGGATAGCAGATGGTGTTTGTTAATATAATCGATATAATCAGTAAATCACATGCATTTATATTTTTCTGATAAGAAAGTATTGACCTTCCCTCAAATAAGCCATCTGAACTTCTATTTAACCTTAATACAGTTCACTTTTTTCTAATTACTTTATTGATTTTTTTGTTGGGCGGTTGAGGATGGGATGGGAATTTTGTTTCTTGTTTTTTGAGAAACAGCACAGTAAAAGAGCCAGTCCAATATTTCTATGCTTAGTCAAAACTGATTAAGTTTCCTTGTCTGTTTCATGTCCTTTATATATTTGTGTCATAATCTTCTAGCTAGAGTTCATGGACATATTCCTTTCAAACCAAGGAGATAAAGCTGGTACTGACCTGGTTGCAAATCCATGCTTTGCTACAGTTTTCCTGTTACACCTGACATTCAAATCATTTAGTGGATCTGGACTGAATTAACTTGTCTTCTCAGCTCGTAAAATTTAATACCCATCAAATTAATTGCCATGTGTCAGGTAAGAAAAGAGGAATTGCTGGGGATAGCTCAATGATATTTTCTTCTCATCATAAGCAGCATGAGGGGAATGCACCTAAAATTAATGTTGAAATACTAACTGTCAAAAATCAAAAGAGTAAAGTTATACACAAAGACAGGAAAATATTTAATATCTTT
>JAWWTY010000077.1:106116751-106181280 GCA_035222235.1 Margarornis squamiger | reverse complement strand
TTAATGTTGAAATACTAACTGTCAAAAATCAAAAGAGTAAAGTTATACACAAAGACAGGAAAATATTTAATATCTTTATATATATATATGTAAAATGTATCTATTCATACATTTACATGCATATAATGTATGAATTATTTTAACATCAGATTTGTAACATTTTCTCTTCTTCCTCCAGTTTACAGGGTTTAGTCCTTTTCTGTAAGTAGAATTGTAACTAGGTAGTTTCCAAAAGCAGAAAAAAAGAATGCTAGCAGCACTGAAAAATGCCCACAGAGGTTCACTGAAAAGCGTTATTTAAAAAGAAAATGAAAGAAAGATCATGATAAATATACTAATACAAACTATACTATAGGAGAAACACTTCTGGTATTACTTTTTCATAAAGCAGACTGCTAATGCAATGAAGCATCCACTGAAACCGGAGAGAGAGCATTTTTTAATATGTTGAAAGGAAATCCTTCAGGTACACAAAATTCAGCTGCAAAATCTTTGCCAAAAGGGTGACCATCCAGCACAGGACTGAACGTTAACAAGAGGACAATGAACAGCCACATTTCCAGTTAATTAAGACTAGCATAACTACCTTAGTGTTATTAATCCCCAGGCTTCTAAGCACCAGTCATGACCTGAATGGTTAGGATAAAAAGAGAAACCTTCCTGGGAAGAAGGTTGTTGACCATTGACCATTGACCATTTAGTGTTGTCTCTTAGTAGTGCCCAATTTGTAGTATACACTGGTTTGAACAAGTGTGGGTTTGTCGATTATTATATTTGGAAGTAGGTTATAAATTTATCTGCCTTTATTATGAAATTGTTGATGAAACTCATGTCCTTCATTTTCAAAACCCATTCAAAAATTCTAGGTTCTTTTATCTACAGGGTTTATTGTAATATGCTTCTTATTGGAAAGATTTTGTATGACATGGCTTTCTTCTCCATTACTGTTCAGATCAAATCTCCTTTTACATTTGTCCATCTGAACTAATTTAATGTGTACATATGTACAAAATATATTGGAGGAGAAGTAAATGTAAGGAATTTATTAATTACTTACGTTACTCTCTTGGTCAGGACAATTTCCATGAGTATTTTCAGGGGGAAAATATATAAATAAAAGTCAAAGTGTATTTCTAACATGATTTTCCAAAAATGAAACCTTAATGAGAAAGTACTGATATCTGTAACAACTACTGTAAAAATTTACCCACTTCACAATGACACTAATAGAATTTGGGCTGACTAACATCTAACTTCTTCTAGACTAACTTTGACAGCAATTTCTTCCTCCTCTTATATGTTCTAATGTTGCATCACTTTCCCTATTTTGTTCAGATTAACCACTATATTTCAGTACAACAGTCCTGGCCACTAATAGTTATAACCTCTCTGTGGCTGCAGTTACTGAAAGCCTTTGGTCCCAATCTATGATAGAATCTTTACCACCAAAACTACAACATCCATCTCTTACTAGCTGAATTAAAGAATATTGTTAGAGATAAGAAAGTCGTAGATTTCAGTTTTGATGGAAAGTAAGTCATGATCATGTAAACAAGGTCAGTGTATCTTGCATTTCCCATGATTTAATACACTCTGAGGCACATCATAACAATCTTTGTGGCCTTTAGGAGCTCATGTCATTTCCCAAGACCAGCTTTATTATGAATGCAACAATCCTTAGTTAATGTAGAATGGCATTGCCATCTTCTGATCAATGCTTTAGGTTCTCTCTTTCATTCACTGGCTACATTTCACTGCTAGTCTCAAGTTAAGGAAGAGTTTTCTTCTTTTGGAAGTCTGTGCTGTTGATGAAAGATGGGGATTTAGTCCCTACTGACTATGTTTTCCTGGAAGCTGACACCTTCATCACCTGCTTCTCCATGCTTTGGAACTGATCCCCACAGCAGAACCTCTTCCTGGCTCTGCATTTCCCCAGACACTGTGAGTTCCAAGAGATTCTTCTGGGATTGTTCTAATGGCTCTGCATTTGTTGTGATATGACTTAAAATTAAATAGTACTTTTTTTGGCAATTCTATAGCAAAAGTGAGAAAAGAATGAAATACCAGATGAAAATAATCTTGTCTGGATGCATACTGTGGAAAATATTGCTAGGCAATACGTACTATAGAAAACTCACCTACGAAGTGCTGAAATATTCACTTGGACATGTAGCATGCTATGAGCCAGTGCTTTTCTCAGAATCTTGTCAAAGCAGAGTGACACTCCAAAGGCAAAAACCACTCACATATTTGCTTTAAAGATCACCTGTGCTAGAGACATTTGGAGCTTTTGGAATCCTCAGAGCATTTTAGGGTTGTAGTTGGGTTAGCCATCTAATTAATTCATTTGGACCACATGTTTCACAAAGGAAAATGATATTCCTTGTCAAACAGCTGAGGTCTTGATTTATTTTTTTTTCCAAGTCCCTCAGAATTGCACCAAGAATATATTTCTTTTTTATGAGCCTTCTGGCTTTCACAGCAATAATATTACAATGTTCTTTGACAACTGACATTACTAGCATTCCCAGCTCATTGTCCTTAACTTAGAACTTTTCCAAACTAACATTAGCCAGCCAGCTGGACAAAATGCACAATGTAATTAATTGCATAAACCTTTCAAATCTCTATGAAGAAACACTGTGAATTATGGTGCAATAAATACCTATTGTCACTTATGCTTAGATACCTTTGACTCTTAGACATAGTAACAAAAATATGTTTGACTCTTAGACATAGTCACAATGGACAGTTCAGTTTAATGACCCTGAGAAATAGCGATGATATTTATAGAAATAATTGATAGGCATCCACAGTTTCCTTCCTTCCAATTTATTTGTAATAGTGGCAAGGTGCCTGGTCAGAGGCTACTCAGATCCTATCACTAACATAAAATATAGTGGGTTTGCATAAGTAGCTTGTCAGAAAGGGAAAAAAATATCTTTTTAATAGTGTCCTACCATGTGCCAACCCTGCCACATTGATGCCTCATGCCTCTTTTCATATTTAGTTACAGAAACTATCTTACATATTTCTTGTACGCAGTATATTTTCAAACCAGAAGTGTTGTGTATAGATGGTTAACACATAGTAATAAGAATGTCAATTCCTGAATAAACAGCATATGAGTATTTACCTTCTGGCCCAATAAGAAACAAATAGGACTGAGAAATCATAGGTGAATTAGATAAGTCTAATACATGAGATTAAAGCCTGTGTCAGTAATTTTAAAGGCTCTTACCATCCCACAACTTGTGGCTAACTTACATTTTGGTTTGCCTGTAGTTTTGTTGCAGTATCCAAATTTATTACCATTCATGATCATTTTATGCAGATCTGCCTCTCCTTGTGCAAGGTACATTCTTCAAACCTTTTTCATATTCTTACATGAAAAACGAACAATTAACAATACCTGCACTATTGAAGGAGGTGCATGCAAAGATGTATGAGAAAGGAACACTTTCTAATTAAAACCTTACCAAAACAATCTGTTCTTGGGAAGAGAATAAGAAAAACAATTTTACCTACAGCACAAAGTAGTTACCCAGATTAATGCACTCCTGGATAGTAGTCAAATATTTGGTGATGAGAGCCATTGCAGAACTTGCATAATGGGATTTGAGCAGGTGTCTTCTCCACCTAGAGAAAAAGTGCTGACCAGACATGTGATAATGTATAGCTTCAATGTAAGGCACTGGACTTAGTGGCAAGTGTTATCTGCACATTATTTGTGCAAATTATAGAAACATATATTTAGATTTGAAACAGACACATTCTTGAGATGGGTGAATGAATATTTGAATGGAAGAATTAGTTATACATACATTCACATCAAAATCCAAACTCTCTGCCTAAAAGACAGATCATTTGAAACTGGGCTTTGAGAAGAACCCGGTCTACTTTAATGCAGTATGCATTTTGGCTGGGCTCAGGAAAAAAATTGTTGCATTGAAGTCTAGAATAAATTCATGTTGGTCAGATGGAAGAAATACCAGATGCTTCCAAATAGGAAGAAAGTACTTTTTCCCCAGACTGTTTAGTGTTTAACCAATCCTTCCAACATCCCTCTAATGATATAGTTTCATTTATATCATTACAGCTGTAACTGCAAGTAGATAAACTATTTGTTTGCTGAATAGTCATATAAATGCTGACTACTGCCTTACACATCTTTAGTCCTTAGACCTTCCAGTTCCTTCTCTGGCAGATTCCCAGAATATGCCCTACAGTATCATGCAAAACATCGTCTGATAAAAAATAAAGTTCAGTTGTCTATCTCCTCTGCATAACTCAAATTATTTGTCCAGAACAGATTTCTCACGAACATCCAACTATTCTAAGGTTAAGCATTAAGTCTTTAAAAGGTGCTGCTATATTTAGATATTACAAACTCCTATTACACACTTAGAAAAGTATTAGCCTTATCAGCCGTTCTTTAATGGAAGGAGCACTTAGGCAATTATGTTTGCCTTCTTCTAAAGGCTTGCAATCTATAGAGCAAGGAAAAAAAAAAACAAAACACCCTAAAATACTTGCTTTTCTTTTCTGTCCAACATTTTTATTTCAGTAAAACTGTGTTGTGTACTAGATTGCAACAACTGCCTCATGCCACTGAAAGGCCAGACTGTAACCATCACTTTTTCAGACTGCATTAAAATTTTAGCTCAGATACCTGAGCAAAACATAGGTTTGCAACTGTCACAGCAGGTGGACTGTATACAATGCTCTATTAAAGTAATAAAGATTAGTAAAGTAAGCGCAACATGGTGTAATGCTGTATGGCTAGTAAAATGTCTTTTAAAAGTATAACACTTATGATGCTGTCAGATTATTGATTGGTGTGAGATAATAACCAGTTTTCCTAAAAGCTGAAAGTACTTGGATTCTCACAGGTCCCAGCCCCATCTATTGGTGAGATAAATGACAAACGTCTGGAGCCAGGAGCAAGTCCTTACTCCCTGAGCATCTGGAACATTACTGTAGAGACTCCCAAAAATGGGGAAAGGGCTGTTGGGTTTTGGTTTTCTTTTTGCCACACAGAAAGGTATGTGTCAGGCATGGCTGAAAGCAGATCATATTAAAATAATGAGCATGTTCCCTCTGCTTATGGCTAAATAAGAAACTACTTTCTACTGCAAATAATCTTGTCGTGGGTATATTTACTGGAGTGTTATTTTCTTCTAAAAAGCAAATGCTCTTTAGAAGTGCAATGATATTTCTAAATGTGAGATTGGCGAAATTACATTAGTTTGTCTTAAACTATGTCTAGGAGGGAGGAGCTATGTTTGCTTAGTAAATCTGCTTCTTTTCCAGTTCCTCCATAAGTGACTACTAACCTCTCTGATAATGGCCGTTTTAAGTGGCAGCCCCTCATTATTATAAACATATCTTGATTCTAGCAGGAGTAAGAACCAGGCAGAAGCAACACGTATCTATGAAAGATAGGCCTTTTATTAGGGATCAGGTGACTTCAGAGGATCCAAGTCAAAGTAGCAACATTTATGACATAATTGCCTCCAGCACAGACAGTAGGTCGTGAGAGACATTTACCTTATGCTCTCACTGCTCTTTTGGAGCCGCCACCACATAATCAGCCTAAAGTCAGTAAAATAGCCAAGATAACCCACAGGTCCTGGCTATATCTTCTCTTACTATTGGACCTATCCAGTCTGAAACTGCAGTCATGGTTGAGTAAGAAGGTGTAGAAAGCCAGGTCTCATAAAGGCAAACCAGTAGAGCTTCAGAAAGCTGACAGTACTATCACTTTATTTGAGTTCAGTGCTGAACTGGGGCTTTTTCAAACCATCTTTGACTCATCTCTGCAGTCAACTGCTTTTAAAGTGCTTGCTTCTGTGTTTATCCCAGCCTTACCAGAGCAGCACACAGGTTTGAGACAGCTGTGGGCTAGACTGGCACAGCACTGCCACCTGTTTCTATGCTGTGCAACCATACACCCCAGAACAGGTTCGTCACTAAATTTCAGAGTCCTCTCAATGGTATAAGCAGAGTAATGGGAATTCCACCAGAAAAAGTACCAGAAATTATAAAAGAAATTAAAAACAAATTACAATTGTGTCCTGCATTAACTAATAAGCAGCATGGTCAGTTACTTGCTATGTATAATATGGATAACCTTGTGTATAGGCACACAGCCCAAATTCCAGAGCAAAAGCTGGCATAAGTTAATCTCCTAATGTTCAATCCATCATTCATGGAGCAAAACACTGTGCACTAAAAACTAAAAACTAAAACCACCTTTCACTGTTAAGAAAAGCAATAGTAAATTGGCTGATTAGCATAACTGTGTTGTCTCCTTAAAACTATTATCATGATTTCCAAATGTAGTTGTTTCAGTTGTTAAATTTATGAATTCTTCTTTTTTTTTAATATATGAATCTTGGCACCTCTATCAGACATGCTATGATTCCCAGTAGGTAGAAAAGCACTGAGTAAATATAAAACGAACTTTTAAAAAAATGTATGAAGCTGGGGAGAAAAAAATACAGCAACAAAGAAACGCAATTAGTGTTGGTAACAGTCTCAAATAAACTTTGGATTGGGAAATTTACAGAATTTAATCCAGTGAGATTCTGTTAAGCCTTGATACAAACTACATAAAGCAAATAATAAATTAGTCTCTTCAATCTTTCAATTCTAAAATAAAACAGTGTCCCACTTCTGGTATAGAATCACACACACACACAAATTATAGTTATATTCAAAAGACTATTCCCCTTGTGAGAAAAAAAAAAAATAATCAGACCATTATCCCTGAAATCCAAATGTGCTAAACAGCTGAATTCAAGAGGTCCTTTCTCGTTAAAAGGCAGAGAAACCCTAACACTAGTCATTCCATTGACTTAAATAGAATCACTTGAATAAGTGAGAATCTCCCAACTGGGCCAGAGCTTTCTTAGCACTACATTGTGAATTATAAAGGTATACTGTACTGTATCTGTGCCATTAGGCATAGTTCAGCTGTTGAAAATCATACTTGGTAACTCTTTTAACATCTAGTGAGAACATATCTAAGATAATGAAATTGTGCATTACCCTTTGAGATTTACAAATCTGACACCACATGCAATGTCTGCTTTCCCTTCTTCAAATTAATATACAGGAAGATAGCTCTTTGTATGCCGAAAATAATTTCTTTCTCCAAAATTTTAGAGGTCATTTAATGAACAGAATCATGATTTGATAGAATCTTTCTCCCATTGTAACTAATCTAATAAGTATCTAACATTTTAGGTAGTACTGTGCTATCTGTATTACTGCTCAATGAGGCTCCTGCTTATCCTGAAGACAAAAACTAGACTGGCAGGGAAGCAGCAGTTTGTCTTAACTTCACATACTCACCTGTCGGACAATTTCAAATCACTCTTGCTATCTTTAGTGAGCTCATTCTTTCAGGAGAAACAGCCTGGGTTTGGCAACTGATTTTGGGAGTACATATTTCTTTGATGTTCTAAGGAGTACTAATTTGTGCCTTATAAATTATACAAAGTACTTATCAAGCAGTAAATAGGTAAATGGCAGCAAAGGTCACTACTGTTTGAATGAATCTGCTGCTGAAGATTTCTCCTCTGATATTTTAATTGCTCCCTTCTGATGCATTCAAAATAATGGTGAAAATGGGGACCGTTTTAAACTCCCTCTGCTTGAACAACCAAATCAAGCTCAAATTAGATGTATTCACCTATAAGGCCCCTTGTAGCTTTGTCTGCAGTACTAGCTTAAATTTATCTTTCTCCTCTCCTTGCCCCTCCAGACCTGTCAAGCTGCAGGTTTTTCTCTTGATCATTTCCCATTTTCCATAACCATCACTGCATATTTTTTCAGTTTGCATAATAATATTTGTAGTGGTATTCTGACTAGTCTTTATAATTTTCTTGTCTATTTACATGATATACACATGGGGGTCCATTATTGGATATGCATTGCCCAGCAGACTAATGCTGCCTATTGTTTCCACTGCTTACAGAAACCCTTTGTCGAGGCTTGATCCTATTCACAGAGCAAAGCAACTATTTTTTTTTTTTTTTAATGACAGGAATATGAAAGGAACAGGTTGGCAGCTGTGTCCAGATTGCAGCTCTGTAAATCCACTTGTACAACAGAAGATTGGAGGGTTTGAGCCAATGGTTTGAAACACAGCTCATGGATCTGGCATTTTATAAGAAGTTTTGAGGAAGAGGAAACAATTTTTCTTTTCCTGTGAGACAGTCACAGCCACTTCCATGTGATCAGTCCTAGGGCGAAGTGAATTTTGTTTAGACTCACAGCCATCATCCACTTTAAACAGCTTACTGAGCCCCAGGCAAAGACCCAGAACTCCACAGGTCACTTTACTACTGCTACAGAGAGTAGTGACTAAGCTCCCTTACCTGGAATTCTCAGAGATATTTGTCTTGAAATTTCTGATTTTCAGAGGTTTTAAGAGGTACAAAACCAGTACAAGAGGCTACTAGTTGAGCAAGGACAATGAGTTCTGTCCTTCAACCTGTTTTGTAGATACAGGTTTCTTGTCAGTAGGTTACAAATTAAATTCCCCAACACACACAGACTATTCAGTAATTCACCACAGCTTTTTAATCATAACTCACAGTATGTGAAGTAGTTCTCTGCAGGAATGAAGGATTTTCAGGGGAAAAAGATGTACAGATGCTGTTTATTCATCACTGAACACAGGCTGGATATGATGGCCTCTTGAAGGCCTTTTTATGGTTCCTTTAAATTATTACTCCTTTTTTGTCCAGTATATTTTGCAAATACAGGACTTCAAAGACTACAGTTTTCCAACAGTAAAAGTATTCATCAGGCAGCTTTTTTAAACTGGAAGACATTACCCAATTATCACACTCATCAGGACTTGTAACCACAGGTTTGAAGCCTACAATAAAGATAATCTGCAAGACAAGCCCTCATGCATTCACCACTCACTGTAGATAGCTTCTGCTGTGAGCCACTTCTATTTCTTTTGATATAAAACTTCCCTAGGAGATGAAATAACAGGTATGCCTACTTACATGCTGATTGTCTACATCAATTCACCGAAACCTGTGGGAGATATGCAGCACAACAAAATTGCTTACAACAAACAGCTTGTTAAAGAAGTCTACAAAACTTCCCTCTTATTTCTCACCCACTTCCCAACACACTCCCCTCTGGTATATAAGTGGAGTCCCTAGATTACAGGGAAGGAGGCCAGAAAAAGTTTAACAAAACCCAGGATGTTAAACCTCTGGACTTCTAAATTGCCTGCTTCTGAAGCTTCAACACAGGCAGCAGCCAGCTCAAACTCTATATCCACCCACAGATGTGATTATCAGTGCACAAATTGAAAGGAAACACAGAGATGACCTGCTTTAGGTAGGCAGCAGAATGAGTAGCAGAGGAGAAGAAACAAAGCACACCTTCAGCTCAGTGAATGCCCACTAGTGGCAACTGCCATGCCTCTGACTGGTGCCTAAATTATTTATTCCCAAACCAATTTTTAAACAGCAGTATAAAACTGAGGATTGAAATCAGTACCACAATTAGAAAGGAAAGCATTCTATTATCCAGACTAGACTGCTATAAATCAAGACATTCCAGGATGGTTTGGTACTGAGGAGAGGATTTCTGGTTTGTTTAAAGATGGGAATTAGTTTTCAGCATTTGTTATTTACTTTGTACTTTATTTATATTGATATGTGCAGATTATTACTTGAAAATCTTATGCCTGCAGTGCTGAAGACCTTTTGCCTGGAATAGTTAAAAAATAAAGATAAACCCAAATAGCTTTTGCTCTTACTAATCTTAAAACACAAATTGGCTAAAACAGTCTGTGTTTGCCTTAAGATAATGCTGTGTAAAGAATATTTAAAATGACATAGGCACTCTTTCCTGGGGACCTCCTGATGGCTCCTGACATTTCAACCTCATAACGTACCAGGCCGATTTTATTTTGTTTGTGCAATTAGTCATGTTACTTAGCAATACAAAAAGTGCTTTTTACACTAAACTCCAGGGAATAAAATATGCAGAATTCATGAGATACAAAGCACATCAAAATTCATTTCCTGAGCAGAAGCACAGAAATATTGTGCAGCAAAAACTATTACTTTTTTCATTGTGTTTGTAATAAAGAACTCAAGCAACCATGCCCTTCAGGGCTGGGCTCCTCACCATTTCACTTGAACTCAGCCTCAGCATTCAGCCATGGCATGTGAAGTTAATTACTCTGGGCACTGGGGCTCTGAACAGAAGAATGACCCTATTTGCAGCTCCGTGTACCATGTACCACGCTACAGTGAATTCTTTCAGTACCTACACATCGCACACTCAGTGGCTCTGAATGGAGTAATAATTCTCGCACTCTGGAGGAAAGCTCAACTGTCATCTCGCTTTCGCAGGGACACTTGTCTTCCCAGGTAACCATTTAATGGGGGCTGACATCAGTCCACATCCAGTCACTGTCACCCTCCCAGTTCAAATGGCATGAAAATCCAAGGGTTACAGTTTTCAGAAACTGTCATGCAGGAGGGCAGTCTTGAAACAGTTTCTGAGGTGCTTCTATCAGCTCCCACAATAAGGACATCTTATCTGCGGCTGTAAGTGACTCCTCATCTAGAGAGCCAAACACTGTCTGCAGGAGACCTGGTTTATGTAATTTGCCAAGATGGCTGACTCACCAAGGAGCTGAATATTTTCCTAGGAACTGCATAGCCAGGGAAAAATAATTTAACAAAAAATGCCCACTGGACATGATTGTTTACCAAATACCTAACTACTCTCAGTTACTGTTGGAGTGAGAAGTTGCAGCAGCTTGATAAAAATATGTGAAGAAACACACTGACCCTGTACATGTGCTGAAGTGTCTGGCTTTATCCAACATAGTCAAAAATTGTCAGGCTGTGTGATATATATCTGGTCAACAATAATATTAACCTGGAAGGGGAATAAAATAACTGAGGAAAGATCTATGTCTGGTAAAAATCAGTTGCAAATCTGACTCAAATAATAGAGGCATTTAGTTTACTTAGTGGGATTTGGACCATATTTTTTATTAATATCATGATTCACTTTCAACTTGAAATGAAGTCCTTATCACTCAACATTCTGAACAGTAACTGCAGGAAAAGGAATAGTCTCTTGGAAGCAGAAGATGGAAGCTGGGCAATTATTTCTTGGGATATTCTTTCATTGTACACCAACTTAAAGCAATAAATTTGTGGATTTTTTTTTTCTTCAATCCTTCTTTTTCTTTTTTCTTTTTTTTTTTTTTTGGTTCATTAATTGATTTGTTCATTCATTGCTTTACGTCTAACCTAGAAATAGGTTATTTTGCAGCTTCTGATTTAAATTAATCATATACAGACATTGCATAATCATGTAGTGAGAACAGAGCCCAGAGAAGAACTATGTAATTGCTCTTGAATATTGCCTTAATTCTACATAGGATAGGAAAATAAATTATAGATTCAGTTTTTAACTGCTTAGGTCTGGACTAGTCATCCAGGTAATTTTTAAGCATGGCTGCCATTTGCTAATATTCCATTGCCAGTAATCGTTCATAGCCCTTTGCTAATATGATATGCAGCTCTAACAGAAACAGTAAGGCTTGACTGGGTCTAGATAAAAACACACTTGATCCCTTATTGGTGCATATATGTATGTGCTCAGATGAGTTGCATTCAGAGATGAATTAACTGACTTTAAAAGGAAGAGCATTAAATGTTCTGTCCTTTGGAAACTGCTTTTGTACCACCCACATTAAGTAACTGTCTATGATTTCTGATACAACAAGGACATTCTTGATGTGTTTATTGCAATACCATGTGCTCAATAGCTGAAGAGTGCTAGATTGGTTTGTTGCAATTAAATGGCACTTCTTTTCTGATTATTAACTCAGTAATATCATCCCTTATTTCTATTAGATTTTTCCAGGCCCTGTGAATTGCAATTATTTATATTTTTTTAAAGAATGCAAACAAGCATGCTCCTATCAATGAAAATTTTGCCTGAAACTTTCAAAATCCTAAAAATAATCTCCCAGATCTCCTGATATATTATCAAGGACAGAACCCTCCTGTTTCTTTCTTTTGCTCATTCATTTCTTTTTTCTATTCTCAAGCTCTAAGACATTTATTTTTTTCCCAGCACAAACTCTGAAGCTTCAAAACAGACAGCCATGAAGGTGATACTTCAAGAAAGCTAGAGTAGGTGAGATTTGGAATGGTTTTGCTTGAATTGGCAGTTTAGTGTGCAGACCTTTCACGTGACTCAGACAGGAAAAGAAACACCAAGTTTTTCTTGACATGCCCTGCAATGTCACTAGAAGGCTTCTAAGGGAAGGACTTGCCTATGGAGACACATATGCTTCCACAAAACCTTACTCAGTTGCTTCAATATGAAAAGAATAAAGTGGGGTTTGGTCCCACTTTTTTTTTTTTCTCCAAAGTATAAGACTCCTGTAAATTTTCCTACTTTACTAAGGAACTGTTACAACAATCCAGATTATGAAGTTTCAAATTCATCTATGTGAATTTATATCCTGCTAAATCATGACTTGTAGTCAGTGCTGATCTCAGTGAGCACACCTTTCAGTTAAACAGTGCTCAACATAGTATCTCTTTCAGATGTATTCTTTTTGATTATTTAGTAGTTGTTATAGTCAGCAGCTTGTATATAATAACATTTCTTCTTGCATCTGTATCGCTAAAACATTAAAGCCAGAGAACAAAAACCAGAGGGTTGTAATTTACAGCATATGATACCTATAGGAGAATATTTAAGATTAATATTGATTTGTGAATACACTCCTCAAAGTTTTGCATCTTTGCACATTTTCAAAAATTCCAGACAGTTGTCTGAATAATTATCAATATTATTGAACTAGTTAAATAATCTGACTGATTCAATCTCTCCTTATTTCTGTGGAAAATTGACCTTTATTTTTAATGTATTTCTAATTGTCTTGGTTTACTTCTAAGAAGCCAAGAGTTTTTTCATATTAAATCAAATCTGATCACATAAATAAGTATTATGTAAGTCTGTCAAGAGTAAAACATATTACTCATTAGTTAATAATGGTATTTGAACCATTCCTAATATTTTAAATGCTTCAATTAAGATATGCAACCACTGGGTGGATTTAGAATATGTTTAGGATATTTAAATTAATGAATTTGCTCTGTCATCACCAAATTTTCAGGGAAAACCCATCTCATGGGACCTAATTACAAAGAAAATTATTCTAAGTACACAGAGACAAATTGTTTGAAAACTGATCAATAACCTCCAAAATTAAATTCAGGTTATGTCATGCTTTGTGTGACAAGTGCCCTGGATCTTGAAATCTGCATACTTTTGAAACAATATTGAAAGGTTAACTTTAAAGAAAACACACTTGCAAGCCTCCCAGATTACAGGAGAAAATCAAATGCCATCTCTATATAATCTCAGAGAGCAGCTAGTGAATCCAAATGAAGAGCAAGTTTAGTGATTTTAGAAGTAGTTGATTTGTGTGTTCTGCAGCAGTGCAGCAATTGCTGATGGAAACAGCTTCTCTGAAACAGCAGCAATTAATCTGGCTAATATTTTGAAATGTTGCCATTTTCCCTAAAATAAGACTTAATTCTTAAAAATAAAGTGTAAAGAAATAAGGAACTCACATAACTGAATCCCCTTTAGGACTCTGTACCGGGGACGTGAAAGGCCCTTCAGAGGAGCAGACTGATATGCAGTCTCTTATTCTCAGTATGTTATGGACTTTTTATCCACTTGTTTCTCCCTTCTGTTCTCAGTAACTTTACTGATGAAAGCCAAAGAAAGAGCATTTTCCTGAGAACTTTTCATTTTAATAAACCATCATGCCAAACAACTGCAACTTCCCAGGTACGTAAGAAGCTTGTTATTAGAGGCAGAGGGACGCTCTTTTTAACACATATCAAAACATGCATAAAGCCTGCTAATGACTCTGCTATCCCACCTAGTGAAAATCCTAGACACACAGGATCAGTTCCTAAAAGTAATGGAGGCATACTCTTAGATCGGATATGCGGAATTTGTTCCCCCAGTTTCAATCTTTTAATAACAAAGTATAAATATGGTAGCAATAAAAGTGGTATAATGAGAAGTCTTTATTGAAGTCTACAAAATCTACCACTGATTCATGGAATCTGATATTTCTGCTAGGAATACAGATGATGTGTTGATTTCAATTGAACTATTTTTACTTGCACCAACTGAAAATCAGGTTCAGGATATGAAGAAATGCTGTTATTAGACATAGTGTTTACATATGCCATATTTTTATTGTTTTTCATCACTGATTTATATACTCTTTCCTTTCTACTTCCATGGTATTTAGAAAAATGAAAAATTAAAAGAAGTAGCCATTTAACTGCTGTGCTTGTTCTTTTCCTCTCTTCTTAAAAATATTGAGCAATATGCTTTTTTTCCTACAATTTTTTCAACTCTTTTATCTGCAGAGCATCAAGTTATATTCACAGAAATGATAGTAAAAGATAGTGAGAAATAAAGTCACTGGATGTCAATATCTTGGTCTGCTTTTATTAAAAAAAAAAAAAAAAAAAAAGGAAAGGAAAAAATATGCTGTTGACAGGTAACCAGGCAAAATAACTTGTAGGAAGGTTTAAGCTCTGAGGATTTATTGGTACCTGCCGGGTTAGAGATGGCCAAAGAGCAGAAATAATGATCAGGCAAACAAATACACAACCACAACTAAGCCTCTGACATTGCTCCTGGCAACTGTTCATTATTTAAAACAGTGCAACTTTGACAAGAAGCAAAATGCTCGAGACCTGCTCTTTGTATAAAGGTAATGGAAGGCTGCATTTAAAGATCGAGCATCCTGAGAGATCTTTGAATGTAAAAGGCAGTCTTCGAGAAACACTTCTGGTGATGGGCATTTAGAAACAGGATGTGATTTGTTTAAAGTAAATCAAGAGTATTCAGAAAACTGTAGGTCCCTGTCTATAACAGATCACAAGGAAATGTAGGTATCCATGTCATTTTGGTGCCATTTACTGAACCTAATCATTCAGTTTAAATACTGGTATGATTTACATGCTCAGTGTACTAAGTTTATTCAGAGGATGCAAATAGGCTAGTAAATGTTACACTTTGATAGAATGGAAGGGGGAAATGCCACATATGCAAGCTTTTCATCATATGCACCGCAGAATTAATTGGAAGCAACAGGAACAATCTTCATTCTGAGAGATTGCATGTGACCCTTCATACATTAAAAAAGGTTGTTTGAATATCCTACAGGCTCAAATATAACTTGCTTGTTCACTCAGGGAGTAAGTAGGTTTTATAGTGTCATTGAACTGCTAGTTGCCTATTTTTAGCCATGAAAAAATGCACAGGAACGTATTAGATTCATTTAATCTTTCTGTTCTGGCTATTTTGTACTTCTGCTAATTCAACACACTTGCTTGAACGACAACAAACTGCCCAAATACAAGAAGGAAGTTTGATGCAAGGAGATGGGGCAACAACTTCTGCTATCTTCTTTTTCTTATTCCTTCTAACTTTTGAACAACCACATTGTAACCCAAGAGTTTATCAGACTGACACATCTAGTTGTGTTACCACCTGATGTGATGTGGCACAGCCCATCAGGTACTTGAGAGTCAAGTTCTACTTCTCCATTTTGACAGCAGTCGTTCAGCCCCAGCACAAGTTTCTTTTACTCTCTGTCTGCTTTGCTTGGCTGGTATCACACTAACACTTGAGAGTTAAATAACAGAAGCAGAGCTAAAGTCACAACTTTGTGATGACACTTTCTGTACCCACTGTTCCTTCTCAGTCCTACATGACTACAGGTGTCTGTATGGTATATCTAGACCTTTCATTTCAAAGAATAACAGAAAAACCCTAAGTGTTTGTTTTTTCACCGATTCCATATCATGCTTAATAATGCATGTCAATTACACTGTCATCCCTAGGCAAGTGCATATACAGAATTTAGGTTAGCAAAACCAGCAGGACTGCAGCTCCCACAAGAACATTCATTTCCAATTTCTTTGTTCGACATAAGTCACCATCAGTCCTCTTCCACCCCTGACTAATTACTGGAATTCTCCAAAATGTTACAATGGCCTTATTACACCAGCATTTTTCCCATAAAATAAGTCTGAATTTTTCTAGAGTGACAATGAATTTACAGACATAAAAACTTGTGGAGTTGAAGAGACGGCACTCCTCTCTCCTGTTGTTTGTGGGTTTCAATTTTAGATGAATAAAAGGAGTTCTGTATAGTTTGAAGTCCATAGGAATTCTTTCAGCTACAAAGAAAGAAACTCATGATGCTGAGGTGACACCATACAGATAAAACCAATACTCAGGAAATGTAATACCAGCAGAACCTCACATAGTTCCATTTGCTGCATTATTTTTATTATTTGCAGCTAAGAATGCTGATACATAAATCACTTATGCCTAGTATTTTTAACTGTAGTTTATACCTGGTCCTAGTCTTGTGTGAATGTTGATGAAAACATCACTTTTAGCACAGTGTCTAAAGGTTTTTTGTAGTGGATTAAAAATATATTCAAGTAATATTTTTCCCATTAAAAGCAAATATTTAAATAATTTTGACCTTCTCTTTAATTATACATAACAATGCCCACTTTCATCCTCAGACAAGCCCCATACTTCGAAGATCAGCTTTGCACAAGGTCTGCAGGCAATTCTGAGAAAGTGTTTGAAGACCCCTGAAAATGAGCCTAATACTGCTTTGCCTCTAGGGTGGTTATCCCAGTTACACTCTCATCTAGTGCTCGTGCTAAAGAATTAACCCTATTATGATACAGAAATTACTTCTGAGTGGTTGCAGATGAATTAAAATAACAAAGGGAGCTGGATGTTATAAATTTTCTAAGGGAGTTTAGAGGGTGAAATGAGGGAGGGGACTCATGGAAGGGCATAGATCAGTTGTGTAAATAAAAGAGCATAGCAGTTACTTGTTTCCAAATTTAATTGCCTCTCTCTGGGAAAAAAGTTAGAGAAATGTTTGCAATGGAAGAATTTTTGCTGAAATCTCTTCCCATCCATCACTCTTTTCCTCAGCAATGTGGGGCAGTTGTGGTTTTTTGTTTGTTGGTTTTGGGGTTTTTTTTTTGTTTTGTTTTGTTTTGTTGCTGTTGTTGTTGTTGTTTTGTTTTTTATGAGCACAAAAGTCTATTTTATTGGTGTGATCTGTAGAAACAGGGATTACTGAGGGTCTGTTTTCATTTGGTTTGATGTGTAGGTTTGTTTTCTTTTTTAAGAAATTAACAGTTTAGCTTTCCTTTGCCTTGTGATTGCCTAACTTAACCGAGGTCACAAGGACAAATTGAGATTTAAAAAGGAAAGGTATGTAGTTCTGGGGATCTGGGCTCTGCTGTGCAGTTGCATGACCTCATCATCCACAAACTCATCCTTTCCCACAGCCCTTCACTGACTTTGCTACTTTCTCCTCCTGTTCTCATCAAGCAGAATGTAAGAAGAGGACAGGCTCACACTCATCCCACACTCCTCCCACAAAGCACAACCAGCATCATCACAGAACAAGAAGGACTATTCCTTTCTCTTTCTTCCTTCTGCCATTTAGTTATTAAACTATGGTAAACACATTGAGCAATAAGTAAAACAGGCGTAACTGAAATCGAGTTATTAGTGTTCATTCAGCAAACTCAAGAGGTATAAGAAAAATGAAAACAGAAGCAGACCCATGTAATGTGTAGTTTCATTGACTTGTGGATCCAGATGTGGATCTACTGCAATTTCATTGACTTTTGTGAGGTTACTCCTTGGTGAATATGGCCTGTAGAGAGATTAGCCCACTACGAGAAAATGACACCTCATCAGCCCCTATTTTGCTTTCTGAAAACTGGCTATGTCTTGAAAGCATGGAACAGGGCATGAAACAAGAGGAAAAAAAAAAACAATTAGCAGTCAAGGTGGATATAATTAGGCCTAAATCAATGTGATAGAAATTAAGTGACTCATTTTTATAAGATAGGAAACTGTGCAAGTTGTAAACAAATTAGAGAATTTTCTTTTTTTTTTTCTTTTTTTTCTTTTTTTTTTTCCTTTTTTATACAGTAATAGAGGTTTCTTGGAAAGCAAACAAACAGCAAGCACTAGGAAGTTTTGTCAAAGGACTAGTAAAAATCCCAACCAAGAAGGATAAAAGTTCCTTGCATTTAACAAGAGAAATTAAAACATTTTTAAAAGAACATATGGACAAACCTTCTGATAAAATGCTTTGATCATTACAGGAAAAAATAGGGAATAAATATGTGTTGGCAGAAGAAGGAAAATATGTGCTATATGAGAGCTTAGAATTGAAGAACAAGATTTCCAGGACAGTTTTAGCAAATACAAGAATGGGGGACCTCTTTAAGCATTTGACTGCCTCCTAGTCATGGTCTTGGAAACACTCTCATGGCTCCAATACAGGCCATTAATGGGCCAGATCCTTCACCCTTACTAACTGCATCTGGAGCTGTCAGCCTGTGACTCCTCCAGGGGACAGAGAAGGAAAAAACATCACAAATCTCAGTAGAGAGAAAACAGTAGAAGCCTTCAACGTACATTTGTTAGCTTAACTAGAACAAGGGAGGTGTGGATGAACATTCGCTTCTGCAGCTGTGCAAGAGTGGTGCTACTGTCCCACAGGAGGACCGTAACGACTGACAAGGTATGAGGCATGTTAACCTCTTCCACCATCTCATAGGGTTGCAAGGATTAATTTGAAGAACTGTGGTAGCATAAAAGTCACTAAACACTCACCCTTTGTTGTGGTTTAACCCAGAACACAGAAAAACATCAAAACACCCAGAAGGTGGATCAGTCTGCAAAGGCTGAAGCAGCTCAGGTGGATCTGGACTGGGACCATAACGGAATTACTTATGGTTCTTTTGTGGTTTAATCCCAGACACATTAAGTACCATGCAGCTGCTTGCTCACTCCCCTGTACCCACAACTCTAGTGGGATGGGGAGGAGAATCAGGCAAAAGTAAAACCTGTTCATTGAGATAAAAATTAACACTTGAAATAAAATAAAATAATAATAATTTTAATTAAAAAAGAGAGAGGAATAAAACCAAAAAGAAAGAATTTATGCACAATGCAATTGCTCATCATCAGCTAACCAATGCCTAGCTTGACCCCTAGCAGTGACTGGCCCCTTCTGGCCAACTCCCCCAAAGCAGTTTATATAGTAGTCATGTTGTTCTATGGTATGCAATATCCCTTTGGCCAGTTCATGTCAGCTGTCCTGGTTATGCTTCCTTCAGGATTTTTGTGTAGCTCCTCACTGGCAGAGCATGAGCAACTGAACAGCCCTTGACTTAGGGTAAACACTGCTCAGCAAGAACTAGAACATCAGTGTGTTATCAACATTTTTCTCATACTGAATCCAAAATAGAGCACTGTACCAGCTACCAGGAAGAAAAGCATTTCTGTCCCAGCCAAAACCAGGACAAGACCAATGAGCTCATGACACCTCAGGAGGAGGAAAACAGGTGGCCACTTCTTGGGGAAGAGGAAGAATTCATAAACGAGATGATAACCACCCAATGCCTTCCCCTGACTGAACTGTGAGATATGCAAAATGGTTTCAGCTGTTGTCCAGGTGAGTGCATTGTCACATGGCTGCTACAGTGTTGGGATAATGGGGTCAGTAACCTGGAATTAGGGACAGAGCTAGACAAACAGCTAGGTTCCCTTTCTAGGGAACAAAGCATTGGCAAAATGATTGGAAAAGGGATCAAAGTCCTCAGCATCTGAAGGTGACACAAAGGAAAGGAACTCCTTCAAGAAAGATCTTACATATCACCCAAACAAGTGGATGTCATGAAGAAAGGTACCCAGTACCCGTAAATCACCATGGTGGGGGTTATTTATGATGACCTGGACAATGAGCAGTTATCCAAGATCCTGATGAAGTCAGGAGCACAAGACCCATGTGGCAGAAATTTGTAAGGAGTGCTTCATCATCTTATAGCAACTCATTGACAGTAATGACATGGAAAGCTGAGAGGGACAAGAGGTGACTGATTTGATTGACCAACTCAGATAGTATAAAGTCTCTCTTCCTTCCTCATTTCAGCTCTGGAGAAACCAGTCCAGCAATTCAAAGAGGATAGATCTTACCCATCACCTGTATGGACAGGTATCTCAACTATTAGGAATAAGTTCCTCTGTTCAAGAAAGAGGATATCATAGGTAAACACCATAGGCCACACAGTATTTTCACCTGTATGACCACAGAGGTCATGAGGAATTGGGATGGAAAATCTACCTCAGCCCTAGACTCACAGGTGCATGAGTTGCAAGGAAAAAGAATCACAAAAGGAGGTTCTTCCAGGCAGGTAGAGGAAAGGGATGATGGTGTTTACTGGACTGTGTGGATTCAGTGGCCTGGCACATCAGTCCCACAGGAATGTAAGAGTCTCATAGATACTGGTGCACAGTGTACCCTAATGCTATAAAGGGCCAGACCTCTTCTGTATTTCTGGAGGGAGAGGGGGATCGCAACCTCCCTTCTATTGGAGGCTGAAGTGAGCCTCCAATATGAGTGGCAAAAGCACCCCTTTGTGACTGGGCCAGAAGCTCCATGCATGTTTGGCGTAGACTACCTCTGGAGAGGATATTCAAGGACCTATATTGGGATAGCTGCTTTTGAGACAGAGGAAATTGCCCAGTCTCTCAGAGGACCTTTATGTTGTGGGGTTGCTGAAAATTGAAGAACAGGTGCTGATTGCTACCACAGTGGTGCACCAGCAGCAATAGCCAACCAACCAAGAATTCCTGATTCCCACTGATTCATAAACTGGAGAGCCAAGAAGTGATCAGCAGGACTTGCTCACCCTCTATTAGTCCCCAGAGAGAAAATCTAATGGAGAGTGAAGACTAACAGTACACTATCATGGTCTGAATGAAATCATGCTGTTGCTGAGTGCTGCCATAATGGACATGTTGGAACTACAATATGAGCTGGAGTCAAAGGCATCCAAGTGGTATGCCACAGCTGGTATTGCTAATTTTTCTCAATCCCTTTGATAGAAGAGTACAGGCCACAATTTGCTTTCACTTGGAAAGGTATCTAGTACAGCTGGAATTGAATGCCCCAGGGGTGGAAGTGTAGCATTGCCATCTGCCAGGGACCAATCCAACCTGCACTAGAACAGGGTGGAGCTCCAGAATATCTGAAATACATTGATGTCAATAGATGTCAGTGGATGTAACCAACAAAATAATGTCTTCAGCATTTAGCAAAAAAGGAAATAATAGCTTTCTCAGGTATTTTGAGTTTTAAGAAAAAGAATAGTCCAAATTACAGTCTGATTGTCAGCCCACTCTATCAAGTGACCCAGAAGAACAATTTCAAATGGGGCCCTGAGCAATGACAAGCCTTTGAGAAAATCAAACAGGAGACAGTATATGCAGCAGACCTTGGGCCATTCTGGACAAAGCAAAATAAAAAAAAAATGTGTTTAATAACACAGCCAAGAAGAATGTCCCTACCTGGAGCTTCTGACAGAAATCATCTTAGGTCAGCCCTCAGGGTTTTGGACTCAGGGATACAGAAGATCCCAGGCCTGCTATACTCCAACTGAAAAAGATATACTGGTTGCATATAAAGGGATTTGAGTTGTTTCAGAAATGATTGGTACTGAAGCACAGCTCCTGCTGGCACCTCATCTGCCAGTGCTTGACTGGATGTTTAAAAGGAAGTGTTCCCTCTACACATCATTCAGCTGATGCTACACATAAGCGGGTGACACTGATCCCACAGCAAACTTGAACAGAAAACTCCAGTCACCAAGGAAATTTGGAAGTGACCATGGACTATGCAGAAACCCAAAGATTTCAGAATATTGTTAGAAAAAGAGGTGACAAGTGCTGAAAAGGTTACACATTGGGCACCAAAAAAGGACTGTTGCAGTTTAACCAAGCAGGTACCTAAACACTATGCAACCATTCACTTACTCTCAACCCGAGTGGGACTAGGGGGAAAAGTGGGGGAAAAAAAGTAAAATTCATGGCTTGACATAAAGACAGTATGACAGGACAGAAAAGTAAGGGATAACAATAATAATAGCATTATTATATACAAAATAAGTCATGCACAGTGCGATTCCTCATGACCTGCTGATCAAAGCCCAGTCAGCAAGACCCAGCAATAGTGTCCCACAGCTATCTTTCCCTCTGATTTATATACTGAGCATGGCGTCATGTTGTATAGAATATACCTTTAGGCAGTTTGGGTCATCTGTCCCACCTGTGTTTCCTTCCAGGGAAGCTGCGAATGGCTCATTAAATCAGTTATGGTTCCTTTGGTCTCTCCTCTCCCACTCCTTGAATAACTGTGGTAATTCTAGAGCTAATATATGCTGAGAGCGTCCCCTCTGGGGACGGATGCATTTAGCAGACCAAAACCAACCTGACCGGCAGCTTTGGTGACTGTAGATAACCTTGAGATGATCACACGCCCCTGCAGTGGCGATGATCTATTTGAATGTCTGCCCTATCAACTTTCAGTGGTAGTCTGTGCCTACCATGGTGACCACAGGTGATGGGGGATCAGGGTTTGATACTGGAGAGGGAGCCTGAGAAACAGCTATCACATCCAAGGAAGGCAGCAGGAGCGTACTTTTGTTGTGCACCTTGGAAGCTTTCAATAAAGGAACTACTTTATCTGTCTATCTCCACTAATGTTGTTTTGAAAGTCTTCTGCAGGATTTTAGGCATCAGTTTTTGTGCTCTTGGGGAGCTGCTCAGGTAGTATAAGTAGAAAAGTCCTTGATTTACTGTAAACACTGCTTAACAATAACTAAAACATCAGTGTTTTATAGACATTATTCTCATCCTGGATCTAAAATACCAGCTACTTGGAAGAAATTTAGCTCTGTTCCAGTCAAAACCTAGAACCCATCGTTATCAATTATAATATAACATAATATAATATAATATAAGTAATATAATGTAATACAATATAATTATAGTATAGTAACTACTATTAATTTTATAAAATGTGAAAGATAAGTTGATCTGATCTATTGTAGTAGAGTTTGGGGGAAGAAGAAACAAGAAAGAGTAATGAAAACTGATAAGAGAAAGACTGGGTTTTCAGGAAGCTGTTATAAGTTGTTGCTTTTCCTGAAATACTTGCTTTTTACTGAAAACTTGCAGCTATTCCAAAGGTTTCTGAAGTTTATTTTTGCATTTCCCTTTAGAAGGAAACTTACTGCCCTATTGTAATTTAACCACTGAAATTTCCACACCAGAAACAGACCAGGGGCAAAGTTACTCTGATTTTTGCACTGTCCCAGCACAGTTTCATTACTGCATCACCTCAGGTCCCTAAGTTGTAACAGATATCAAAGTCAGCTTTCCAAATCTATTTTTACAATAATTGAAGCTGGTTCAATGTCTTTTTTTTTTTTTTTAATATTTTCCATCTGTAGCACATTTAATGAATGAAGCCAATTATATGTGAAAATGTAAAGTACCCTGATTTAATGAAAAAAATAAAGACCATACGTACATTTGAGGAGAATAAGCTCTATCTGTGTTAATCCTTGCATTTGTCCTATACAGCTGAATATAAATACAGGTTTTTACAGTTTTGATCAAAAGCGTACTATTTACTGCATTCCCATGTCTCATATTTATTCAAAGTAGATGTAAACAATAAATAAAATTTTTGCCAAGGTTACTTTTGCTAAAAGTGGCTGTTACAATCTGAAAAAGGATGCTATAAAAATGGTATCTTAGTATTTCACATTTATTCTCCCTCAGTGACTTCTTTATCAATTGTGCTCATTTTGCAAGTCAAAACAAGATTTTTCTCACTGCCAGTACTGCACTTCCACATGTTACTTGGAAAGCAGACAATATTCTTCTCTTTTTTTTAGTGATATCTTAGAATAAAAACCATACCCACCCATCTGAATGATGGTGCAAGAGGTAAAATATAAGGCTCTGTGAGTCTACTTTGCAGTTCAGATAGTGGGAAACATATTTATAGTTAAATACATGAAAATTATGAACAACCGGAGGCAGGTACTTGGGCTGCCAATTAGTGATTATCCTTCTAATGCCAAAGCCTTGACTCGAACGGCAGGCCTTGAGGTATGGCCAGGGCAGATGTTAATGCAGCAGTGATTTTGAATAAGCGTAGCAATGTTTAAAATAACTGAAATTGTATTGAACAGTTGTCTTATTAGTCAGCATCTCTAGTGAGATGACTGAAAGCTCAAGTCTGGATCTGGTTCAGAAGATGTCCCTGTCACTCTGGTCATTACCCGGGAAAGCTTTATACAAACAAATTATTACTGTTAAAAAGGGACCAAGTTGAGTTTTGTAGATAGGAGTCAGGTCTTCTATTCATCATAGTTCCGGGGGTGGGAGGGAAGAGAAGGAAGGGGGAGGGGAGGGGGAGGGGAGGGAGAGGGGGAGGGGAAGAGGGAGGGAAAAGGGAAAAAGGGAAAGGGAAAAGGGAAAGAAAGGAAAAGGGAAAGAAAGGAAAAAGAAAAGAAAGCCAGCATAATCCCTGTGACTTTTATGGCACAATTTCTAAGAAGTTAGTCAGACCCTTAGCACCTTTTTTAGCCCTGAGTGTTATGGTAACTGCAAAGACTGTAAATGCAAAAGGATTCAAGACTGTCTTAAAATTCACTGTTGTGTTGGTTTCCATGTTTTCTGGTGGATTTTTGGCATATGTATAGAAGAAGCAAGGGAATCCATAATCAAGGTTATAGGTTATTTTTCACCTTGAATTGCCTTCTACCTTCTTCACTGCAGGCCTATGTTTTTTTGGGGTTTTTTTGATTTCTTATTGGTCATGAAAGGTAAAAGCATGCTACACTTGCTCCATTGCTACACTTGAAAAAGCATTTTTTGTTTATAGCAGATATGGTGCACAGAGAATAACTGCTGTAGCAGAGACAGAATTAAGGCTGTCATTAAAATGCTGCTTTGCCTGGCATTGCCATATGTTAGTGTTAGCATTTTTTTTATTTTAGTGCTGCTTATTTCAAAAAATATATCTAAGGTATTATCTGTTTCTTAATAAGAAATTATGTCGTCTTGTTTTACATGGACAGGACCAGAACTGATTTCATGTATGAACCTGAAGACTGAAGATTCATGTTAAAACTGTTAAAGGGAAAATAAAAATAGATAAATAAATAAAAATAAATTTAAAAAAAAAAAGGAAAAGGAAAAAGATAGATTTTAGGAGTCTTTTTTTTGGGTATTGGGAATGATACTTTTTTTTTTTTTTCTCCCTCATAAATTTAACAATAAAAACCCTGTTCTTACCGTGAGCTCATAAAATGTAAAATTTAAAATAATTGCAAGGGATTGGCACAAATTAGTTAAAAGAAAGTTGTTTCCTCTAACTTGCTTCCTTTGGTTTACCTTGAGTCTTTAAAAAACATTCTTTCTGATAACTATAAGCAATGTAACCTTTTGTTTGTTAAGCAGCCAGAATCAATTTGCAAATCTTTTTTTTAAATAATCATTAAACAGATTAAATTAATGGCATATTATGTGCCACCTCTGAAAATTTAGTTAAGACAATAGTGATACATATCTAATAAATATGTTCCAAGTTTCATTGGACTGTCATTGGAGCAACTGCTATATTGATCATTCTCTTTTCTTCTGCTCTAAAGGGCTACATTTGTATGGCTCTGATGTCTATCAAAAATAATCTTTCCTTCAATAATCTTTATTTTTTCTGAGCTTTTAGCACATTTGATGTGTTGCTCCTTATGGCTTAGAATTTACAAATGGAACTTTAAATGGCATACACAAGTTCAGTGCAATCTACCTAAACATATGCATTTATTTAACTGTCTTTCACAAGTCTGTGTGTGACTCTGAAATTGTATGTGCTCAAATACTTTGCTGAATTTGCTTCTTACAGAAAGATGTTCAAGCCTTTTGCAGTGTCAAGCTGATTATCACCAAAGATCTTCTAGGTGACCCAGGCAAACTTCCCAGGACTTAACTTCTCTTTTATTTATTTTCTCCCATCCCATCCTCTGTACTCAGCTCTAAAGCAGCTTCCTCTTTAAATTTCAGTGAAGGAAGCACATTGCTCTCACATCGCCCACCAGACATTGGTGCAATTGACATGATTTGCACCAGAATAAGCAACAAACTAACTGTGTTTACAGTGAATGCATTTTACTTTAAATGTTCAGCCTTGGGCACTGGCAAGTTACCCTCAGATTCTCCCCCAGTTTGCCCTTTCCTTGATTATTTTTTTTTCCCAGGCAGAAACCTCTGAATAAGCTTTTCCCTTTACTATTGCTTTTTCTTTCTTTGCAGCTGCCTCTCTTCCTAATATACAGCTCACCCACCACAAATAGCTGTCTTAGTTGTAAATAAGGAAGGCAGACACTGACTGGTAGCCACACATAGGCCACCCAAATTAGCTGCAGTTCTCATCAGATTTCACCTTTCCTGTCTGAAATGAAAAACAACCAAAACTGGCTTGTTATTAAAGTTCTGCAAAGCATATTAAAGGCAAACTCACTAGTAAAGTTTAACCATGTTGTCCTGAGCCATATTTATCTGGTTCATATTACTGGAGTTTATGATGTCTCCGTAGTGCTGGATCTTTGCCCCCTACTTTCATTTGTTTTCCCCATAACTGAAAAGCTAGCCTAGATTAAACAAAAAACGTAAAAGCTATAATCAGTAAAAAGAGAAAATCAGATGCAGTGTGAGATATTTGAGTCAAGCAGCACAGCTAGAGTCTCAACTTAGAGGTGCTGTTGATTCAGTTAATGTGTGATGCTGAACAAGCTGGAAGCTGTTCTCAAGATTCTTTGTTTAAAAACTGAGCACCAAAGAAAGAATTTCTGCCAAGTACTGTCCCACAGCAAATGTAAAAGTCATTTCATTCCTTTTTCATTTCCTCAGATTACAGACAGTCAAGAATCATACAAAGACAGAAAATCTATTCTTAGCTTCATTGGAACGGGTGAATCGGTTCAGATTAAAGCAGAAACAGCACAAATCTTTGACTGAAACTTCAGCCAAACAATTTCAAACAGTCTAGGATACAAAGGAGTTTAATTAGTTTTGTGTTATTACCTCTAGCTTGTCACTTCTTCTTTTCTAGTGAAATTAGAATTGGAAATACTAAAATAACAGAAAAAAATGTTCTCATGTTTTTTCAAAAACCTAGAGACTTTGTAGACATACATATAGCACTACACAGGACACTTTTCATGTCTGGCTGAGTCTGAAAGCAAATGAATGCACAATAGGAAATTATAAGAAATAATTTAAAAAAAAATATTTAAAATTGCATGCTGAGGCAGATACTCAAATTAGCAATTTGTAAACAAGCCTCTTGATAAGAGTACAGGTAGTTGGATCCATACCTCTTTCCTTGCTAGAACTCATGTGCAATGCCTCTGTCATATTTAAATTCTGCTATCTATAGAATTATTGTCTGAGCGTCAAACAATTCATTCTATTTAGCTTTGGATGTAATACACTATACATGAAATAGTATATTACAAAACTCAGACAAAGCAGAGCATTGCACAATCTAGGATTATGTATTTACAAATGTTTGGGACCCTTCTGAGATGTGCTACTAATGATGTTACTGTGTGCTGCTGGAAGATTTTTTTCCAAAAGCTTCAGAATTAATTTGCTATCAAAATGGATGACAAGCATTCACATGCCAAATAATGATATTTTTAATTAATAATTTATCGTGTTATGTGATGTCATAAATTAAATAAAGCTATATTAATTCTGAATGAAAACTTCTTTTCAGTGAATTGCAATCAGTTCCCACATGACTGTGCTTTTCAGACAAAGGGGGATGGTATGTGAAATAGTTGTCCCTTAAAAAAAAAAAAGAAGTGTTTTCAAAACCTGGTGAGGAACTTTGCAGGAAGAAATGTCTGGAATGATAAACTGAATAGAGTCATTGTTAGAGCTATAAAGAGCACAGCAGATTAAAATGTTTTTGCTTTTCTTTTTAAATGTAGAAATAAATCTGATGTCAATTTTCAGTCTCGCATTCAAACAGGATTATATTTGTTGCCAGTAAGACTTGTTCCAGTGTGGATAGGATAAAAAATGAGGGTCAGACTGAACACTTCTTTCCCTAGTGGAAAGCCTGTGGATGAAACTATGAGTGAAAACTGACAGAGAAATATTACACAAATTACACCTAATTCCTGCTAGTTATTTTACTAAAGTCAGAGGGACAAGAAGCAGCATACGCTAAGCAAAAAGACAGCAGACTGAACATGTCTCGAACTCCTTCTTTAACCTGACAGATCCAGAAACCCTAACCTGTAGGCCTTTCAGCATTTGTTGAAAACACAAAAAGGCACTAAAGACTTCCCATTTATGCAATTAATTTTTTATTCTAACATGGAAATGACAAACTAGAAAAAGCTAAATCTGTCAATACTTGAAATTTATATCTGATGGCAAAGAGACATTTAAATAGGAAGACACTTATTTAAGTGCATGAGGACAGGTGCAGAGGGGATATCATTTCAACCAGTTCTGTCTGTTACAGCAAGTTTGAATAGCTTCTTACATCAGGTAAGCTCTATGCAGACTCTTCTGTGTTCCAGTAAAGGAGTCTTTATTTCCATTTCCTTGGAGTCTGAGCTCTGTTTCTGCTCCCTGAAGCATGCTGGCTCCCTGTACCTCCGAGGGTCTTCAAGGAGATGCTCACACTAACAAGTTTTTTCCTCTTGGGTTTTTTCCTTCATAGCCCCATTCTGCTTTCCAGGATTTGAAGAGAGTAACTCCATTGGATTTTTCAGTTCAGGACCGAAGTGCATAAAATTGCTGTCTTGGAGCATCTAAAGTAGCTGTCTTTGAGATGAAACCTAAATGGCTTCCAAACACCAAACAATATTCTACCCACAGCACTAGACTAAAGTTCACGCAAAGCAATGGCCTGCAACACAGACAACATGAATGCTGGATCCTCAGTATTTTACTGTTTTACTCCTGCCCTGGGCCATGGTAATTGCTTAGGCAGACAAGCCTTCCTCTTCTGTGGTGAGAAAAAGCAGCCTACTACCCTGCGTTCACATGAGCTTTCAGCCTGCCTCAAAGTATTCAGGAAAAATTGGTTAGGTAACCTTCCTCCCAGCTGTAATGATAGAGAGCACAGCACAGTGCATTTAAGTAGGAAATTGAACAAAACCCAAGCAATTCTAACAAACTCCCAACAGCTTTGCACTTTTGAATATTATAGGGCCTCAGAGACAAAGATTCACTGTTGGCTAGAGGATTCCTTGAGGAAGTGGGAGTTTCAGCTCAGATAACTCTTCAGTTTGCTTTCCCTCTCCTTGCTGGCTCTCTTCTCCTCAGAGAACTCATACTGCATCAGATGTTGTGGGAGAGAATATAAAGCATTATCACCTTTGTTCCAGGGGATAACTGGGAAGTTGGAACTGAGCTGCTTGACTGTGTTTGGAGTTGGGTCATTAAAAGCACACCCCAAAAAGTCACTGTTGAAAATTGCTAGCAGAGTTTAAGGTGCACCTAGATAATTATGGGCTGAATGGAGATGTAAATGCCAGTGAAATATAAAAGAACATTTTGGGCACTTTGGAATTCATCTATACTATGCAAGGTCCAGACACAATTTCATCAAGGTAATGGTGGTCAGATTCCTACATCCCCACATTTTAGTTCAGCATGATGCAAAGATGCAAAACGCTGTCAAACTAATGCATAGCCCTGGCTGTATAGAGTACATATTAAGCCAGACACTAATTTTACAAACGGTGAAAATGTAGTCTTGCAGTCCCAAATTCAATGGAGCCTTCTCTAGATGAGTGTTCTAATTATGCTGTCTATAAGTGCATGCACCCTTTACACCTTCTGTGTGAATATAGCTTTAGATTAGATTCCAGGCCTCTTAAACAGAGAATTGTAAATGTATAGGTCATTACAGAAGAAGACAGACCAATACATTGCATGTTTACAGTAAAGTAGAGTCAAATTGATCTCCCCACTTGAATTTGATATTAAATTTAATACTTTTCAAGTTCTAAGTACCATCAATGTAACTATAGTTAGAAAATTTCTGATAATACCATGATTTTTAGCTTAGAAGGAAAACAAATAGCATGGTTTGAAGTCTGTGAAGTACAGAGAATAGTATTCTGCACATAAAGAAAGGTGGTACAGTTCATAACTGTAGGACCCCAGTAGCATTTGTACCAAAAACTTGGTATATTTGTACCAAAAAAAAAAAAAAGAAAACAAAAACAATCCTTGAGATGCACAAGTGAATGCATGCTTAAAGCAGTTGAATTCTGCCCAAAGAACTGAATTTCATCTGTGATTTTGTCAACAAACTCCTGTATCAGACAAGTCACTTATATTAAACTTTTCATAGAAAACTCTCCAAGTTTCTTATTTGCTGAGTAACCCTCTTGAGAACATAGGCTTTACTTTGCAGAGATCTCAAACAGTTACATCTTCAATTAAAGCCATTGGAAACATATGTACAAAATCCTTTAAACATGCTAAAGTCTTTGAAAAATCAGTATTTTTTTGGTACAAAGTTTCTTACATTACTTAACTTGAAGATAAATTCATTACACATATAAGACAAACATTTTTGCAGTACTTGGCTACCTCAGAAAGTCAGATGGAAGGCAGATAGTATTTTTTTAAAACATTGTTGCTGTGTGGTTACACATGGATTCTGCACCTATGATCACCTGAGTATATGTGTCACCTTCATGCACCAGCAGTATCATGGAACAAGATCCATCCCTAGTCTGTTTCGGGTTTTTTCACCTTCTTTAGGCACTGGTTTTGATGGAAAAGAAATCTGGTTGAACTGATCACACATTATATCCATTAATCATCATATATTGTTTAATAGTTTCACATAAATAAATTGGTCCTTAGTAATTCAGGAAAACATAAGGCTCTTCAGTTTCATCAGACACTTTCAGGCAGATAACAGTTCGTAGTAAAAAAAATATGATACTGAAACAAAGCAAATTACATTCTGTCCGTATTTCTCTTGAAACAACAGCCAAACACATTACTTATAGCAGTCAATGTGGACATTGCTAGGGCTCTGAAGAGAGATGGAAAAGCTGTTGGGCAGACCGATCAGGTGTACTAATGAGATAAGGGAGCTGGAGAGCTCCTTTGAAAATAGTTGTTGGAGAGGTTAGGAGGAGTGAGTTTGGAGGTTTGGGTTTTTCATTTTGGGGCCACACATGCTCCAAGAAATATTTGTATTGCCTATCTCAAAGGAACCCACATAGTATACCAGTAAGAAATACCAAACAATCATAAGCAGTGCCCAGCAACTTCTGCTCTCAGTGGATACATGTACAGAGATGAAAAGGCAGCTAAACACCACATTGAATAATACAGCCTCTAAAATAAATCATAGTATTCAGTCTAAGTGTAACCAATATACTTAACTTTATTTTGCCAAAACAATAAGAAACTGTTGTCAATTCTGCACTGTCATTTTTTTAAAAAAAATGTTTCATTCCTTCACCTCCAGAGGAGGAAATCAGTCCATAGAGAATTTTTAGGAAAGTATCTTCTTTCCTTATCAGATATTCCAGATATAACTGAGTGACTTGCTTATTTTCTTGAAAAAAAAAAAAAATCAATAAAAACAATTAGTTAAGTGGAAATTATATGTTTGGTGGTTCAGATAAGTTCAATTATTTCCAAATGTGGGTATGCTATCATTTGTTGATGAGTTCAAGTAATCTGGATTATTCATGCGCACTAGAAATTACTCAGAAAAATAGACTTTTGACTTATGGAATGATTTTATCTCATTTGTTCTCTTCACTATAATCTCTACTTGCTTAAAACATACAGCAGACATTTTTTTAAAAATCATACATGACCCAGAAAATAGAGATCAGAAGAATTTTCAGTATCTCCTTTATCTTGCAACCTTTCTCTTACCAGTCAGCTCATGCCCATTAAGCTTTGTATGTATTTTCTTCCACTAAAGAAGACAGAAAATATGGTTTAGAAATGGTGTTGAGCTATGTTTCTTCAGTTTAATGGAAAATTTCTATTTTTTATATGAGAAAGAAACAATATGAATATAAAATTTACATGTGTGCTTATGTTCTTTCAAAGTTTGGACTTTTTGTCACATAAGCCTTTTGGGCTTTCTGGAAAAATAATCACACAAAAAAATGCTTTGTATATTTTTAAAAATAAAAATAACTCATTACACTTTTTTATGAACATGAGATAATCACTTCTCTTTTGAAACACATCTATGCAAGTGTAAACTACAAAATGCTCTCAGATCTTTAGGAGATCAAAAAGCTCATAGCTTTGAAAGTCAGCCTCACTTAACTGCAAAAACTTCTACACATTTGGATATTTTATGATTGCTAAGATTTTGAATATTTAAAGACAGGACTGAGATTGATAGAAAGTGGGGAAAGGTACTTCTTGTATGAATTTATGGCCATATGAGTTCAAAGGAGACTACTCTGCAAATCTTCTTGCAGGACAATTAATTTTGGAGGTCTTAGCCAGATAGAAAATTAACTTTTTTAGACACATACATAGATATATTCAGAAATCCTGTCCTTAATGATCTCACCCAGGCTTTGCTTTGACGTAACTGGGACTTGTGTAATGAGCTTCTGAAGATGACTAGATTTGCCCTCATTCTATCTGAGAAAGAATATTTCATTCTTCCATCCAAATGAGGTCCTACCAGACCAGTCTATTAGGCAATGAAAGGAAGAATGTGGTCAACTAAAGATGACAGAACACTGTAGTAGTCAAATGTCTTACAAGACTAATGCATTACAAGATCCAGTAGACCTTCTGATGAAGAAAAAGATGGATGAACACATTTTCTTTTCTCTTCTCATCTTTTTTTTTTTCCTAATTGAAGATTAAGATTTAAGAATTGTGTAGTTGAAAAGTAAAAGTGAAATTCATATCTCTCATATTATATCACTTCTAATTTTTGTCATATCTGAAAATTATGTAGGGGCACTTTTGTCAATATTTGAATCAACACTAAGGACTGGGGGCATTGTAATCAACTAATGCAGCAATCAACCTGTCTATTTCTTTACTTTCTAGATGCTACTTCCCAAGAAAAAAGAAAACTGTATAAAAGAAAAAAAGAATATGAATGTGGTAATGTGAGGAAGCCAATGTAAAACAAAAGCAATCAAGGATAAACACAATCTCTTAGAGTTATATTTAAGCACACTCAGCTGGGACATGGGGAGGGAGAGTAATTATGGAGGTTAGATGGGTCAGAAGTTAGGAAATTAACCTTAGATTTAGAAGACTCACATTCTATTCCCTACTGTGCCACAGACTTTCTAGGTGAAACTGTGGTCTGTTCCTTTTACTTCTATCTTGATTTCAATTCTCCACATGCAAAACTGAGGATAATAACACTTCCTACACACATTCTGCTGATGATTTTCATTATTTGAATATCACAGTGGCTTAAATCATATAGATTTGGATAAGGGCAAACAGAAGGACAAAAGTAACTGTGTTTTTTTGAGAACCTGAACTGCCTTCAGAGGGGAAGTCCCCAGAATAATTATAGACATTAAGACAAATGCTCCATTCAGGGGATTGCAATTCAGATTCCTGAAATTTATGCTGTAATGTCACTGTAGGTATTTTTTTCCTTAAATCTCCACTTTTCTTTGTTTAAATCAGAGCCTTAATATTACTTTGGCCCAGTTTTTGTGCTGAAGTAAAGTGGTATTTATTATTAAGTTGCTCCTTTAGTTTTGAGTCTATAATTCAAGTAACAATGAAAGTCAAGATTCAGTAAAACTTCTGTCCAGAAGTTCACAAAACCTTTGCTAAGGGTGGCAGTTTTATTGAAACTGTTCCTCAATTACATAAATTACATGGTTAATGGTGTTATATAGACTTAATATTGCTGTTCTGAGTATACAACAGTTTGCAAAGACCTAGTTGATGATTGAATCATTTTCTGTACATTAATTTAATTTATTGTTTTCAATGTAGCTCATTAATGTCTGAGGCTGAAACATATAATGCTGCTGTGAAGCCAACGTGGCCAGAACAGTTCTAAATTGCATCAAATCATGAGGTTCCTCCTCAAAGAAGACAGGCCATGAAAAGACATTTCACAGGGAAGATTAACAGTAGCAAAAATAGTACAGAAGACCAGCCAACAGTTGAATTTATATGCACACCCACAGTCTCTTTCTTCCTATGGCAAATAGATAGTCAGCTCAGCTGCCTACAGCTTTTTCAGTGCCTCTTTTTATCACTTACTCACATAAGTATTCCAGGGGTGTATCGGAGTAACAACAATTAACTGGGCACTGTAGCCTAACAGAGTTGTAACCCTTGTTATGTTCCCCTTATTTGCATCACCTGCTCCAATAGCACTTCTTAAGAGGTGCACAGCCCTCTTCCCAACTTGTGCAGGTCATGTTCTTGTTGTGGCCTCTTAAACGGAACAATTTATCCTCAGGGAAGTGAGTCACACTTCAGTTAATGATGATGCTGAAGCTAGTAGGGGACAATGTAAAGGTTAGCATGAACATTTTGCAGCTGATATTAACAGTATCATCCAGTTTTCCTGGGAAGACAACCCTGGTTCTCCACTGGCTTAGTCCTGCTCTATATAAATGTCTGTAAAATGAAGAAGATCCAAAGAATAAATTTAATTCAGGCAAGAACTTACTAAACAGTATCCAAAGACAGGCAGAAGTATTTCAATTTTTTTTTCATTTGTTTCATCAGCTATAAATATTGATCTCGATTTGATAAAGTCACCCTTCAAACCCTGCCCCCTCCAAGTGACTTTCTAAGTAAATCATCTATGATTTACAGCTTGTGCATGACTTTTAAGGTCCCTATGACAAAGTCTTAGAGTTACAGACCATAGAAATCAATTCAACTACTTATCAGTAGGCTTTAGTGTAGGCTATAAGGACAATGAAAAAGTTCTGAGATTTAGTTGTTAATTAAAAAGCAAGAATAATCAAGCATTGATCAGTGAGTTATTTCCAAATGTTATGAAAATATTTACATACATAACATTTACAGTAGTATAAGAGGTTCTGTCAAAATGGCATGAAAAATAATAGAGTTTAAAAACACCTAATCAAAGATTTGTTCCATATTAGTATATAATAGATATAGCAGATTTCCATTATCTGTAAGTAGGATTTATAAAATATACTCAATTTTCTTTTCTGAATTAATGACTCTTACTATATAAGAGACTTTGCATCTCAAACAAAAATAAAACACAGAAATTCAACAACACCATGCATAATGCAGAAAGACTTACATGGCTATGAAACCCTACAAAGGAAGAGTTTAGCATAATATTCTGCATACTACTTCATATCTAATTATTTTTTTTCATTATTCTTATTCTTTAAAAAAGGGCATTCATTAATTTTAGGGTTTCTGTTGAGATTTTTGGTCCCTTTTTTTCTTTTGGACTTAAAGTGTAGGTCTTAAATACTGCTCTAAGGAAAATTTGAGATGGCATGAGTCTTGGATTTTTTTCTTTGAGTATCTGAAAACAAACAGCTTAGGTCAATAAATGTGAAGACAGATTTGCTTGAAATATCTTTCTTAAAGCATAAGATTAGATTGTTTACCTTAGTTGTTAGTCCAAACTCCCACTCTAGTAACAGATACGGGATATCACATCCTGAAGACAACATTGGATCCGAGCACAAGTACAAGTGATATACCAATGGCAAAAATTTTAGTTCAGGAAAATAAAGAGGAAATATATCTTCTTTGTGCCTACACACCTAAAAAAGTCATTTTCATCCAACTTTGCTATCTCAATATACTTTCCTACCCACTTTTACTTTTCCTCTCATGTAGTTTTTAAATAATAACAAGGACAAAAAGGCACTCTCTGCATTGGATTCTATTGCTTCCAGGATTCACTTGGTGTGACTCAGATCTCAAGATCTTGAGTGATAGTAAATACGTCACTTAAGGTAGCTGAAATAGTGAGAATTGATCAGGACCAGAATCATCTCTCTAGTCAATTCCATGTTTGTTCTGCTTTACGAAGATATAGTGTACAGAACCAAGAGAGCAAGGAACTTAAGCACAATAGATTACATGAAATCTAGCTCAACTTTAACTAAAGATATGTGCTAGACTGTATCCTAACTCAAGTGAAACATTGAGGTCTCATTGATGTGCTGTGTGAGCCCCAAAGGACCAAAGTCAAAACATTTAGTAAGTGTCATTTCTTAGGAACATATTCAAACATGTTGATTAATCTTATTTCTAGAGGTTGGGTTTTTTTATGTAACTGCTGAAACAGTTTTGCACTGCAGTATTCAAACCATGATATCAACCATCCATAGTAGTAATTTCATACAGCATTTCCTACAACTGAATCACACTTGTCCACATTTGACCCTGGCAAGAAAGCCACTCATAAACATACAAACCACCGTTTAAACAGCAGATGGATCAGGAGGAGTGGGAAATGGTCCCACTCCCAACTTTACTTCTGCCAGAACCTTGCTGTGTTCCTTGGCTGTGTTGAATTTGGCTGTGATAGCTGCCACCAAAAGAGAGAGACAGGTTGTGTTGCCCTGTGGCTGAGAGTGCTGCAGTACAGGTCTGGGAATCCCCTTCGAGAAGCATCATGGTCTCTCCTTGTATGTGATGTGCAACAATGGTTGAAAGGCCAGTTACCAGGGCAGGGTTCCCCCTGCCTACCCCACAACAAACTTACCTGTAGAAAGGTCCTTGAAGCCATTGTTGAGAAAAAGCAGTATTCTCTCAGCCTGTCCTTCCTGTTTTCCCTTAGTGAAACTCATCTTTCTGAGTTAAAAGGGAATGTATCTTCTGGTGTAAATAGGAATCCAATCTAACATTTCTCTAAAGGCACTTATAATCAAATAGCATAAATCATATAGTTAACCTTTTGACATAGTTATTTCAATTAATACATTTTTAATCCTACATGACTAGCTATAACTGCTAATGAGTGATGACACAGGCTAGTGAAAGAAGTATGGTATTAAGGCTCAGAAATTTTGCATTAGGCATGGGTGTGTGGATTTCAACAACGAGCTTACATTCCCATTCAGGAAAGCTCACATGTTGAAGTTTCAATACGAATGTATGAATTGCCTTAAGACATTCTGAAAAAGCTTTTTGAATCAAAGTCTTCACCTCCAGATAGCTTTTATAGCAGCATGGACAATAGAGACTATTTAATCTAATGGCATTCTCACAAGAAGAGAAGGATAATTTCAAAACCCTTTGGGGCTAAAAGATGTCACTCACATTCTCATCTTGTGATAGTTTATTTGCTAATATCTTCAGATAAGCCTTTCCTCTTAAACAAAGTGAAGGAAGATGGAGGAAAAAGATTTTATTTCCATGTTTCATGTTATGTTATGTGATGTGTTTGATGGTCCAGTTCAGTAGAAGATCAAGAGCATATGAAGATTTCCCCAGAGACCCTCGTCGTTACTGGTGTAGATCTCATCACAATTCAACACATTTATTGCTCTGTCTCCTTTCACAGATGGCTGTGACATTAGTTTTCCTCCTTGGCTTTTTTTAGCAACTGTACTTTAAAGAAAACAAGCTGGACTAACAAATCTTCTTAAGATACTAACATAAAAGACTAAAAGGGTAGAAAAAGTCTCAGTTAAAAGTGAAATGTACCATATGCCCTCAAACAACTATGCATCATTTAGAACAGCCTTTGTGGCAGTCTTATTGTTCCCAACTGTACCTGGATGTATGTAGGGATAAAACTTTCACTCTAAGCTGTAGATTTCTTCCTTTTAATTTTTTTTTTGTCAGTTCAGAAAAAATAATTTTTGCATAGTTTTTTCTGAGAGATTTTATATACATAAATAGAGCTATGTAATGTCTCTATAGACATCCCCTACTATGAACATTTTTAGTTCAAGAATGCAAACCAATTTTAATTCATGGGGATAAGTTTTTAACCTACTTGCTTTTTACATGACTTATTAAAGATGAAAGTGATGCTCTCTTTGAGTGTACATTATAACTCTTATCTGCATAATAAAAGAGACTATGCACAAGCTTAAGAGTAATCATAAATATATATTAATGAAGACATTTATAGACACATGAAAATGTATAGCACGTAGGGAAAAAATCTAAGTTATTAATGTTGACAGATTCAATACAGATGACGTTATGTATGTTAATATTATTATAAATCCTTATTGTTATTCATAGGCTTATATTAATATTGTCATTATGAATCATATTCTGTCAGTTCCCATGAGAAAATAAAAATACATGATAGCAATACTTAGTGGCAAAGCGGCATTGTTGTGTTTATATTAATGTCAAGTTCAAATTAAAATTAGTTCTAAAATTAGTGACATTGTTTTGCATTTAAAAACAATGAGCATTCATGTTAATGCTGCTAATAAATTGATATTGAAATAACCAGCTTCAATAGCTATAGATTGAATGTGTTTGTTGTCAAAGTAAATGGATACATAATCTTTTGAAGTTGTCATTATTGGGCAATGAATAAGGAAAATTATGTGCAGACTCTTTGCTTATGAATATGATGATCCTGATGCTTTTTCCTGACATTTGTTTTGCCTTAGAGTTGTTTTACGGATGTCACCCTGGTTTGTGTTTTCATCCTTGTGCCACAAATCAACTGTCAGGTTCAAGACTTGCTGAAGGGCATAGATGGCTCTGAGATTCAAACAAAGGGTAGTCACTGGGTATCATAGGGTTCACTGAGCAGTACTTCACCTTCCTTCACCCCAGCTTCAGTTATGGACCACATGCAGTGTTGAATTATCTTTGGTCCAGCCTACTGCTAGAAGAAGCATAATACTTGTTTGGTTAGTTACATTTCCATTCACTTTCTAAGGAAAACTTTAAATAAGTACTTATATTTAATATAAATGGTTTATTAACATGATGATAGAAATTGTTTTTTGGAGTTGTTTGTTGTATATACAGTACAGTCAGGATTTTCATACTGTTTGCGTCACACAACATAAAGTACCTGTGATCTGTTAATCATAAACAGAAGTCTAAGCCTTGCATCATTTTTTCTCTGCCTAGTTTGCCTTGCTGGTGCCAAAAACATAGAGAAAAATCTATGTAGGAATAGCACTCAGGATATTATTATTTCCCAGACAGAAGCTAAAACAGTTGTAATACACCACATCATAGAGTGAGTACCATTTGTGAGAATTATTTGCACTGAATTATGTTGCTAATCTGAAGAAGATTTAAGAAAACTTAATATCTGCTCCGTTGGGAAACACAGTATCTACACAGGGAGAGATTCATTTTAAAGAAGTTGAGTTGCATATAGATTCTCACAGGCACAACATACTTTCTATAGCTTGCAGCACATGCAGATAGACATTTGTGTACACAAAGGACTTTGACTGTATATAAGAAGCTATCTCTTCATTCATTCACTTAATTTTCATTTTTACTTGCCATAGAAATTTCACTATTTAGATAGAGTTTTTCATACTAGTCTACCAATAGAGCTCATCCTTAATTTCATAAATATTTGGGCTTAACTAAGGATGTAAAAAGTCTATACAATGAGAAACTAGGCACAGGATGTGTATATTGAGTATTTCTATCCTTTTTTCTATTCCCTGACAGGTTATCCTTCTTTCAACCTATGCATTACTGGTATCATATGGGCCTTGATAAAAGCAAAAACCTACATAGATGTAGTAACCTTATCCAGTGGCTATCCCACTTGGGAAAACAAGTTCCACTCTCTTTCACACTAACATTACTCATTAAATTACCTGCTCTGAGCTGAACTGAATTCTGCAGACATACTGGTTGAAACCTGACAATCTACTTGGGAAAAGTTATTTCACAATGAAGGCTAGCTAGCAGTCTGCAGTAATATCTCTGTACAGATGTCATAGGTAGTAAGCACTCAGAAATATTTGTGAAAGATGAAAAAGCCTAGAAGAAAATCTAACTTTAAACTAAGCAAATTCAAAATGAGAAAGAAATGTTACTTCGAATCCACCCAATCAGAACTGATAATTCTGTCTACAAAGACCTAATCTTGTTTCCTGATCAGGAAAAGATGATCTCAGTAATGCATAGGACCCTGTTTCAGAGAAATACTTTAATGGCATGATTAGTTTTAATAATGGAAATTATCCCATTAAAATCTATTTACTAAATCAGGGAGTAAAATAGCTCAGAGAGCTTCACATCCTTCAGTCTCTTAGAAAAGCACTATTTTTCAGCCTAGAAGAACAGAATTTTGTAACGATGTCTAAGCAGAAAAGTAAAAGAGAACTGTACTCTAAAAAGTGTTTCAGAGTTGAATTTTTCCACTTAATGTGTAGCAATAAAATCAAGGGCTTTCCTTTAGATGTATTTTCAGACTATCTTGATTTTTGTATGGATAGCTCTCACATAAATCAGTGATGGTACTACACTTGGATCATCACTTTTCTGTTACCATCAAAACTGGAGAAAAAGACCTCATTCCCACTCTTCTTTTTTTCTGCCTGTCTGCCTTTCATTTCTGAAGGATGAGAAACCATGTCTAACCCAAGGAAAGGAATGAAACACAGACAAACTACATAACAATCTGCAGCTTAAGTCTGGCATGAAATCAGCCTCTAAAGTGCTCTCTTTCAGAGAAGCAGCTTACCTACCTTCCATAAGTATGTGAAAGTCTGTTTCTTTTCTATGTTTTGTCAACACTTGTTTATCTCATCCTACCAAATCTCCTTGAATTGAGTTGTGTGTCTGTAAAATGAATCCAAAGCTCAAAAAAAGCTATTGACATTCTCTGCTCCCACCCAAGAGAAATTTCATTTTTCTGTTGGCAATGATACATGACATTTAAATTCTGTCTTCCACAACAGGCTTATAGAAAACTAAGGAAAGAACTACAGTGCCAGTGAAGGAAACATAACTTTATCACTCTCATTTAAACCAGCTGGCAAAGCCAGTCAGGATAACATGCATTTTCTTTATTACCTTATTTCTTGACTTTTTACATGACTGACTTTCTAACATTCTGTAGTATGTCATTTTCAAGATCCCAGTATGGATTGAAGAACAATAATATCCATGATGGTGAAAGAATAACGGCCTTGAGACTATATACAAGTTTGTCAAGAATCAATTTTAAACCTATTTTAGCAAGGCTAACAGCTGTTTTAAACAGAAATGAAAAGGGTAACAAACTCCCCCAGTCAATCCAGGCTCTCAGCTGACTTCTGCATGGCCATGTTCATGCTACCACTGGTCTGGAGGGACTCCAAAACAGACAGTCTGGCTGTCTGGTGTATTTCTTCTCACTAATTCTTAATGTTAACTCAAGGCAAAGCTTTTCTTTGATGGATGCCTTAAGAAAGCAGCATTACCAGGAACCTTGTCTCGGGGGACTACAGAAACTCAAGCTGTAGGGAAAATAAGTCTAGATTTCTGGAAAATTAATTTCCTTGAAGAGATGTCCCATTCAATGTCACCTGATCAATCTCCTGTGATATCATGGCAGAACTCTGAGCATTCAGGCCTTCTTCCCATTGATCTTTAACTCATTTTGCATTTTTCCTTTTATTCCTGATTAAAAAGAAATTAACTCTTGCAATAATTTGTGAAACTGATGAGGACCATACCACTATAACTTTCCCTCTTTCCAGCAACTTGCTATTCCTCTGCCTCTTACATTTAATTGAATACGATTTTTATAATAATAACAATAATAATAATAATAATGAGAATGAGAAAGATACGCTAAATATATTCTTATAACTACAAGTTCATAATTACTCTCTGACATATGCTCTCCAGGGTTTTTCCCAAATTTGCTGCAAAAATTATGGCATTCCCAAGGGAAAAATATTATCATGAAAAAATACACTGTTTTCATATGCAGCCTATATTTATTTAACCATAATGTCATTCTAAGTTTGGATTCTTTCCTCATCCTGTTTCATAATTATATTTGTCTTATGTCAGCTCATCCATTTCCATATTTGCTGTTGGGCTAAGTAAAGTGGTAGGGACCTTTTAATTGTTCTTCATCTTTAACTCCCTCCTTCTATCATTGTAACTCTATCTATACCTTGCTGTAGGTGATAGAACTGAAGGCAATAGTCCAGGTGTGATCTGGCCAGAGATGTATAATCATAATGCTGCTGTGCAGAATTATTATTCCATTGGTTTAGTACAAAAGATCACATTTTTATTGCCACTGTAATGCATTGCTAACTGCTACCTAGCTATTTACCAGCTTTCAGCCACAGATCTCTTTCAGCAGAAAACATCTCACATACTTTCTTTTCCTGGAATATCTGGACTTTGGAAACATTTGGGTTCTGTCCTTTAAACAAATTAGTTTTCCACCTGGGCATATGTCAGAGTATCCCCATATAGGAAAAAAAATATTTTAGTCAGTACACCTACAGACATAAAAATAATAATATTTTCTCTGGTCAATACTGTTTTGTTAAGATTTACTTGCTTTTCTGATCATTCTTCAGAAGGAGAAAAGTGTTATGTTCCATGTCGCACAGGCCCAACAATCCAAAGACAGATGTAGCCTTTTTGGTACTCATAAACTCCTTATAAACACATGCATTTGATGCCTAAGGATTTTAGTGTGTATTTTGTAGATTTTCATAGATTTATATAAGTTAGATAAGTTTTCCTGAGCTTCTCACATTTTAGGTGGTATTTAGAAGTAACTGAACACTTCCTCACACATTCTGTCAGACATACGTAATCAAGGGCATGTTGTTTTGAAGAACACCTGCAAGAATTCCAACTGAGACAATAAGATAACTTGTAGTCAAAACAGAAGAGTAAGCTCAAAGTCCTAGGAGGGGATCCAAGGGACAGTTCTGAGGAATTCTGACGGTGGGCACCAGGGGAAAATGGTACCATGGGTTGGCTCTAGATAGCAAATGCATTAATTAATGAAAGTTACTAAAACTGCAACAATCTGCCTGATTCGCATGGCGTACTTTTGTTCTGCACCTTGGAAGCTTTCAATAAAGGGACTGCTTTATCTATCTATCTACACTAATGTTGTTTTGAAAGTCTTTTACAGAAATTTAGGCATCACATTAATTATCAAGTATCACTTAGAGATACTTCATACCAAGAAGACCTCCTTTAAAGTAGGCAACATTAACTTTGCAGTTACCCTAGTCTTGACTCCTGTCCACCGTTCAAACTCTTTTTACTTTCCAAGTATCCAAAGAGTTTTAAAGAGGAGGAGGAAAAGGAAGAATTGTACCAAGAAACTTGCTGACCCCTTTCTAAATGTCATGCAAGTGATTCTGAACATAGATAAATATCTTTTCTCTTGGTTCCTATGGAAACATCCACCTCTACTCTCCTTTATCACCATATAACTTATTGCTCATGTCTCTAGGTATTTTCTTTCTCTGCTTCCCAAAATGCTTCAAATGAATATACTTTTCATATTTACTCCTTATGTGATTTGACACTTTCCTTATCACTGATGGAAGCACTCAGCAAGAGTTCAAGAGACTCTTTCACCCACCCATTCCAAAATCTCCGTAACTTCACTAGGGGAAAGGATGGACAGTCAGATTTTCTACACAAAACTGTTTCTTCCAAAGAGACTATGGATGTTCATCACTGAGACGGGTAGAACGAATGGCTGAAGACCATATGCAGCCCCTCTTCAGCATTAAAATCACACATTTGCCTGTAAAATTAACCAAGGTAATAACTGCAAGCATCTATTTTTGTGCACACAAAATGTGAAATACAGGTTGAAAAGGCAATTTTCAAAGTGTTGTTTCTTGTGATAGATTCAGTACATTAAAATTAATTCTAATTTTAGAAAAAGCATTATATCGGAAGAAACCATTACAGATCACGAGTGGTATTACATTCAAGTTGTGAATAGATAATTTCAGTCCTGCTTCATTTCTTAGTAAAGAAAGGGAGCATGGGAAGCACACTTCTGAATGTTTAAAACCAAGTCTGAAACAGAATTAGCCCATATTTGTGGGGGGAAAGTTAGTTTTTACATCACCTGGTGAAGATTGAACTTTCATTTGACTTCAAGATTAATGGTTCTTCACATCCTTAGTTATAACATTACTTCTAACTTCCCCCAAAGGGAACTGTCTTTAACAAAGTTTATATCATCAATGAAAATTACAATGTGGTCTCATTAACAATTTTATCAGCAAAGCTGGGGTGCAACAATCTCAGTGCAAATAAAAATGTACATTTGTGGATAAGAAGGAGGAAAAAATGTTTTAAATTAGTTCTATTCCAAAGCCAACTCTAACATCAAGTCATGAAATTACCACTAAACAGCAATGACAGAACTGCATATTGAAGTGTGATAAGAAAGCAAGCTAAAGAGCAAATGTTGGACATATTTCTAAAAAACAGAAGCCCCAAATAACCTTCAACTTCCTTCCTTCTTGCATTCTTGGCATTCTTACTAGATGATGCACAGAGAAGATAGTAACATTTATCATTTTAAAACATGAGAAAATTTTGGAGAGGGCTTGTGTTTGGGGGCACATAAGTCTCAAGGTTGTCTTTTTGCCAAAGTGCTGTTACATTATTGCACTCAGGGTGCACTGCTGACAGTCCCTGTTCTGCAAAAATGACGGAAAAGGGGGAACAGGAGTAAGCAGTTTCACTTCTTGCACACAAAATGTCAACTTAGCTGTTATCTTATGGCCTAAGTGATTAGCAGAAATACATAATCATTTCTGAAGCTGTTTACTGTATCTGCCACAGAGGCAGCCAAATTCCCAAGCTATCTGAAATCCTTTGCTTCCAATTCTCAGGGTTGCTTGCTTATATTAGAGCTGATGCTTCAACCTCTCACAGTGATTTTGCTGCCAAATTTTTGTGTGCTGTTGTATTATTTTCTAAGTCACTTCCCTTTAAGTAATGTTCTCTTTTACCAGAAAGATGAAGTGATCAAGCATTTTTCAGTACAAAGAAGCCACCAATAAAATATTTGTTGCATAATTTAAACATGTGGTGAGGAAGGGACTACCTTGTATAATTCTGTTGTGTTGTTTACCCAGCATACCCAGATAAAGTCCCTAAAGGCCTGTAACCATACAAAAAAAAAAAAAAACCACGTTGTTTTTTCCATCTTTCTCATTCTCTTACTCCCTCATTACACACTGGGATTGCTTCCAAAATACTGGAGGTCAGTCCGAGGGCTTTTTATAACTTAATCCTTAGAATCTAGAATCTACACTTGTTTTTTGTTCACCTAAAAGAAAAAAAAACAACTCAAAACATGTCATTCAGTTATAGACTTCTTTTCTAAAGAGGAAGTTGGATTCTCAGCTCCATCAGGAACTACATTTTCTTTCTTCAAAATGTGTCTGGTTTTCAGAAGGCCCTTAATTATCTAATATAAAATTGCCTGATTTGTCTTTTTCAATGTCTCATATAAAGCAGAATACTTAAATCTGCCCACTCTGACAGATTGTAGCTAAAGTAATATTTTATTTTTTAATTCTGATGTAATTTATTATGATAAATAAATTACTTTATTATGGTAGTGAATTACATTCATAATTGCTGTTATATTGGCTTCAAGGCTCATTAAAAATATATGTTTCTGCTGTAATAGAGTTTGCACCAATGTATCTCAATACTGTACTTTTTAAAAATATATACTATGATTGCAATAAAAACACTGTATTTATATACTATCTTTCACCTAGGAACAGACTAGATCATCTACAATATATACTTGTGATGAAATGCAAAAACTCCACAGAGAATTCTGGCAGGAAAAAAATAGGGTTAATATTCTTTTGGTGGACATGGAACAAACCGCCATACAAATGTTCTGGCCCCTTATTCTTTATAGAAAATTAGATCCAAGCACTAACTCTTTTTCATATAGTCTAAAAGACTATGTGAAAATTGTGTTACCAAACATTAAAGAGAAGCTTTATCTAGGGATACCACATGTGTATCAACATTCCATCTTCCAGGGTTTCTCAAACTATGGTCCCTGGAAATCACAGGTTAAAAGGCATCATCACACTCTCCTTTGGAGAGCATACATTTTTCCCATCAGTTCATACCAGGGATATGATGAAAGAGGCAATAAGTTAAACTCTAAAAATGGTATTCTATAGGAAGGGAATGTATTTACTGTGTATATTCACATAATGGCAAACTCAAAAAAGCTTGTCATGCTGCAGAATACCTCACCTTATGAATTTTATGCTGAACCAGAAGCAGCTGAGAAAAGAAGGCAAAAGCACTTCTCCAACTTTTGAGCTTTTTTACAAAAAGTCTTTAACAAATAGTCTACTGTATTTTCTTCAGTAATCATAGAAGCAGAACATGTTTGAAGATTTAGCACTGAAGAAACATAGTGGTATTTGTTCCAGATTTAAATGTGCTTCCTACTGATTTTGATTGACAAATGAAGTCAAATATGCCTAAGATTTTTGTTCCTCTAGGGCTTGACCAAAAAAAAAAATTGATATATCTACGTTAGACAGCACAATGTGTGTTTTAAAGAATTTGTCCCCATAAGTATCATCCAAAATCCATAGTTGCAAGCTATGTTCCCTAAGTAATATGAGAAAATCAAGTGCCTTAGATGTGTGTTTCAAAAGCTTGCACCCTTACCTTGTAAGGAACTGGCCATTCAAAATACAAGTCCAAAGGGGTAAACTCCTAGTTTTCTTTCACATTGATGCCTATCAGCATAACACATGGGTAGTCACAGTAGCATTCCTTACTTTCTGACACTTTGTCTAAGTGTGCATTTGTGGGATGGGATGTGAGGAGTTTGTTTTGGACCAATAAGTTTTCATGTGGACAATAATATGATATCACCATGACATGCAAAGGAGTACTTGTTTAACTGCCTTAGCCAAACATGGAACCCGAAACGAGGTGGTTTCCACACAAGAGTTCTTGGCGCTTACACTGGACCTGAAAGTCCACATATTTCACAGTATGCTGTCTAAGATCTGGAAAACTCTTGGAAATAATTCATTCACCTTCAGGGAACAATGTGAGCACTTTATTAGTTACCTCCTGACCAATGGTCTTTACCAAAAAAAGTGGCAGAGGCCATGCTTTTAACTTTGTAGACAGTGCCACTATACAGGTTTGGGAGCTGAGCTGAAGGGCAGCCTAACACCATTCTCAAACTAGAAGCTAAGCAGCAGCAATAATGAGCAGGACACACTTGCCCATCGATGGCAAGCTAACTGCGAGCTATGTAGTGACCATGTGTAGTAGCTAGGTCATGCTTGCAGTCACCAATAGGCAATAAAAAGCACTCTAGAAGGCTTGCTCTGCCGCTGAACAGTTCTCAAGTAACAGACTGAAGACTACTGCTTCCTGAGCAATTATATTCAGGAATGTTCCCCAGTTTCTATCTTAAAAGGCAGCTCTCAGTCCCAATTGAAAATTCTTCCCTTACACAACTTTCAGCTAATGAACTGATTTCTGAACTGACCTGCAGGTTGCTCAACCATAATAAGAAAGTTCATTCAAAAGAGAATGTTGGGCTATTTCTAACTCAGCTGATAAAATCACTCCCTTTGCAATGAGAGAAACATTAATATGTACAGAAACATTAATATGTACAATATAGTGTTATTGAAACATTAGCCTTGGATGCTGGGTTTTGGTATTAAGAAAAAGGTTCTTTCCCTGACAGTGTTATGGTGAAAGGTATTTAATATGATTTCATTGCCAGCAATAAAATTGACATAACAAGGTTTTCTGACTTTATAACCACTATTCACTTAAGCAGGTAATCTAGCTGCCAGCCTGCTGAAAATTACCTGTTTAGTGGTACTCAGTGGTAACTGATTTCTAATGCAGAAGTTTATTGTGGTTGTTAGTTCCAGTGTCTTTCCTATTTGCTTTTGGTAGTGATGATGGTTTTGTTTGTTTAGTTCTTTTATTATCTTTCAGTCCAAAACTTAAGTCTCATCAGGTCAGAGAGTCTAATGTTAAAAGGAATTATGATCAGATCTCATCACATCATAATACCTCTACCTTTCTCATATTGCCAAATTAAAAGACCTCACCTGGAAACACATGGTCTAAAACTGATAACGTGGATTATCAGGGCACCAGAGTTGCAGCTATAGAAATGTTGGGGTTTCTTCATACCAACTTTCCAAAAAAAAAAAAAATCAACTCTTCTAAACCATTTAGTAAGAAAGAGCTTTGAATGAACTACCATTCATATGATTTAAATTTATAGAACTAGACCAGCGCAAAAAGAAATTCATTAGCAATATACAGTTTTAAACAGTTTAATGACTACATAAAATTACTTTATACTATTTACTTAAATAATGTATGGGATAAAAAATAAACAACTAAATATTTAGAAAGAAATAGAAAAGGAAAAAAATGCAGTTTGCTAAAGTAATTGTCAAATGTGAAACTGTGATTCCTAAACTATAATTTTTAAGTACCATGCGCCACTGAGCCATTCGTATGCATACAGTGCTTCTCTCACCAGGTTTACAGGTGATATGACAGGAGCATTTTACTACAGCCAGGCTTCTGAGGGAAAATTTTAAGTGAATCAACACCCTTTCATTTTTCATTCCTTGTTTTTTCTGATAACTAGCAGTCTCATGAAACAGATATTTGTCTATTAGGAACCTGATGGCAATTACCAAGCTCTTTCCCATATATCACATAGTTGAAGCCAAAGAGTTCTTTCCTGATATTTTTGAAAGTTAAACTGTGATAAAGGTGAAGTTTTAATGAGATAGAACTCTACTCAAGTGTTTCTTATGAAATACCCTTCTCTTCTTCTCTGCGGTTAAGATTAACTTTGAATTCTCACCAAGATCAAGTATTTCTGATAAAATTTTGGAAAAGAGATCAACAGGGCCTACTGGGTTTTTTTAGTAATATTATTCTCCTCTTTAAATACATTTCTGTTTCTAGACATCAGTTTTCCCCAGTTTTTTTAAATTTTGACATGGAAAACCAAAAAGCTGCACAGGTCTTTCTGAAGCTGCTGTTGATACAACTTCAAGCTATATGAAGGATACCTAAACCACATTCTGTTAAGTATTCTAGGTATGAAATAACTAAAATATTTTGGAGTTGTGATTAACATTCAGAGATGGTGAACTAACTGGTAAAGCAGTTGATGGTTGATGTGAGAAGCAGCTCCAGCAGCAATAAATGTCAATATCACTGGAAGACAAGAGCATAAACTCCACTGACCTTGTTGGAAAAAAATACTAGAATAAATTTGCCCTTCCCAGTAATCTTCCTCTGTCATTTATACCCTGATCCATTTGTGTGAAACCTCAAGACCAGGCTATTCAAATGAAAAATTCCCATCAGTTTTGAATCTAAGAGGTTTAGATGTTCTTGAAAAACTCTGCTACAAGCCTTGTCTCATTTTAAAATCAAATCCCTGCTTGTCTGTCTTTTAAATTGAGATGAAGGCCATGAGATCATTTACTAGGCATCTCTGGCCTAAAAAATGTACTTCCATAGAAAAAAAGATCTTGTAATCTGCTATACCTTAAGAAAATCATGTATTTCCCTATATATATATTATATATTCCATATATTTAAAAAAAATAATGGGCATTCTTATTTTTAAAACCTTTCAGTAACGCAGGAAATTGCTCCTGTAATCTAAAGCAGAAATCAGATTCTCAACTAATGTAAAGATTTTTAGCTCCATCAAATTCAAATTTGCTAACCAATGTACACCAGCTATAAATCCAGTAAAGTTGTATGTTGAGCCTCATTCTACTTATTGAAACAAAAAGATGACTATATGACATAGTCAGACTGTTTCTTCCTAATACTGTCAGAATTGTATTGATGTTGGCAATACCAGTCTGACCAAACACCTTAATAAAGAAGAGAGATTTGTTTAAACCAACTATGTGTGTGCCTTGCCAGCCTGTCTCAGAGAACATGGCAATTTCCTCTTGTCCTTTTTGAGTATTCTTTATACATAGCTTTATGAAAAGTTATAATATTCCCAGAGACATAGAAGAGATCCAGCTAGTCTTACTTACTCAGAACTGAAAGCTTTAAAGGTTAGTCTTGAGGGACATTATTACACTGCAGGTCACTAATGCCTAGTAACCTTTGCCATGCCTTCTGAGGGCAAACACACATATTATGATACTCCATTCTGCTAGAGATGAAAGCCTTTGGAAAGGCTGGCTTAAGGTTAGGAACCATATGGAGGAATCCCTCAGAGGATGCTCTGCAAGGGGACTAAGATGATATAGAACAACAACAAGTTTGCTTCTCTTGCCCCTTGCTCCGTGTATCACTTTGTCTTTGAAGCAAAGGTACTAAGGGAATTCTTGACTCTAACAGATGATAAAAATTATTTTAGATCCATGCTTCCTACACCAGTTAATTTAAAAGGAAGCATTTGAGACTTAGCTGCTGATGAACACTACATTTCAAAAAAATGGGAAAGAAAAGACTGGGTGAGGGGATTGATTTGGGGCAGGGATGCCAGTTTAGGTGAGGTTTTAGGTTGAGGATTTTTTAAATATCTATTCAATTTAAGATTGACTGTGCTCTTCTCCACTTACAAGTTAAAGTTTCTGCTCATTCTGTTTTGCAATTTCTTAGCTAAGCATAAAAATTGCTCCAGGAATTTTTCCACTGAGAAGCATTTCTTTCAACAATCACCACAGCCTTTATTTTAGCTTCCTGAACTAGAATGACCATACTAGATTTTGCTTCAGTGACAGGCTACAGTGTGATAAACTCACTTTTTAAGTTACAGTCTATCAGATTACAGTAGTGAAATTATACATTACCATTTGACTTATTGAATCATAGCTAAAGGAAATACTTGAAATATAGACTTTACAGTTACAGTGTTTTGTGCTTATAGTTTCCTCCATATTTATTGTGCATTTTGGCAAACCAAGACACCACATTCTTTTTCCACTTAAAAATTATTCTATGATGTTGAAAATTAGGAATTATTTTTAAATGGAGGGGTACAAAAATAAATCCTGCTTTCCCTCAGAAACTCAAAGAAAATTAAGGTAAATTAACATTCTCTGACTTCAACTTATAGCAAAAGATTGGCTGCAAAACTAAGCTCCCTATGTAGGGTGCATTGCTTAAATTCTAGAATGCTTGGATCATCAGTCCATTGTAATTGATAAGAACTAGAAAAATTAGCAGAGAAAATCATACTTTCAGCCGATATAAATAAATTACACTGAGCTGAAGTCTGTTGCTCCATACTGATCTGAACAAATTTCAAATCTGGGCCTTTAATGCGTAGGAGGAAAAGTTCAATAGTTCAAGAACTTTATATTGGAACAAACCTTTCTGATTTGGCTGTAAGAAATCTGTTTCAGAACCAGCTCTGCTTCCAACTATCTGGTTTAAGCCCAAAAGCCAGTAACAGTGTATTGCAAGGGGCTTAAAGCAAGGGGGTTAAAAATAATTAATCATTTTGAAGGAGCACCATTTCCATGGGCTTTGCCTTTTTTTAACTTTGGTTTTATCCCATCTACATTCTCTACCAAAGTATTTGCTTTCAAATTTGGAAGAGATCCAAAATACAAACTACCTTTTTTTTTTTTTTCTCTGCCTTTGCAGTGTCCATTTCTTTCTTGGTCAAAGTGCAGTTTTCATGATTTTTCTAGAATCAAGAGAAATCCTTACCAACCTCACAGAAATCAGGACAATTAACAACTTAGCTGGAAAACATGGATGGTGGGTGCAAAGACATGTTGATGCAGTGTTGCATTTTCTCGTCTAACTTTCAAGAAGTGACAATTTGCTGTTAAAAAGTGTGGGTTTTTCTATCAGGATTAATTACTCTTTTAAATACATTTTTAGGCTCACACAGGTGCATTTGGATTTTCAGGTTGCTGAGCACTGAATCAAGACTATCAAATCTTGAGTGCCAAGTGTGTGTCACCTAATCCTCTCTTCACACATCCCTCGGTGTAGGACTACACCTCATCATCCTGTCTGACAAAATTGTTTCACAATCTACAAGCCCCACCTCGAAACCAGTCTTTCATACCACAGGAACAGCCTGACACCCCAGCCACTGCAGGTAAGAGTTCTGCACATCAGAAACTGAAAAACTCAAGTTTCTTCTTCAATGGTTCAGAGGGACAGAGGAGGCTCAGCATTTCAGAAAAGAAGGCCACTTATTTAATCAGCTAAGTGTTGATTTAGGCTCCTATTGTTGAGAATCCAGGCTGCAGCATATGAGCCATTTTCACTAGGACACCCTGGCCCCTTTTTCATTGCTCTAGCAAAGAAAGCAGCTGTAAATCCAGCTGGGTTTATGGCTGTTTTGTATTACTGGAGCAGCAGGAAGTGACCAGAGAACACTAGTGAACCTGTCCATGTATATCAAATGCCTCAACAGTGTAATTTTTAACTGTCGGATTTTTCAGCGAAATAAATCTGTATCTTTTAATGTCTGTTGTGAAGTGGACAAGGACAGTTAAAGAGCAGATTCCTCTGCTTTCTTGGACCTTTCACTGCTGACTTGACTTTTCTAGCAAGAATTTCTTTTTCCTTTATTTAAACAGGGCTACCTGTCTTGAACTCCTCATTGCAAAATGGTGCCAATATATATATGACTTCAACTCTAAGTGCTTGTTATGAATAGATAGCACAAATAGACACTTTCACTATTCCAGTCCAAGAGCACCTAAAGAGTAACACTGTATTTTTCCAGCACCAGAAATGGTGGCTGTGTGAAGGTATCCTAAAGCATTCTGTGATGGAGATGATAAACCACTCAGTTGAAGGTTTAGTAAGCCATACTTAACATTCTTCCTATGATAAAGGGTGTTCATACACACTTATACAGGTTATACATATGGAGTCACATGTTGAGAAATAATTCATTTTGCACTTGCTTGATCATCTCTCCATCAGTTGTTTGCAACCATTTAACTATTCCTATTTATTCTGTTCACACAGGGAGGCCTGATTTGAGAACTGTGTTCACTGTACACACAAAGATTGCAGGTGAAAACTTAATCTGAACAGACCTTATTGTACACCACAGCTGACAGACAGCACTGCCATTGAACATGTCAATTCCATAGTTAGAAACTGGTTAGGAAATAAGTCAAATCACAGAGGTATACATTGAATTGCAATAGAGGTATTCTGACTACATAATAGGTATATTCTGTACTGGAAGCAGTCACTTCACAGTTACTTCATTTTCCACTTTGAGGCAACCCTTCCCTGAAGAGTAGTTTTCTGCAAATATATCCATAATAGAAAAATTCATAATAAATAATAAGTAGCAATAAATTGCATATAAAACATAAAAAAAAGTTATAACAAGCTGTATGATTTTCTGGAAATGTGTTCTTACTGCAATATACTGTCAGAGGCATTAAAAAGCTAAAAATCTATTTATGCTAATTATTTCTGTCACTAGCAGGGAAGCCAGCTGGAAATTGTCACAAACATAGATATGGCCTGTGTTTTCTCCCCTAAAAAACTATGCAGTGGCCTTCCCATGGGACCCAATACGTGAGTCACAATGACTGCTAGCAGCAGCCAGCACATACTGTATGAAAATGTCCATGTATTTAGCTTCAAATCAGAACTTGTGTAGTGGCTTCTATTACAAACAGGACATTTTCATTTGTTTTTACACTGTCTGATAATTTGAATACTTTGGAGACATCAGAATCAACGAAGTTTTTACTTTAGCAGAAAGAAGTCAGTGTGCAACCATGACAGCATCACTTTTTGATAATGCCACTACAGCTTTCTGTTCTACTTTTGCAGTTTTCCTTCAACAAAGATTTGCTGAAACTCCTGAAGCATACTTCTATTTTCATTCTTTTTTAAGCCTAACCAGCTCTTTCTTTGCAGATGAAAGAGGGATTGGTGTGAAAATATTTACAACTCTCTCAGTTGTTGTGATAGTTTGGAGCAGCCTTTTCATCCAGCACTGACCCAAAGAGCTGAAAACAACACAAAAATCTTTCTTTTATCCTTCTCCTGGCCATGCCTCTGACATGTCTTCTATACCAAAGGCAGAGATAGTTCCCTGTGCAGGAGATGGAAATCTACCAAGGGAAGTCAAAAACAAACAAACAAAAAGGATTTACACAATGCAGAAAATAAGAAATATGTGGATTTCAGTATCAACAAACGGCAAGCAAATTTCTGGGTCAGTAATAAGTGCCAATATAAATAAACTAGTGCTGTATGCCAGCCACACCAGACACCAGTGATAGGTACTCTGTGTTGGCTGTGAATATCTGCTTAGTGTTCCGTCCTGTGAGGTGACAGGGTTTGGGTCTGAACTCTGAAAAATTCCAAAAGCTCTCATGAGGCAGAGCAAGAACAAAAGGGCATTTATTAATATAAAAGTAACATTCATGGGTTGTGCCAGGACCCCTTCATTTATTCAAACATAAAACTAGAAAATGGTTCCTTCCCCACAAATACAGTAAATCATTGTCTTGATTTACAGTACATTTGCAGTAAGTGGCCATGTGCATGTTTTCATCCCACTATAAATGTGAAGTTCAAAAGGACAAGGAGAGACAGATGCATCCTACAATTAGCCATATATTTCAATATGGGCTGTAGGATATTCTCCTTCACCTTGAACGATACGTTATTGTTCAAGTAATACTCCTGGAATGCAAATACACTGCTATAATTTGGAGATAAATATATATACACAGTGAATACATGAGCAAGCCAGCCCTGCTGGAACCTTATACTGCACAGGTATATAGCTGTGCCAGCTATAATTCCATGAGCCATACTCAAGATATCCTTGCTATTTTGAAAACTCAGCTATTAATAGCTATATGTATATTTAATAATATGCTCCTCTTAGCATATGTTAAAAAATCCAAGTCTTCTTTTTGACAGTAAAATTGACATAAATTTATTTATTCAACTTTTGTGGGGAAGGCTGAGGTCTGAAATAGCAGTGGTGTCACAGGTTAAATCTCTTCCAGTGTGTGCCTGCTAGCTAGCTCTGCTGATCATCAGCTGAAATTCTAGGGAGAGGATGAATGGTGAATTGAATTTCTCCTTTGCTGTCTTTCCCAAACATATGTGTTGAATCAGTAGATACATCTTGGTAAGGGATTTGTCATTTCAAATACACCAAAAAATAACACTGATTAAAAACCCCCCAGAATACCTTGTTGGCAAGAAATCCAAACTCTTTCAGGGAAATATTAATTTGGGCTTTGAACATTTTAATCTATGTAGGTTCTTAATTGTTTTCACATCATTTTCTAACACAACAATTACAGTGCACAGTGGGAATCCTGTTATATCAAGTTGTAATAAGAATAATATTGCATAATTGAGTAATATTTTATAATAGTCTATTTGTCATTTTATTGCTTAAGCTTGTATATAGTTGTGACTAAAATCTTTTTTCCTCTTTTTTCTTTTATCAGAACACCCTCAGTTTCTTACTCAGGCTTACAGTTTGTGATGGCATATATAATTCCAAACTCGAAAAGAGAATTTTAGAAGTGAGTTGAATCTCCATTAATTTTGTGGGTACAGTTATCAAGTGGAAAAATACTGAATATTTAGAATAAAATAAATTAATTTTGTCTTCCCTTTTTCTGCTTAGAATGGAGATTTAGCAATAAAATAATTATACCTTTTAATATAGTGTCTGCTACAATCCTAATCTTGGTCTAATACATACATAATACCTATTATACTACAGCTCTGATTTTATGATAAACTGTCTGTATTTTCCAGATATGATATGATACATGCTGACCACTGCTGGGAGATGTTGCCTAAAGTAAAATGTATTTTCTGGTAAAATTATCAGAAATTAGCCTGATAAGAAATGGTACATGAAAAGATGATTTTGGAGGAGAACTGGTCTCTGTGACAAATTCAGCTGTTGAAAAATCTTGTTTAAAAGCAGTTTTCAGTGAAGTAATCCTCAGCCTTGATCTTAAACCTTATTCTATATCATTCCCCATATATGCATAATGGCTCTAATTTTTCCTCAAGAAAATTTAGCTTATCCATAGCAATACATACTCCTGAATACTTCTAATTAGAAGGTATGTGTCTGTTTTTAAAACCCCCAGTTACTTTTTTTCTGCAACATGTGGGAGTTGTCCCACCCTGAAATGTGTGAGTGGTAACACAAATAAATGTTAACATTAAACTCAGATATCATTGTTCAAAATGTTCGAAATGGAAAAAGCAATGCTTAGTTTTCTGCTTTATGCCTGTAGATATTAAATATCTCTTATGTACCAATGTGTATGACATGAACATTTCCTAATCACTGAAGACAGGACCACCTCTCCTATGAAGACAGGCTGAGAGATTTGGGGTTGTTCAGCCTGGAGAAGGCTCCAGGGAGACCTCTAAAGCAGCCATCCAGTACCTAAAGGGGTCTGTCTACAAGAGAGGCCTTTTGCCAAGAGCATAGTGACAGGACAAGGAGAATGGCTTTAAACTGAAACAGGAGTAGGTTTAAATTACATGTTAGGAAGAAACTCTCTACTGTGAAGCAGTGGCCCAGGTTCCCCAAAGAAGTTGTGGCAGTGTTCAAAGCAACCTGGTCTAGTGAAAGGTTCCCTGCCCTTGGCAGTGCAGTTGGAACGAGAAGGATCTTCAAAGTCCCTTCCAACCCAAACCATGCTATATCTCTATGATTCTATGATTTGGTGAGATCATACATTTAAGTGTCTTTATCCACTGTGGTAGTTTTATTGCAGTTGTAATGGTCACCTGGTAAATAAAAGACAAGTTGTGTAGCTTTTTTTTTTTCTAAATGACATCACAGGAAGGCTTTAGAGGACATAAAGTTTCTTTGGGTTTTTTTTTTAATCCAAATTAGGCATTGTATTGACAAATGGAGCATTTTGAATGGATGTTAGCTAATTAAATGCTGTGGCAGTGAGTCGACGAAAACCTTTGTGTTTCCTATAACAAAGAGACTTAAAAAGACCCTTCATGCAGCTTATTGCCTAGGAGAAACATCTACATCTTTTCTAAGTCATCCATCAGACAGGCATCTGAATGGTAGCCACAGTTCAGAGAGCTACATAAGAAATGTTAGATTGTGATTATACTCATTCTATGACAGGAACCTTGTTTATTAATATGGGGGTTTTAAATGGCACTCCACAACTTAAAAGCTTTCTGCACATTAAAATACAATGCATATTTCTACACTGGATTTCAACATATATTATTCAGCACTTGTAACCGAATAAAGCTTTACTTGTTTGTTCAGTGAATGCCTTACTCTCTGCAACTAGAGATTTCTGGGTTTTGTGGAAAATAAGGACATAATTACAAATCATAAGATACCTAAATGCTACCTCAGGAAACTATTTAACAGTACTTTCCCTGTTATATGGGCCTTAGAAAAACTCTCTGTTTCACTGGCAATATCTTAAACAACATTCAGTTCAATATTGAAGCATGTCATTCTTTTTTTTTTCTTATTCTTTCTCTTCTGCACATTTTTAGTTATTAAGTTTATGATAATCAGCTCTGTTTCTTTCTTTATATGTGGGTTCTATTTCTGTAAGTGATGCTGTCTTGGAGCACTGATGTTCAAAACTGAAGGGTGCCAGACCCAAATCCCACGCTGTGCGGTAGTCTGAAAGATTATCTTCCGTATTACAGTGATTAAATTAGACCAGAAAGTACCACAGCCCCTGATGTGCATGTGGTAATACTTTGAAAGGACAGAAACTGTTCCCAACAGCTTCAAAATTGTCCAGCACAGAGTAGCTGCTGTGTGGGCTTTTATCCTCCTACAGATAACGTCAAGCATATCTACTGCTGTGTGCATTCTGCAGCCTTGATAAGAGGAAGAAGAAAACTTTTCAGGACTACAAGACATAGCTAAAACTAGAGCTTTCTCTCTCTCCACTGACAGATTTTGGGGATTAAAATAGCATAACTCCAAGGTATTTTGTTAGTTTTATAGATGTTGAGTCCATAAAAATACTTGGATTTTGTTTTTTTGGGAGTCTACTAAAAAAGTATATGCAGCCATAATACATTTAATAATTACAGTAATCTCTAACAACTTGAAATACAACCACAGTATACAGTGACCTTAGAAACAGGCCAGATAATTACTGTCCACTGCCAGAGAAAACTTCAGGCAGTAGAGTTGTTTTCACTGTTAGCATTGATAATGCAGTGCATTTAAGTTATGTAATAGATTTATATGTCAAATTAATCTTTTTCTCAGCACAATCCCAGGAAAGCACCTTTGTTTCTATGTACCCTCTAAAGTACATCCCTCTGTGAATCATCAGTCTATGTTATTATTAGTCTTCTGCATTTACTGTGTGGCATTATGGAAGGTGGCTTAAGCAAAGTGACCTGAAGTACTACAGTACATTTCAGGAACTTGAAAATACCACTGGAGGCAGAGGAAGGAAGCAATCTATTGCAAAGGCCCACCTATGCTTTTTAATTATTATTTTGTTTTCTTTGCTTTATTGGTTTGGTTTTAGCACAGATGAAGCAGATGAAGGCTGCTTTGGCAATACTATTGACGAAGAATGCAAACAGGTTACATACTCTCAAATTAAACACACATGCAGTGAGTGCAACAGGAAGAGAACTACCCATATTGGGAGGCTGAAATCCACAAGGGACCTCTCTTGTGCCTGATGGGTAGTCTTGACTGTATGTTTTCTTTGGCAGTGAAGCCAACTTAAGTTCCCATGTTCCCAACAATCTTCCCACCAGTTAGGTCTATCTGCTGAAGGAGATTTAGAAGGTTTGGGAAGATTCTTTATTGTTATTTTGGGATGCATTTTTTTTAAGTTGCAAGACTTCAGGGACCTGGTTGAGAGCCTGATATCCCAGCTTGCAGTAGCATGGCTGAGAGTGGCAAAAGTAGAACAGAGTGGTGGGAGTGGACAGAAATGGTCAGGGAAAGGACACAGCTCAGCTTTGCCCTGAGGGTTCCAGCAAGCTCATCAAGGTCCTCTCATCCAGAGACTGCCTGCCTGCACTCAGAGCCAGTGCTGGCATGGCATGCCTAACTTGGACCCAGGACACTGTGAGAGGGCTGTGCAAGATGAGCTGTGAGAAGCCTTTCTGGTCCTCATCCCTCCCTTTTTGCTCTAGATGCATTTGTACACAGATCCCTGCCTGAGCTACTTGTTGGTGTCTCTGCTGGTCATGCACCTTTCTGGTTTGGACCTTGATTTGATTTCCAAGTTGTCCTTGGACTTTCCCCATCCCTATGGACCCACATGGTGATCTAGACTGTGGTTGACAGTGGTACTGTCACTGGACCTGCTCTTCAGTTCCTGACAGGGTACCGTGGGACCTGCATCCTCTGTGTGTGAGGGCATTACTGTGCTGGCCATGCTGTCACCCACACACACAGCTCTCTACAACTTCTGGCATAGCTGGCTCTGCTGTTCCCTGATATCCAGTTTCAGAACTGCTTTAATACATCCAACCGACCTAAGTTATGTATGCTGAAGGCCTGCTCTTCTCCAGGTGGTCATCTCCATTACCCACAAGCTGTGTTACTTTTCTTACTGTCATACAGCTTCTCACCCAGGTACTAAGGCAACTCCAATGAATCACTGGTTTTACGGGACTGGCTTTATTTTATTTAAGGTTTGGTTTGGTAGAATCAGTTGTCCAACTTCATGAACAGTCTCAGTGTGGGAGCAGATTCACCTTGATTTGTTGTAAGGGACAGGATGAGCAGAAGAGCTCTTAAGGTCAGTACGTCATTTAGTGGATTGCCTTAGCTGTAGTGAGAAGCTACATTTGAGACTGAATTACAGCTCCTGTGCAGGCATGAAAGCTTAGTCCTTAATCACCAAGATGAACTGAAGGAAGACTGACTGACTTTACAACTTGATGATTATGGAACTTCTGTTCAAATTAGTATTCATTAGTTATTCAAAAGAGAACAGCTGCAAAAAGAGCTCCTAAACTAACCCTGCAATACTGCTAGGTAGAAGGTTAGGGCAGTAATATATTACAAAAGAAGGCTGAATTAATAAATGCTTCTGAAGAGAGAGAGAAAACTCTTTTAAATTAAACATTATTTTCTTTTTTTCCTGCCAAATCTCTGACTAAACTTGATATAAACTCATAAACTATTCCAGTGAAACTTGAAATTATATTATGCAGCAAATAAAAAATCATTGATTTTTTTTTTCAAAATTTCATCACTGCTGAAATAATCCTTCATAGATACATCCCTCTTAAGTGAGGCCTTCTTCACCAGCAGTAGCTGCATGCGTCAGCTGTGTTAAACCACTGGAGAGGACTCAAGTACGATTCCTTCTGAAGTAAGCTGAGGCTGCACAGTAGTAGGTTTTCTCCTGAGGTGTCCATAACCAAGGAAAACAATTTAATCTATCATATATTTCTGTTTTAAACTTCAGTGACCAACTAAATGTATCCCTTGAAAAACTCACGCAGTAATGGTGTGATGATTCCACATCATCAAGTAAGCTAGTTATAAGAAGTTAATGGTCTTCATTTGAGACAGACACTGCTCATTAGTCTACTCCTAGACAGTTTTCAGTAGTGCTCAAGTTAGTAATTTTTATTTTGCACTGCAAGGACTTGGGATCTTCCCAGCCATTGTGGGCAACCACCAGACTTTCAGCTGAGATTGCTGAATGGTGTAAAGCAGAGCAGAGAGCGATCTTGTACTCCTGCATGTGCTAGCATTCTTTCTTGAATGACTGGAGAGTAAGGCAGTTCAGAGAGTCAAACCAGCCCTTAAAAAAATAAAAATAAAAAATAATAAATAATATATTAAAAAAAAAATGCCCCCAACATAGCATTAGGAGGGATTTTGTTTCTGAACTATTTTAAAGGACATACAGTGCTGGTGCTAGTGAAAGAAAAGGAATGGAAATATCCTTCAAGAGTTGCCAATAAAGGCAGAACCATGGACATGCTGACTTAGAATGACTGAAGCTATCACAGGACTGTCCCCTCTGGGGACAGTAATTTCCAGCTGTAGGCACTAGTCTTTTAAAAAAACTGTAGTTCAGTCACTTGTGATTCTATGGCCATAATGTGAGGTTAATGTCTTACATTAGCTGAGTCATGGTTAATGTCATAATGTAGCCGGCGTTCAGTGTAAATGACAGCAATTTTAGGCAATGGGTGTTTGAGGCAAGTAAACATTTCCAGTCCAGGCCTCGATTAGGTTTCTTCTGTAGCAGCCATGGCAAAACACCCTCACATATTTATTAATGAGGCTGATGGATATGAGCACTAATGAAAATAGACAGGTAGGTAATGAGGGAGGTACAGTCAGAACACAGGATTAAAGTCAGGTACAATTAAAGTTCAGCTCCCTAGTTAAACACAGGCTCCTTTGGGGCCCTAGGTAAATCATTTATGCACAGCCTCTCAGTCTTTAAAGAGAGGGTAATAACATTCATTATCTTCAGACTTACATCTTGAGAGTTTGAGTAGTTTTGCTGTATTTTTTTTCCTTAATTCTCAGAAGTGCCCAGTAGATTACCAATACCATGATTAAAATACTAGCCAGAACTGGAGTCAAACAAAAAGTTTCTTCACAGAGCTCTACTAACATATTGAAGACATCTTTACCCCTCATCAGTTATGGTATTTCACTCTAAGCTTATGATAAGCTGCCAGAAAAATACCTGCTACCTCCAGGAGCGATGCCACATCATGAGACAATCTGTGCCCTCTAATGCCATTCCCAACAGAGCTGCCTTTAAAGACTGTGTCTCTGGGAGTGACTTGAAAGACTCTGCAGACAATGGCAGCACAAATGTCAGATATCCAGTAGAGGAGAAAGCAAAATGCCTTTCCTAGCAAAGGTTGTAAAACAGAATTAAACAATGCAGACAAATTGCAGGGTAAAGAGAGGAGGGACGGAGTTAGTGAGAGGGAGACAAACCACTACATCAAGCCATCTGGATTAAAACCAGATAAGTAATTCTAAATTGGTGCTTGAGTGCTGAGCAAATGAGCTGGAGGAAGAAGAATATCTGTGTCTTTGTATAGCTGCGTCATAGGGCATCAAGAAAGTGGTGGCTTACATTCTAAGCAGAGGAAAATCTGTGCACAATCTATTAGCTCTGGCTGATATTATGAAGCTGTTTCAAAGAAGTCAGGTGCATTTTGGGATAACCCCATGTGCTTGTATTTCTGACCAAGGTCTGCATTACAACCCATCCAGAGCCCAGACAGCAGTTAGTAATTAAATCTTAGTGGTTATCTGCTGAGATGAAAATGCTTGGGACAGCAAGAAACTGAAGTTCAAGAGGCTCACCGCTCCACAGAGAGAGTTTGGAGCCAGGAAGACTTACCACAAGCCAAAAAATGTCATGGAAGGTGGGGATTAAAGAAAAATAAAAATGTAGAGAGGTAGCAAAGGAAGTGAAGAAAAAAGAGCCCTGGGGACAAGCCAAGTAGGAGTTAACTCATGAGGTACAGAAGAATCTTAGGTTGTCACTGAATTAAAAGAAACTCACACTGAGAATATAAAGAGGAGATGTTATTTTAAGCAGGTTTGAAGATTTTCTTGCTCTATTTAGCAGAGAATAAAGATGATTTGTTTACAACACCACATGCACCTGAGAAATGAGTTGCAGCTCAGCATGCTCATGCTGGATAAAAATTGGGAAAGGGTAATCTGAAGTAAGGACAAATCTCAAGGACTGAAGTTAATCCTAGGACTATACAGATTTTGTTCAGACTTCAGGGCTTAAGGTACAGATACTCTAGTGTCTAGTCAATGTCTAGCCAGGGAGCTTAGCCAGATCTAAGACACATGGGCTATTTATACATATAAATGCCTTTAAACAACTAAACTTGCACACTTTGCCGTGGTACGGGATCTAGTGTAACAGAACTGTTTCTAGACCATGTTTCATTGTGTACCAAAGTCTGACAAGAAAACAGGTGTTTTGTAGGTGTCATATAGACAAAAGTTCATTTCCCTTCTTCCATGGCATTTTTTCCACAGGTAATCTGGCTTTTGCTGTTAAACTGACTGGTCACCTTTTAAGTGCAAAAGGCATCAAAAACATTTCAAAACCTTTTTTTTTAATCTTGTTACATACGCGGCATTATTCCAGCTGATATGAAATTGCTGTCAACTCAAGTGCTTAGATTCAACCACCTGTGAGAAAAGGGCTAGCACAGTTGAAACCTCCAGAAACAATGGATAAACCACAGAATCACAGAATCATTAGCATTGGAAGGGATCTCTGAAGATTATCCCATCCTGCCAAGGCAGAGGACCTGAAGTAGGTTACACAGGAATGCCTTCAGACCAGTTTTTAATGTCTCCAGAGAGACTCCAGCTGGGAGGGAAGGTGCTATGTAAAAGCACCTGTCTCACCAACCATGCCAATCTAAGACTGGAAAGGGAGGTGGAAGAAAGTTTTACCCACAAGCATATACACCTTTGTGAAATGGAATAATTGCTGCTATTTTCTCTATTATCCCTCAGATTTTTGCTTTACAGTGAAATCTGGTTGAAATTGCCAGCAAGTTTTACAGTTGCTGAAGAGAACATTATTACACACTGTGGCCATGCAACCTGCATTTCCTTAGAAATCTGGATACAAATATCTTGAAGTTACCTTCTCAAGGATGTACATAGAATTCTGATTTGCATTATTTCTTCAGTTAGACCTGTATCTAAATAATCTGAGGTAAAAGTTGTTGGTTTTTTCTCACTTTAGTTTCTATTTTACTTAACCTATTAAGCTCAAGGAAAGCTCAGTCCCTTTATGACAGAGACTGAAAAACAGCAGGTGTTTCACTATCCTTGATAGTGTTCAAATTTGCTGAGGGAAGAAATGGTTAATGACATATCTCAGACTAATCCTGCATTCTTGGGAAAACCCTCTATTTGGTGATGTTCAGAGATGTTAAAGGGAAAAAAAAAACCTTAATACTTTCAGCGAGTTGGGGTTTTTTCCTCTTAAAAATCCATTACTTCCTTCAGAAAGCATCCCTTAAAATCAAAATTAAAATCAGCTTCTAAAATCAAATTGGAGACAGACTGTTTCTGAATCTGTCAGCTTGTAATATCTTGGAACTGAAAGTCCTTGCAGTCCTGGAGTCATTATATCATTCTAGTCTGATTCTCTCTGGAAGCAAGGCTTGAGCAGTTCACACATTTGAATCCTGTGGCTCACCTCAACTGTGAAGAAAGGTTGAAGACTCAAACATAATTCTGCAAGTTTCTCATAAACAGACAGAAGAGAGAAACTTTCTGCAGGCTCTGATGGATCTGAGGGACCACTTGCATCACGAAAGCTCACTTTATCAGACTCCAGGTAATCCACACTGCAGGATCACTGCAACAAAGATCCCAGTCAGAGCTCATGAATAGATAGAAAATACAAAATCTTTAGCAAACAGTCCAGTGCTCTCAGAATAACTTACTAAGTAGCTCCATTAATATACAAACAGTCTGAGCATCCTCTGCTTCCTCCTCACTCCTCGGCAGGACATGCTGCCTTTGC
>JAWWTY010000077.1:106020055-106116732 GCA_035222235.1 Margarornis squamiger | reverse complement strand
AAAAAAAAAAGAATATGAAAAAGAAGAAAACATCACAATGAATTTAAGCAGGTTCCAGAGCTGTGCTTTTGTGATTTGAAACGTGGTCCTCCCAAATGTTAATAAGAGTATTTTTAGCACTATAAACTTTCTTTGCTTCCTCTCAAATGTGATATAGCAGTAAATGATCAGAGTCTATAAAGTACATGCAAACTTTGGAACCATAGGGGAAAGCATGGGGCTATTGGAAAATGCAGGTCAAATTACTTTGTTCAGAAAAATACATCCCAGACAGATGTATGACTCATACCCACTGCCATCTGTTAGACGGAAATAAGCCATCTTTGCCTCATTAAAGTAGAAATGATCCTCTTTTGTAGTCAATGATGACCTACTGACCCGGGCCCCAACTGCTCAGATCAAGCAGGTTGGGACAGTCGATTCTGTTAGGACCATTTTCTTGCCAGTGTCAAAAATTGTAATTTAACCAAAATTCCACTCTCTCATTCTGAAATAACTCCTCCAGGTCACAGCATTAGGATTCATTACCCTCCCTTCTGTGCTTGGTTGAAGGCAACTAAATGTAATAAACTGTAGCAGAGCATCCCTAATCATAATAAATCCTCCTCTGTCCCAGAGCCTCGTGAAAATCCCCTGGGTTTGGGAGTGATGTGAGGAGGGATTCACAACACCCATGAAGCCTAAAGAACTACTCTGTGGGTATTTCCAAGATGTCAGCACCCAGACAGCAGGAAGAACTCTGTCAGCCCCCAGGAGCAACAAAGCCAGAGGATCGTCTGCTTTGCACCTCTCAGTCAAACCAGGGAATTTCAGGTGCTCCCTACAGCCGTGGAGTCACAGCAGTGTTCATTGAAGGGGTCCTACCAAACGTGTGCCAGCTGCTGACCAAACAGTGTTGGAGGTCATGGAGGTGAGCTGACAGCACAGTGATGGCTTTTGCATCCAAGAATTCAAATTCGGGTTCAAAAAAAAATATATTGTTCTTACAGTCTGTGTGTGAGTGAGAGTTAATCTTGTGTGTGTCTGCACAAACTACTAAGGGTTGTATTTCTTGACCTTCCTCAATCCCAGTACCATGTTATCATTTTGGGGAAAAACAAGGAAGAGAAGAATGGTGCTTCTGAATGCACATTCAAGCAAAAGAGCTGACAGCAGCTGTAAGCAGGTAGTACCACAAAACAATACATGGAGAAGGATGAAGTTAAGGTTTTTATTCCAGAATTTCCAGTTGGTTTACAGTCAACCTTCCATTTATTTGGGGACTCCAGTCCTGAGCATAGCCTCCAGGCTGAAATACTCGAACACACAGTGGCTGAGCTGGGGCTATCCCAAAATTACGGCCTTTTCTATCATCACAGATACAGCATCCAGTCTTCATAACATCAACTGGCTTCAGAAAGGGAATATACATTTTGTTGCAAATTCTGTCAAGATTACTTCCCCCTGAAGAACAATTTCATAGCCACGGCCACACTACAAAGAAGATCCCTCCTGTCTGATTCCCTAATAAAACAATAGAGACACTATAAATAAAAGGTATCCAAGCTTTACAACTTACGACAATTTAAATGCTGAAATACGAATCTTCCTGCTTTTCTCTAAGACTGGTGAATTATGGGACAAAAATGCTTCTGTCATTCCCCTTCAACCACCCCTCCCCCAACAAACTGCCTCAGGTAAAAAAAAAAAAAAGTTTATATGTGCATTTATAAAGCACCTGACTTGTGCTGGACTGTATCTGACCTGACGCAAACAAGCAAGCACAGCATGGTGCTTACTTCCTAGTAATTTACAACCTAATTAGATGGAGACCCACAAGTTCTTGTCAACTCCTGTACCAGGGGAACTTCTTTCTAGCTCTTTGTGAAGCAACAGCATTCCTGCACACCATGAAAGCAATGAATTTGATCTCCACAGAGTATGGGAAGAATGGCTAAAATGGTTTTGAAAGCGTGGCATTGCATGCAAAGATAATAAATACATCAGGGGAAACAACATGGTTGAGTGTTTTGGGATTTTCACCTTCCATAGGCTGGAATTTGGGAAAAGAGAGGATGTGAGTATCCGAGAAAAGCATGGGTGTGTTTTCAAGCTTTTTAAATTGAAAGCCCCACATAAATGTTTGAAGAAATGCCATGGAGAGTTTCACTGTAGGCCTTTCCTATTACAGTCCATCAGAAGGTGCAGAGAAGTGATAGATGAATAAAACAGCATTGTGGTAAACACATTTATTTGTTTCATTTTGCAAAGCCATAATCTTATTGTTAGAATTAGCATAATTTTAATTAGGCACAGACAGAAGTCAAAATCTGGCTCCCAACAGTGCCTGTGTGCTTGCAGGGACATGCTATACCTACTGACTGTGAGGGGCTTGAACGTATATGTGCTTAGAAACGATCTGTAACAATTTTGCTCCTTTCTTTCTCAAGTCTGACATCCCTGCAACGATATCCAAAACAGAGGCTGAGTTACCCTAAGCCTGGCAGGACATGTCAGTGAGATGGATGAAGGCTATCTTGGCCTAGATGAAAAATCCATGACTGATAGCAGAAGGAGACTTTTTTATGAACTCTTACACTGATTGCTGATACCAATTCTAACACTCTTTTTCTCTGCTATTTTCCTTATTAGAAAAGCTCTCATTTTCTTCATCTTGTAGGGGTTTTTTTGGGTTCAGTGTTCCAGTGTTGAGCTTTTTACTTCCATGTAGGCATAAATTGTTGCTGACTGACTGCAGTCACATCTTTAGAGCTCACTTCTGCAACGGTGGAAAGAGCTAACAGCTCTGAATACTTGATGTTCACAGGGGGTTAGGTCTAAACTGGTTTTCTAACCCTTTAGACACAAATATTTGCTCCTAAGAATGTCCCTCTCATTGAATGCTTTCAATCATAGAGTTTGGAGTATATTTCTCTTTTTTCTTCTTCCTCCCCCCCCCTCTTTTTTTTTTATTGTATAAATACTCGTCTGTGTGTGTCAAATACTACTGTTGTAAAAAGTGTGACATACAGTCTAGTGCAACTTGTCAAATCCAGGCTGTCTGGCAGTCAATTTCCAGAACATTGTGTTTGTCTCGTAAGCTGTGACTGTGACTACGGCCCATATAGTTTTGATTTCTAGATCTCATGACTGACCGCATACAGTTGATACAGCTGCTGCTTGCAGAAGTGTCATATTTCGGCAGAGGGTGTCAATCAAACCTTCTTACTCTATAAATATTATCTTGCAAGAGATTAATCAGGGAAATAAAACAGGAATAGACTCAAAAAATATCTAGATATTGCAAAAGCTTTGTGTTAAAAAGCAATAAGCACATATACAATACACCTACGCACTCAGACATACATAGACAGGCGAGTATACTTATATACGTCAGTATATAAAGAAGAACACGTCCATGATCATTGAAAAAAATAACTGTAATATTCATGGATTGCCTTCAGTAAATAGCATTCATATTCAAGTAACAGTCTGTCAATTAAGAATCTTATTCCAATACATTTTGCAAAGACATACAAATTGCACTTGAAAACAAATCTCTCTTTCATTTAAGAAAAATTTTAAAAACTGTTTCTCTTGCTGTACCTTTTTTATGCCAACCCATTTATAATAGAAGGGTACAGTAAGTATCCTAAACTAACAATTATAGATGACGACATTCTCTTTTATTATCTGAGATAATAAGCAATTTTTATTCCTTGGAAAGAAGCAGATTCTACAGCAAGCCTTCAACAAATAAAAAGATGCATAATAGATGCTAAGATCATATAACATTTCTCTTAATTCCAGGCTTTCTTCTGAATGACAAAGTTATACCCTACACTGAAGATTATTTGGAACAGAAAATAAGATACCTTGAAAGTAAGATCTTTAACTGGATTTTAGAAATACTATTATGCTTTCAAAAATTATACTATCTTACATGCACTGCCAGAAGAGGTATTGAAATTCACAGTTCTGAGGGTGAGTATTTGTTCCTTTTTAGCTGACTGTAAAAGCACTTCTGATTTGTGGAGAGTTCTCATCTGTGCAGTAACAGACATTCTTCCAGCATGTCTTTAGCAAGCAAATTTGCCACAACAAAGAAAGATTTTTAAAAAAGAAATATTCAAAAAGAACCACCAGAAAGTTGCTGGCAAACATTAACAAGTATTAAATAGAAAATAATTTACTGGAAAAGCATAGATGGAAGCAGCTAGTGTTGACTATTTTTTAAAAGACTCCTACACCCTGTACAACTTGGCCTTAAATGGTGGCATAGTTAGAGCCAAACTGACAGTCTAAGAACATCAAGATGACAACTCATATTCTGTTACTGCTTTTAGAAGAAGACAGCAACTATTTTTAAGGGGGCACATGTTATACAGACTCTATCTGGTCTGTCTCACAGAGCTGGTTCGTTTCTTCTCTTAGCCCACTTCTGATGCAAGCCCAAATTCGGGAAAGGATTTACAATTCATTTTAAATAGATGAATGGTGGACTTCTGAATGACATATTTAGTTTCTTTAAAGGAAGGAGAAGGCTAAAAGACTAGGAATGGATTTACCAGAGTAATAAAGAGGTCACATCTATGCTTCTCTCCACCCTCACACCAACCCCAGATAAACACTTTAGTCCCAACTGAAACCATATGCATGACTCCAGTTGTGCCATTCCCACTTCCATGGATAATGGTGCTGCACAGCGTCTCTACTTCTCTGATCTGAGGTACTTGTTCTTTTCTACTTCTTGGTAAAAATTGCAGGATGTGCTTTCTCCCTCTGACTTCGCAGCCACAGGTTGGCATGCAAAAGGACTGAGGCATCAGGTAAATTTCAAGACACATTGTCACCAACAGAACAGACACAATACAACTCTTTTTCTGCAATTCAGAACATCTGTTTAAATGACATTTGCCCCTTACCTGAATGGCTCAGCAACAGGTGAAGAAATTGTGTCCCCTTGTTCCCAATCACATGTGCCCACATTACATAGAGAGAGTTTGGAGTTTGGTATGCATTGAGCCTGTCCTGTGAGTTTTAATATACTTAAAAATGAAAAAGGTAAAAAGGAAAAAGAAGTCATTTCAGAACCAAAGGATAGAAGGCATATTTCATTTTGAAACAGGTGTCATATCAGATAGGGAAGGAGAAAAATAGGTCCAGGAACAGGATCTGCAGAGGGAAAACTCTAATCAAAAAAACCAGCAAAGACTGTAAAAGCTATTGGATACACTGCTGCTAGTGCTGACAAAGATAAAATGAGTTGGTATTCCTTTCACATGCATCTTCTTCTTGTTGCACACTTAAAAATCAGTCCCTCATATACATCTCTTTTGAAACATGATAATTTGTGCAGCCACTGTTTCCAATGGTTGGGTTTTTTTCCCAAATAAATGCAAGTCTAGTGCATCAGAATGTATGGGAGCTATCCAGACTTCAGTACATAATATGTTCTGTCAAAGCACAATGGTTTTGACAATTCTCTAGGTGTTTAACTATGATTTGAAGTAGATAAAAGTAGTCTAAAGGTATTTTCTCAAGAAAAGTTGTACCTTCCTGTTTTTCAAATGGTAAAGAACACTAATAATGGAGTATTAAAACAAAAAAAAATATTACAACATTGAAAATATATACACCTACTTTATACAAATTCAAATGTTACTTGTCATTTAGCTGGAAAACAAATTGCAGTACTTACAAAATATTTTCCATACTGGCATGATGAAGAACCTTCTTTTCAAAGGCAGATGATTAGGGTAAGTATTCATTCCGGTGAACCTAGTGTAAAATGCCCTGATTCTTTAGAGAAGCATTAAACAATTAAATAGACTGAGTTTCTTTTGAATTTGAAGAATTAGAAGATAATTTAGGGTTTGTAGCATAGCAGCTGCAAAGCAGGACTATGTAGCATGTAGGCGATAAGATGAAGCTCAAAACAGGAAATCTGTCTTTGAAGCCATGGCATTTATTAGTGGCTTACACAGCATTCTGCTAGTCAACACTATCTCCTTAGCTCATGGGAAGTATGTGTGAGGATTTCATAACCCAGAGCTCTCACTGATTTTATTCTTCACGCCTGCAGGGCTATAATCTTATTGGCATCACAGAGATGTAGTGGGATGGCTCCTATGGCTGGAGTGTCAGAAAGAAAGAATTCAGGCTCCTCTGGAAGGGCAGGCAGGGGAGCAAGGAGCGGGTGTCACCCTCTACAGTAATGACCAGCTGAAGTGCATGGAGTTCTAACTGGGGATGGATGAGGAGTTCTGGCTGGGAATGGATGAGAAGACAACCTAGAGCTTATGGGTCAGGATTAAAGGGAGGGCAAATACAAGTGACATTATATTGGGGATCTGCTACTGGCTGCTGACCAGGAAGACTGAGTGCATGAGGCCCTCTATAGACATACAAGAGCAGCCTCACATTTACAAGCCCTGGTCTTTGTGGGGGAATTCAACCACCCTGACATCTGTTGAAGGGACAACACAGTGGGTCACAGGCAATTCAGGAGGTTCCTGGTATGCAGTGATGATAACTTCATTCTCCAAGTGACAGAGGAACTGACAAAGAGAGGTGCTATGCTGGACCTTGTTCTCACAACAAGGAGGGGCTGGTGAAGCTCTGGGGCAGGCTTGGCCACAGTGACTGTGAAATGGTGCCATTTGAGATCCTTTGGACTCTGAGGAGCGTGCACAGCAAGCTCACTACCCTGGAATTCAGGACAGCAGACTTCGGCCTCTTCAGGGATCTGGTTGGTAGAGTACCAGGGAATAAATCCCTGGAGAGAGGCCCCAGAAAGCTGGTTAACATTCAAGGATCGCCTTCTCCAAGCTCAGGGGCAATGCATTCCAGTGAAGAGGAAGTAAGGCAGAAGAACCAGGAGGCCTTCATGGATGAACAAGAAGCTTGTGGAGAAATTCAAACACAAAAAAGAAGCCTACGGAGGATGGAAGCAAGTACAGGTAGCTTAAGAGGAATAGAGAAATTTTCTGAGCCAGAGATCACATCAGAAAGCTAAAGCCCTGATAGAATTAAATCTGGCCAAGGCATCAAGGACAACAAGAAAAGCTTCTACAGATAGATCAGTGATAAAAGAAAGATTAGGGGAAATGTCCCTCTCCAGAAGGAAATGGGAGACCTGGTTACCAGGATCATGCAGAAGTCTGACATACCCTATTATTCTTTTGCCTCAGTCTGCATTGGCAAATGCTTCAGCCACACTGCCCAAGGTGAGAAAACAAAAGCTGGAACTGTGATAATGAAGAACTGCCAGCTGTAGGAGATCAGGTTCAAGAATATCTAAGGAACCTGAAGGTGCACAGTATGACCAGCAGGTCAAGAGAAGCGGTTCTCTCTCCCTATTCTGCTCTTGTGAGACCCCATCTCAAGTACTGTATACAGCTCAGGGTCCCCAACACAAGAAGGATGTGGACCTGTTGGAGCTATGGAGATGGTCAGGGGATAAAGCATCTCTCCTCCAAAAAGAGGCTGAGAGCTGGGGCTATTCAGCCTGGAAAAGAGAAAATTATGGGGAGACATTATAGAAAAGTTGTGGATGCTTCATCTCTGGAATTGTTTAAGGCCCAGTTGGATGGGACTCTGAACAACCTCGTCTAGTGGAAGGTGTCCCTGCCCATGGCAGGGCAGAGGGGCTGAAATTAGATATCTTTAAGAACCCTTCCAACTCAAAGTATTCTATGTTTTTATGATTCTATGGGAAGTGACTGTTTTTATTTCATTAAATCATTCCAAATCTTTCAGCTGCTGCAATAGTTCAGATCTGTTCTTTATGCACCAGGTAAGACATTGCCTTCACATCTAGACTAACATCTAAAGGGAATAGGTATCAAGTTGCATGACTGAAAGCAGTACTAATCATTTATGCATACTGTTTGGAAACAATTCTCAGGTTTAAAAAGTGCCTTTCAAAAAAATATAGACCAAGGAAATGTAATCATCAAAAATAACTTAGACATCACCCTCTTCAAAAAGAACAAATTACAATCACAACATGTAATAGCTCTTGAGCAACATTCACATCCCTGTCAGGGGTTTTAAAAGATTGACAAAACGGGATGTGGATATTAATTTTTTTTTCCTAAAAAAATACACATGCATGATAACAGTTTCCTGGCAAGCTGAACTTCACAGTTTTTGTCATTTTTTACAGCCTGTCTTGATTTATAGGAAGTGTTATCTCCAGTATGCAGGCTACAGTGCAAGGGGAACTGCTGTCTCTGGCCATGCACAACTGACCCAGTTCTTCACATGTGCAGATTAAAAGCAAAGACTCTGGAAAATCTAACATCGTCTCTCACATCAGGGTTCTGAAAGCTTCACAGCACTCCCAGGTTATAATCCAAGAAGGAAAAATCTCTTCCCTTGGACAAATCTTTCCTTTTGGTATCTGCTAAAACAAGAATGAGACCACTTCTGGAGACTGTTTCCTTCATTCTTTACCCCAAGGCTGAAACCCTGGGTTTGCCCAAGGAGCCCTCTGGCAAGCAACCTGGGAAGAAAAGGAACTGTGGGAAATCCTCTCCTCCCTCTTGGAGACTCCACACACAAAAGTGCTCCTCAAATCAGAGGTTGAAAGGCTGTGGTCCTCTCTTCCGCCACACGAGTGTGTCCCAAAAATCATACAATTAATATCAGAACTGGCTGGTTCCCCCTCCACAGCTTCAGTCAGCATGTAAGCCAGGCCACTGACTGCCATGGCCTTGCTTCCCACATCAGCAACTTCTTGCTTGTCTTTTCTATTTGTTTGCCAGTTTTTCCCCAGTACCAGGGGCAGGCCTGAGATGTCAGAAAATCATCAAAGGAGCCATACTTGGGGTTCACCTCTCCTACTGCCACTGCCTCAGCTTCTGCTCTTCACACTGGATCCCTGTGAGAAGGGAAAGAGATGAAGAAAAACAGGAGTTTTTAGTACGTCTTCAATACACTGTCATTTTTACAAACCAGCTTGTAAATATGGATAAAATATCAGCATAGTGTTTCTCTCCACAGTGGAGGCCACTTCCCCAGACTCAGAGACATCCCCCTCCCATCTCAAACTGAAATCTGTATTCACTGTACTGAAGGTCAAAATAATAACAATGGATATATTTTTCATGACTCTCTTTTCAAAGCAGAGGGAATGAATGAAATCCCCCATCTGTTGCTTTATATCCTGCTGCTTTAATTCTCTGAATCATTAGCAGTGAGAAAGGAAGCACTGGACATGCGAGAGAGCTATCCCATCTCCTTTCTGCCACACTGCCACAGCTGCATGAAGAAAAGCCACTCAAGCTGAAAAAGAAGGTGACAAAGTTACAGAGCAGTCTCTGTGAGGAGTTTTCAGCTCTAGAAAAGGACTCACTGGTCTGAAATAGCCTGGGACTGTTGATCTCCAGAGCATGCTACAAGAAGATTCCTTCCGCTCATACCAGTGATGACTATGACATCTTCAGAATAAGAATTTGTGCCAGCTCTGTAACAAGTGAGGGGAGAGTGCAGTTGCCTGCTCTAAGTGTTGACAGCAAATTACCAGGTTTTTATTTTGTTTTTAGTATTTTGTGTTGAAAGAACACTTGTGTACATCCCAAAAAAAGATGACATATATGTGCAGACAAGTGGTGACAATTGTTTTGGTCCTCCCTTGGTTTTCCCCTGCCTTCCTCCTGCAATGTAACTTACTTTTCAGTTGTTTCTTGCTGGCATTGCACAATAGGCTCATAATTCCCTTGCACCAGTATATCTGCAACCCAGACACCACCTGTAGCCATAATATGTTCAGCTCATCTTTAGCCTTTATGCAGTAGCAGCTTTTTTCTCTTTAGTAGGGCTGGAAACAGGTGTCCGTTGTTTGTGTTCATTTTGCTTTAGTGTGAAGCCTGTGCTACAGGGAGGGACATGAAGGCAGGGGATGGAAGGGTGATTTAGAAGTGAAGCTGTTAAAAGGGAGACTAGTGTCTCCTCTCAGTCCCAGGTGGATTTCCTTTTGTTTAGTCTAACAGAAGAGAATCATATTTCCTGCTTTGCATGCACAAACAAAAACATAAGAAAACAAAATCTCTCAACAAAAGTGTCGAGAGCTGTGAGATTAGAGGAAAAGAATGAAAAAGGAACAAAACAGCCCCCTCACAAACCCAGCTTCCTTGGAAGGAACAAAGCAACATAAACAAAGTTCTACAGCTAATATAGTGCTGATACACAGAGATACACAGTACTGCCCATAAAATTAGTCATGTGTTATTGCACAAAATGGTGTGTTCCATAAGAGCTGCCTATTTAGAAAGCTTGATCAAGAACATTAAATATGAAAATAAGGAAAAAACATTTAACATTGTTGAAAAGTAATTAAAAATATATTTCACCATATGCTTCTCTGCCATTACTTCATTTCAGCAAAACAAATGCCTGGAGCATTTATTATCCTCCATCATTTTTTAAAGAGGCCTAATGTTCCCACTTGGCACAGCAGACATGCAGATAAAATGAATCAACCCTGAAATGAATTGTGTGAAATGCATTTGTCTGAATTCAAAAAGCTTCCCTGTAGTCAATAAATGCACAAGTACTTCCAATCTTTCAAAATACATATCTCTGAAAAATAACTAGTTTTTTGCTGGTTATACACTGTATAATCTTTGACAAAGGCTAAAATGCCATTAGCTATATTAGGGCTCTGCTTCAGTTGTAGCTGGTGCTAGAAAGTTCATGTTGCTAACAAAGCTGCAAAAAAAGCCTTGGTGTTTAAAAAGTAATACAAAATTTTAAAAAAAATAAATATATATATATATATATATACAAATAAAGTGCAACAATACACCAAAAGCACAGCTAAACTCTTGAGACTGAGTTCATCCATGGTGCAATTATGCTGTTTCCTGCACTGTGATGCCAGGCATAAATTTGAGCACAAAGATGGATTATAAGCAATTTTATTTTAATTCATGGTGGACAGAAGAAAAAAGTTACCTTCTTTTATAAGTGATGATCCAAAGAGCAGTATTTGCCAGGGCTCCATTCTGAGATTTATTTTTGAAAGTGATGTATCACTGACCAGTTAAGGTAGGGAGGACACATTTGGGGTGGGGGTGGGGGGTGTTGTGGTCGCCAATGTTATTCTTTGGAAGAATAATGGGTTAATAAAAAAGCGACCTAACAAGGGAAAAAAAAATAAAATAGTCCTTGTTTGTGTCAAGTGATAGGAAAACCATAATTAATGAAAATAATATATAAACACAGCTGGATAAAGATGTTCATGCTGTGTAGTTGACATGGTCGTTTATTCATTACTGGCACTGAAACACATGCCGTTTCTCTTTGACTTTACACCGGCTCCTTTTGAGCATGTGAAACTTGACCTACCAGTCTGTATAACAAAGCTCTGCCATGCAAGACAACTCACTGGCACTGACCTGGCACATAGCTGTGAGACGAGTGACCTGAGACAGAAATCAAACACAGCAGACTCTTCCTGGGTGACCGGAGACAAGGAATGTGTTGGAAGTGATGTGAGAAAACCCTACAATGTCCTAAAATGGTCAGTAATAGTCCCTCCCTTTCTGGGAGCAATGCGGGGAGACTGAAGAGGAGGAAAGAGTATTTTACATTAATCAAAAAGATCTGGCTTTTTCTATCACTTCATAGAAGGAGACACAGAGTAAAGTGTGGTAGGAATCAAGGAAACATGTATATGGGATTTGTGTCTCTTAGTAGATGCAGCAGTAGCAATCTTTGCCACAGTACCACAAAGTCCATAGCATGCTTTTGCTAGCAAATAACACGTGTTTCCTTTTCCCTTCTTCTATTCCACCCCAGAATGTAATTTCAGTTCAAACACCACATTCTGTTCTCATCTGAAGAAAAATAAAAATGTAAGTGCAGCAGTGGCTTCAAATGACATCTGCAAATGGAAAAACTGGATTGAAATGTTTCTCCTGTAAACCACAATGGGGCTTGGTAGCCCGGAAACCCTGGAAATCCCAAGTGAATGATTATTATTCACTGCTGATCACCATTAAAGAACGTCTGAGATTGTCAGACCAGACAAAATGTCTAAATATTATCAGGTGAATAGTAAAACCATGTTAGCTAACAGAACTGTGTGAATTTCAGTGAAAGCAAATTTTTTTTATGGTTCCAAATGACAGAAGCTGGCTCTTCCACTCAAGCTCTACGGATGTGTTCATTCAACTCTGGAAATCCATTTTTAAGTAACACTTTATCAGGCAAGAGCACAACACTGATGCAGAGAGTAGAGGTGGTAAAGCTGGGAAATGTAAGAGATTTCCACCTTTACCAATGGGATCAAAGGCCTGTGCTGATGAATGAATGCCATCAATACAGCAATGAGCATAAGGGTCATTTGCCCTTTACAGAAGAAAATAATATTACTCTGAATGACCTTCTTTAGCACTTTCAGTTCATGATTTGATCTACTCTTAAAAGTTTATTTAGCATTACTGAGCAGAACAGAGGTATAAAAAGAAATCACACTTTAGACCAGAATATGCAGATATAGCTCCTCAAAGAATAGATTTCATTCTGCACCAAAGAGGAACAGTTTTCTAGTGGAATCTGTATTTCCACTTCAGAAATATGTTGGTATGAGTGGGTATAGCAGTATAGGTACACCACTGTAGGTGCAGACAATCCCTGTAAAACAAATTAAGTATTTAAGTACAGAGAGTCTAAGTAGTTTACTGAATGTTTGCAAACTATTGTGAGGTCTCCAAATGAAAGAAGTTCTTAAATGTTGCAAGATTAATGACTGCTAAAAATAGAATATTTGGCTAATTCAGTCAGCTGAAAAATCTTTTGTGATTTTATTATGTCTAAAATAATCTATAATCTTCTAAAGACTCGGCATGGTGGATTTGTAGTATCAAGCTAAAAAGCAGAGGGAGGAGAAATGCCAATAACACTCAGCACAGCGACTCCCCTGATTAGCTGTATATGCCTATCAGAGGTGTCTCCTACATATGAACCTGGGATATATGTTCCAAGGGCCTCTCAGCCTCCAGGTCCCTGCTACGAATTAGTACAAAACAGCATCATAATGTTGATGTATCTATTCCACGGTTAGTGTGCATATTGTAGATATTAATGCAAGATGTGTTTTAATTAACTAGCAGTTTTAGCTACTCAGAATGACTGAAGCTCACTTTTCACTGGCAAGGATCTGTATCATGTTAAGTATAAATTAGCTCTATTTTGAGCTCAGAAGTCATGCATAAGACTGTTGCTGTCCTGATTAAAAAAAAAAAAAAAAAAAAAAAAGAAGAAAAAAAGAAGAAAAAGAAATTACATTTCTGCCAGAACAAGAAAGAATAAATAAGTGTCATCTCCTGACAAACATAAAAGCAGGGGAGGAAACACATATGTGATTTGGAAACAGGATTACTCATAGATTCAGAAGTAATAAATCCAATTACCTTGCTTGATTCATCAATAAATGTGAAAGTAGTATTTGTTTTATTATCAAATTAAGTTATTCTGTGAAAGTAATCCACTTAAAATAATTGTTTCCTAGCATCAAAGAAAGTAATCAGTAAAAAGGAACATAAAATGTCTTTCTACTGCTTTCTGTAAAAGGCTTTTTCACATTTTTTTGAGCACCAGATTATTCCATTATAAACAGTGGCTGAGAAATTCAAGGAATCCAAATAAGTAAATGCTGCTTTTATAACATCTTTCACTCCAACTAGTTGGCACAATGGTTTAAAAGCAAAAGTTCTCACACCCTAGATTTGGAATTAAATGGTCTTTTGGGAACTTCGCAAGTCAGCTACTGTTGAATTTTCTGTCTTCAGTGAAACAATGTTGGTGAAACCTTTGACTGCTAGGGCTGAAGGATTCTCAAGAGCATCTGCTGCTCACAGGACGTTACTCTCTGTGTGTGTGTGCAGAGTACAAAAATATTGGGAACACTGGTTCACCAATATTGACACAAGAAATACAGGTTCACCTATGTCAGGATTAATAGTTTCAGTAGAGACAGAGGGAGATGAAAAAGCCTACAACAATCAGTGCATTGTGGCTAAAATGTGTTCCTGCAATTTTATGACTTATGTGAGTGGAACTTGCAAATGTAATATATGGAGTAAAACAGGGAGGAAAAATAATTAAAATCCTAATCTTTCTTTTTCTGCCTTCTTTCTGCAAGGCAGCCATGTAGTCTAAAGTCTTTGAGCTCTCAGACAGTAGGGCATGTAGAATACTGTCTCATATTCAGTTTGGTGTGCCAAAGAATTAAACATCCCCTGCTTTTTGAAAAGGAAATCATAAATTCCACCAATGCAGACAAGGTTTTTATTTGCCATCAAAGATCTGATTCATCTCATGTAGAGTGAGATCCAAAACTTGGATTAGAAAGATTACATGGCAGTGTTCACTCTGTTCTAGTAAGACTGAAAGGGTTTTCATCCATCTGCTAGCGGAGCCTCCACTGTGTTTCTTTGGGAAGAGGCGAACCGACTTACATTGCCATGCTAAACATGCCAGCATAGAGTTTAAGACAAAGCTGTGACTCACTGATGATCATTTTAAATAAAAATTTTCTAACTTTGGAAAAGTTACAATCTGAAGCAGTCTTCTGATAATGTAACCACCAAGCAAATGACCGATTTTAAACTGGAACTGAAAGTATTGTTTTATGTCATTGTCCATGGAAAGCACCGTCATGTGAGAACCTGGTTCCATGAACCAGAGATTCCTTTCCCCCCTGTATCCTATGCTCCTAAATCGCTAGGAGCTACAGCATTGTACCAGACCACAGTTCTTTAATGAAAGCAGCCATTAACCTTTCAGATATGTAGGCTGCTCAGCTTTATATTATTGCACATACTCAAGGTAAAGTCTAGCCTAATAATGGATGAGCCACAGAATTCTTTGGAGTTAATTATTTCAGCACAGCAATCTATTTCTGGGTGTCACTAGTACTAATGTGGAGGTTGTATGTACTTATCTAGGACCATATTTTAAGCTGGCAGAGACCCATCTGAAGGCATAGTTGGCTGTCTAGAGTTGGAACAAAATGTCAAACCAGCCAGTATCTAAAAATATTAATATAATTGCATGCTGAAAAGTGATAACTATGTAAGTAAATACAAATGGATGTCAGTTTCAACTTGTGAAATACATTAATTTATTTTTGCTTGTAATAGGCATCAATCATTTTTTTTTTTTAAGATTTAATATCCAAATATTTTTACATACCTCAGTGAAATATTTTCGTTTAACTTTAAACACATTATAAAATAATGCATTTCTAATGTTTACCCCCCAAAAACCCCACAAACCCAGCAACTTAACTCATTTACATATTTACAGAACATTCACATATCCTTTAATAATTATATCTAAAAATACTAAATTCGAAATTCTCATTAAATACTCATGTGTTAGAATGATGATCAGAATTGCCATTATAGGCATTATAAAATTATAACTACATTCTGCTTATGAAATAGTTTAATCTAGCAGTTTCATTTAATGATATTCATTCTCAAATTAAATTTCTGTACTGGAAATTTTGGGGAACCTGAACTCAGCGAACAACAGTTTAGATCACAATAACTGATGATGCATCAGAATAAAAATCTAGGATAGTCAATCAGAGAGAAAACCAGCAGTGATCAAAATAAATTAATAGAGAACAAAACTCATAGATATAAATTAAATCAAATACCTTTAGGGTCCTCTGAAGTCTGAAGCATAACACTACAGGCTAATTTCAGGGAGAAAAATCAGAGAAGGAATTCTGCAGTGATTCTAAATAAAGTATACTGTGAGAACAAGGATTAACCGCAGTGCATTACATGAAAAGTTACTCTATTTTTGTCATCTGGATTCTATGACTCCGTAGTTTTCAGTTCCACTATAACAGCATTTGGGGTATTTTTTTCCTCCTCTTTGCCACACACACATGATTTTTCACTGAGAATTCATCTGAATAACAGATCAAAAGCACTTCTGGAGCATGAACACACCAAGACCATATGACCAGAGGGAGCATTTTACCTTGTAAAATTCTGAATTCTGACATCCACCATTATTTCCTCATGTGAAGTCCATGGCTCTTAATCTTTCAGTTGTGTTATGGACACGATTCAGTGCTGAGGAGACTAGCAATAAGAAACTGAAACTAGAGAGTGAAGACTTGGCTTCCTTAACATTTGAAGGCTTGGCTGGATGCATCTGTGCTAAGGAGGCTAGAATCTGTAGTCCTAGATCCTGTGTGCCTCACTTGCAGGGGTACTCCAAACTGGGGAATGACCCAGACTGTTCTGCAACTTTGCTATTTCCTTATTTTCTGGAAAAAAAAATAGGAAATATCCTTGTGACTGAGGTGGGCACCATTGCATGTTGCAGTTTGTGTTCAGGGAAGGAAACCAAGAGGCAAAAACCCAAAGGCAGAGCCTCTGTGACAGGGCAAACTTTGAACCAAATAATTAGAAGTGCTTTGAGCAGAAAAATCTAGCCCCTTTCCACTGTATTATTAAAATCTGGAATCCCCTACAAAGGTTGATAATGCATTTATTAATATTTCCATTACTTGGAGTTCTGCTAAGCCACTCTTATTCCACATACATAGCCAAATCCAAACAGGGTGTGTGACCTTAAGAGGTACTTGGGCTTCCTCACTTCTAGCTATTCATTCCACTGAACTAGGCAGAACAGAGCAATTATGAAATAAAATATCAGATTTATGTTTAAAAGTAGAGAAACTATCAAGGCAGACTCAAAATACACAAACATTTTTATTAAATAGCAGTTTACAAAACCCTGGGTGATATATGGAGTAATGAGTTTTATTGCCAAAGGTTAAGTTCTGGGTGCATTCATCAGTTCAGACTTCATTATTTCTGAAGTAGTTTGTGGAACAGACAAAAAACCTTTCATCGCTGTCTGAACATGGTCCCCCATGAAGGTGGAACTCATGCCCAGAAGACATCAGAAACCTTAGAATTTCAGTGCTTTCAGAAATCAACATGGAAGTTGTCTTTTACACTCAGTCTTTCCTCAGAAACTCACACAGAGCAATTTTATATTTCCACCAGCATAGAAAGAAGATAGTCACAGAGATCCCAATCTGTCTATGAGGAACAGCTGTACATCTACAGATTTTGGGTTTCATTTGGTAGAGCACAGCCATTGTATCCTCTCTGTTAAAAGGTGGTGAGCTGGGTTTTGATGTGCTGTTGTCAAGTGGCATAGCTCCATTTGCACTTCTTGGAGGTCTGGACTGGTGTCTCTGTCTGGGTTTGTCCTTTTGCTAGCTGAGCTCAGTGAACTTAGGTTCATACAGAGAGCACAGGCTTTGAAGTTATCAGAGGCAGGTGTCAATGTTATCATCAATAGCACTTCTGACACCTGACTTCAGCCGGGATTCTAACTGCATTTTTTGCCAATACACAATCCTTTAACTTCCTCTAACTTAACATAATTGCATTACAAGAATTTCAATGAGTTCTTTGAACCAAGGTACAATTAACATCCTTTCAAAGGACATTCTCACCCAGAGTTTACCCTAGGTAAACTTCCTTTCTGAAAAAAAGAGTCTGTTTAAGTGTAAATCAGCTTCTTCACTTCTGGAAATTGTTTCCAGTCTCTTCTCAAATACACTTTCACACCAAAAGTGATCTGCAAGGCTTTGCATGTTGTAAGGTACATTTTCAGCTAGAAAGCAGACAAACAATGAAGTTAATTTTAAAGATGTAGCTGATTATCAGAAAATGAGTCTCTGCTGTAGATTACTAGAACACAGATTCAAGTAAAAGCTATTGATAATGGATTGCTAGGTAAAATATATCAGTGGTCTTCCACTTTTAATCTAATTTTTAAAGTGTCTTGCAAACTTTGGCTGATAGGAAACTGAACGGCAGCTGTAGGAGACAGATGAAAACCAGCCTGAACAAAGCAAAGACCATGGACAGGTAAAGAGGAAACCTCAGCCTCCAGAGCTGTCATTTTAACACCTTTATATGGCACTAAAATGCATGTTTAGAAAAATCCAAGTGTCTTACTCACTACGCGTGTCATTTAGGATATCATCTGACATTGCCTAATCATGCACATCCTCTTCACTTCCTTAAGCCAGGCACTGCTACTGAGTGGGAAAAGATAAGAACCCTGTTCTAAAAAGATTTTAAAATGACAATGTTTAATTTCATCACTATTTTTAGGAAAGAAAAACCTTTGCAAGCCTTTTAAATAACAATCCGTGGCCCTGTGGTAAGAGGCAGGTAAGTGTAGGTGAAGGTACTGTGCTATAAGAAGCTTTGAAATGTCATAACAAATTCTTTCTTTTCCTTTGCATCTAATCATGTTGCGCTCAAGCCATGTAATTTCCAGAGGCAGCCCATTTGTGTGCTGTGAACATTTATGAGTTTACACATCATAAAGTATTTGTTAGAATTTGGATAGAAAACTAGGAGTTTTCATGGTGAAGTTGTATCTCATTTTTCTAAACACACACAAAAGGGCTTGAACTACTGCCTTTTTTTTTTTTTCTTGGATTATCAAGGATTAACTTAATGATTTCTGTGGAAAAAAAAATCATAAAAGGAAAGAGACAGGGAGAGGATAGTTTTGGTCCTATTTAAACAAAAGAAATCAAAGCTAATAGCTAAGTAGATGTGATGAAATTGCAATTTCTGCAGCTTGCAGGTTCAGTTTAGGTTGAGTTTGTTCTGAGCGAAATGTTCAGTATTTAGATGTCTTTAGGTTGGAGATCTAATAAGCTTCATCTCTTTTCCTGAAATATCTGATGTTATGATTAAAATACAATATCCTTCATCACAGGATTTTTGGTCAGGAAAACATTGTTCACGGTTAACAAATTTGGCTCCCTCAAAATATCACGTAACTGTCATGACAGGCTCACACATTTATTCCTGGACAGCAAGGGAAGCTGGATAATCCATTTTAGAGTTCAGGACCTGGAATAAGAAATCTTAATGTAGTTTTAACTTCTGGGTTCAGTGGTTTATGCTACATATTTTAATATTTTTTGTTTAAGTCCAAAGCAGTGAAAATGCTTATAAAGTCCATCCTATATCTGGCAAATACATGGTAGAGAAGATCTAAATCTGTGTTCTGGAACTAATACTTTCAAAATGGAGTCAAAGGAGGATATAATCAAGTAGAGTTAATAAATTCACGAAGCCCTTATGATCACTGTGGTCATGCTTTTAGAAAAGATCACAAATCTCAAAGACAGATGCTCTCAAAAAAACCCAGAAAAAACTAATAAAGCAGAATAACCTTAAGCTCCCAGAAACTTGTTCCTTGCTGTGCTAGTCCAGATTGTGTCTGGGGTGAGGAGATAAAAAGCACTGGATTCACACTGCTCCAAAATTGAAGGAGAGCAGGGGTGAATCAGGCCATTAAATTTGTCATCAGATCTGTTGATTGTCCGTAGTGTTTTTAGTTCTGCTTTGTTTTAAAATAACTGGGATTTTACTTAAAAATGAGAGCATATAACTCAAAAACCCTCACAGCCTTGAAGAGCTGTTTGAAAAAAGTTGAATTCTCACATGGTCAGATAACTTCTTACAAATTTGTATTCAAATTAATTGATTACAAAATCCATAGGGGAACAGTTGTGGGAGAGACTTCAACTAGTAAGCATGTCTTTTCCACTGAGATCAAGGTGTTCTAACTTATTGCAGTAGGTTTTTTTTTTTTGTTGTCGGACTTTTTTTGGTTTTGTTTGTTTATTTGTTTTTCACTTCTGCTGTCAGATCACACCTGCAGGTGTGTGCTTCCTTCCTTCCCAAAACAAACAAAAAATAAAATAAAAACCCAAACTACTATCCTTTCTCAGAATTTATTTAGTCACTAGGTTCAAATTTTCAAATTAAAGAGAATGTATTGTTCATACAAAAACAAACGTGTGTTCATTTACAGCTCATGCTTCTTTTCATTCTCATTTCTTTGTCACACAGACATTTAAAATAATATTTATACATAGATATGTTTGCATATGCATACATGCATGAATTCAGATACTAAGTTAAAAAGTTTTTCTCCTTGCATATGTAACTTACTTTGGCATAATTGCCCAAATAAACATCAATAACAAAGAAGTTAGCAAGTCCTTGTTGGGAATAACCTTAAACAACACTGCTTTAATCATTTGGCGATCAACCTTGGATCGGAGACAGAGAACATTATGTATTTCCCCCACAGCTATGTAGTCATTTGTCATGTACATTATGAGTATATGGAAAGGACATTCTTTAAACAAAGGCAGCAAGAAATAAAGTCATCTTCAATCACTGTCATGAATATTCTGTTTAATTGCTGGTGGCTTTTATTTCACTACATTGCAATGCCCAGTGTGCTGTCTTGCAGCCAGGCTTTGCAAGAGATCAAAAGCTACAGTGGGCTCTTACCCTTCTCTAGAGGCCCAGAAATGAAAGCAGAACCTGCCAGTTCAGACCACTATCTGCTGTGGGATGATGATGGTGCTAGAGGAGGAAACAGCCTTCTGAGAAGGCAGAAGACAAATACCCTTCCCACTCACTCCCCCTTGATCGAAAAGACACATTGCTACATCTTTTTCTTGTACACAACTTTTACAGTCACAGCTCATTATCCTTGACCTGTCCTCAAGGCTGTACATTCTGCCTAAAATAAAGACTGAATAGACTATTTGACTGCCCTGTTCCCACAGAAAACTTCTATTTGTCCTGTCAGAAGCCATATATTTTTTAAAAATACCAACATTGACAATCCCAAGAGACCTTGGCTGTATCAGCAGAGTTCTCGTCTTTTAACTGAAATACCCCCACCAACAAGAAGCAAATATATCACCCATAACTGCCTCTGCTCTTCTCCTCTGTTTGACATCCAAAAGAGTAAATCCAAATAGAGTGTGTGGCTGGTTGTCCATGGAGAAAACTGTAATTCTGTCCTAATGGGGAAAACAGACAATTCTGGAGGGAATCCAAACTAAAGGAAGCAAGAAAGACCACGATGATATTGGTTGCCACATGCTTTAGTATTTCCATTTTAAAAAATTCCACATTCCTTTGAAGTGCCCACAGAAATAGCTGTGGGTTTGTGGATTGGTCCTTGTTAAATGTTAACTACTTAATGCCACAGAGCAGGATCTCTCATCAGAGCCTGTCATCTGTTTGAAGAAAATGCTGCAAAAGAAGCAGGATAAGTCTTGAAAAGCTGTCTGTCCAAAACTTAGTGAACATAAATAATGTATTTCTTCCTGCTCTCAGTCTACTTTAACACAGCAGCAGAATAGCAGCCTTGCCATTGCTGCTGAGTGCAGCTAATGGTCTTTTTTGTCTAAATTACGGTTGGTCCCTCTAAAAGTGCGTTTCCTGCCAAGTGCGGTTTCACAAAATGCTGACTCAGAGGAGCTGGGGGAGGGACCAACAGCAGCTACGGGGGCTGGCAACCCACCAGTAACATTAAAGGCACTTTTAAAGGAAGGTTAGGAAAAAATAATGTTTCTGGGCCAAAGAAGAAAAACTGGAAGGCAAATAAACTGTAAGGAAGGGTAAGTTACAGTGTATTATTTCCCAGAAGGGAATATCATACTATAGTGGCTTGATGACATATAGAGTAATGCCTTAATATTTAGGAGTAGATCCCTTAAAATATTCATGTGCTTCCTATTGGACTAAGGGCTCACATGTAGTCAGGTCACCATACATCAGCACAGTGGTCTGCCCCAGGAAATTCAAGGCAATTTGCCCTAGTTCAGCTTTCCAGAAGAGAGACTTAAGTAAGCCAGCTCACTTTATATCTGCCTGAGGACAGGCACATTTGCAGCTCTTGTACTTCAATTGATAAGCTGTGCCTTGTTAATTCACACCAGTATCCAGTTCACATGAAGTCTGAATGCTCATGAAGGTGTTAGCCAGCTTTCTGACTTCCCGCTGGGGTAAGAGTTTGGCCACCTCACCTACCTGAGCTTTCTCTCAACACTACCAGCTAGCCACAGTCTCTGAAAGACAGAAGTTGACAGGGCCGAGCAGCCAGCAATGACAGTGATGAGAAGAGATGAAATATCATTTGTTTTTTACATTTCATGTCTGGAAATGGGAATAAGAAAAAGAGCAGGAAAAAAATAAAGTGAGATGGTGTTAAAAGTAGTTTAAGCAAGCAACTTCCAATTTCTCTGGCCACTTGTCCCGGCTTCCTGTCATACTCACTGTTATATCTGCACATCATAAGTGGGAGGACTACATGAAGGATCTCACGCATCTGAAAATTAACTCCCACCAAAACTGCTTCTTTTCCTCCCAGAAAAGTGAATTAACTCTATTTAGAAACACTGAGGTCAGTGTAACAAAGAGGACAAGAACAAGTGACTGCAGGGCTGTTTCAGTCAACAAGACAATGGAAAAATGTCTGTGTAACAACAACCACCTTTTTAATTTTCAATGTCTTTTCCTGCTCCAAGTTCTAATTCCAGCCACCTGGGATCTGATCTTTTTTCCACTTAAATAAACTGTAGATTTGCCATTAACCTTGATAGGAGTAAAATTGATTCTTTACATATAATGGATATGATTTTCCACATTTCTTCCAGGGTAGCATGAAGGAGTACACTGGCATTATTGAGTCCAGTCCTCTGCCCCGTCTGCTCTGTAGCAGGCACTTGGTCCCCGAGGAATCAGAGACCAGACCCCACAAGCCTGCCTATACCCCACAGAAGGGCTCCCAAGCCCACAGTATGGAAGAGCAAGGATTTAGCAAACTGCAGCTGGTATCACAGAAGGAAACACTACTGTTCTGCAATATGGCCCTTTCATTAGGGCAGGTGTGTCCTGTGTGCAGGGTGGGTTCCCGCAGCAGCTACTGTCAATTGAGGGCTGTTCTGCTTTGCCCAAATCCCTCCACAAAAGAAGGGCCACAGAAGAAAAGGTAAGGCCACATCAGCAACACCCAGCAGTAGCCTTCAGTTACACTGAAACCTCATGTAGGCTACCAAATTCAAAGCAGATAAACACAAGCTTGCTTGCAGCTTTGACATGGGCAGAAAGCTGTGGCCAAACGACTGGAGCCTGGCTTAACCCTGCAGCCCAACATAACTGCTGAGCAAGTTACTTGCCCAGAGCAATGGAGAGGTTCAAGTGCCCCAGATTGGTGCTTTGTATCTCAGTGAAGAAAATAACCACAGCAAGGCTTTCTTTTTCACCCAGGACACTTGCCTCCCAACCTGTTTCTCACCTTTGCCAGAGTTTAGAGGTTTCAGAGATGGTCTTTCTCTTTTTTTTTTCTTTTTCTTTTCTCATTTTTTTTTCTCTCCTTGTTCATACTTTAAAGAGATTGTTGATGCAGACAAGCAATACAAAGGGGAAATGGACCTCCTTATGTTCCCTTGTAACCTCAAACTTTATTTGTGGAAAAGAATTAGCAATACAAACCTGGAGAGGTACTTTGAGAAGCCACTAATGGATTGATACAACGAAAGTGTTCAGCACTGATGTTGATGGATTCCTTACGGAGCCAGCTTTACAAAGAAATAATAACAAGAATAATTTATGTAACCGTTTTCCATATCATAGCTTTTATTTCAGATTTGTTAGGTTTTGGTTGGGCTGGTTTTTTTCAGGAGATATATTTGTGGCATTTAGCTGACTCTTGGCCCAGATTTTTACTTGTAAGGAATGTCACAATCTAAGAGCCTAAATTTATTCATGCTTGGTTTATTTATTTTCTCTAAGGAAACATTTTGCATATAAATGAAAAATACAAGGGTGTTTTCCTCAAACCATTTATTAGGGTAACTGTTAAGGAAGGCTGCCCACAGTGAGCTGAGGATGCAAATGATACAGACATCCTTGGGCATTCAAATATCAGGCTGGACCTTTGTGTACTGCAGGAGCAACTTGTGTGCTTTCTGTTGATGGCTCAGTTCTATTTTACATGTACTGTGTATTACTACATTTTATTGTTGTTCATAGAAGCTCACTTATACATTCCCTTTCATTCTTTAATATTTTTCCAGATGAAAATCTGCCCGAAGCATTTTACGTACTGATAGATGTTCTCCTCTTCTTTCTTTTGCTTTAAGTTTTTATTTTAGTTCTTCCTAAGAAAACTAGACAAAACTGATAAGACGGGGTATATAAGGACAACAGAATTGCAAACATCTAGAGAGAGAAATGGGACTATTTCTCAAGAAGGCAATGCAAGTTTGTACAATCACCAACCAAAGTTGCCTGGAATGCACAGAGAGTCCCTCCAACATGTAACTGCTTACTAAGCTACTTTCTCTGCTGCTGGCTTGTTTACTTCTCTTGCATGTGCATTTCAAGCATTCTTCCAGATGTCTTCCTCATTCTTCCTCATGGCCTATCACCATAGAAAGGTAACAAGGTGCAGGGTCTCCAAAGTGAACAGACTGATTGTGCTACTTCACAGTTGTCAATTTTGTTTGGATTGTGTTTTCCTTTTCTGTCCAATTTTCTGCCTGTAGCTGTTGAAACGGTTCAGAGGAGCTGACAACTGTATGCTCCTCTGCTAACAGGGGGCAAGTGGTAAGAGGAAAACACCTATTTTTCTACTTCCACGACTGGAAGGCATATTGATAAACATGCAGCACACTGCTACAGAAATCAGTAACAAATGAACTTTAAATCTCTTTGCTATCCTTGTTAAGGAAGTAGCAATATGAGACCTGGCCTATGCAGGGACACTTGGAAAAGTTATGGCCTGCTAATAGCCAATTTAACAGGTTAAATGAGCATAAATAAATGTAGGATTGTATGTTTCACAAGATTTAATTTTATGGTCATTTCTTCACTCATCGATTTTCCCCTTTTCTTTCCTTGAAGAGCACCCATAAAGGGAAACCCTACAGGCTCAGATTCTTCTCATCCTCATGAGGATGCATAAGGACCATTAACTGCTGTAAGCCTCTACATTTTTAGCTTTAAAGGAAAACAGGACTAGAATACCAATGTAAATGGATGGGCACTGTTCAGAGCAGCTGCCTCCGGGCGTAGCATCTCTCCCTCTCTGCAATGAGTTCCCTCATTAGCCCAATGAAGGAAGGGTGAGATTGGGAGGAAAGAGGCTGACAGATGGTGCTTTATTGACTGGTGGGGGTGTCTCCTATGGGCTCACTTGGAGGCTGATGAGGCTGGTGAGTGCTGCTGCTGCCTCAGAGGCACTTGAACATAGAAGTATTAGAGTTTTGCCTCATCCCCTTTGTGGACTGGTTGGCACTTCTAATAATTTTCAGATAATGGGGAAGGAACACAAAAGATCCATTTTGAAAAGTAAATGTGAAATTTTAGTCACAAGGGAGAATTTGAGTAATTGTGTATTTGTAGATTTTTAAGTGGTTTAGCCTCATGCAGTGTCAGAGACCATACATCCTATGGCATCCCATGACTGCCCAATACTGGCAAAAGTAGTTTGGTTTGGTTTTGTTCATTGTTTCTGTGGGTTTTGTGGTTTTTTTTTTTTTTTAATAACTCAAGATTTTCTCTGGACTGACAAATCTATGGGTTTGGTATGCATCTTAGTAATGGAGATTAATGATTACTGATACAAGCTGACTACAGTTTACCCTAAGTCTAATATATTTGAAATCTCATTTTCTTTTTGAGAAGGATAGGTTCTTAAATCCCATGGTGCTTCTAAATATTAGAGCATAGATTATTTCTGCTGAAATCATAGAATCATAGAATTGTTTAGATCATATAATTGTGTATTCTTGGTCAGCTCCTAGAGTTCCATAATCTTGTTTGGACAGTGCGCTGAGTTTGTTAGTAAAAACCAGCATTTTTTATAGCTGGCCCTGCTCTGGAGCATTCAGAAATTGGATATTTACAGGTTGAAGAGAGTTTGATAGTGTTCCAGTAACAACTAGGACAACTTCTAGACATAAACCTTATTTCACAGACTGAGCCACCTGCATGTAATATTTTTGTGTTAACTTTGAAGGCAGTAGACAATATATTTTATGTAATGTGTCATTAAATGTAGTACTTTTTTGGATTAAGTGTTATACATTCCTCATGTTTATGTTAGGGTTGCCTCATTGATCTTAAGTATGAAGCTAAGGTATACTAGGGCCAGATTGACTCTTGACATTGCAAGATACTTAAAAAAGCCTTGTAACAGCAGCTGAGGATTTCCATGCAACTTCTTTCATGGACTGTTCTTGTATAGGAAGAGTGAGGCTAATATAGCAACTTCCTTCAGTGATTCATAGGTGTGGTAGCTGCCCCATGGCACTGATGCAAGTTGGCAGAGCAGAGCAGACTTGCTCCTCCACCATTGCCCCCATGGTCTGATTTCCCTGTGCCTTCTAAAAATGGAGCATTTTGTCTGTGAAACCAAACTGGCCATAAAGTGCAGCAAGGAAATAAAGGGTGACAGGATGCATTTTCTGATTGTTGGACAGCTACATTTATTGCTGTGTTTCAGTGTGCCTATGAGAAGTGTTAGTCAGAAGTCTGGTGCTCTAGACATGGCACTGCCAAGTGCATTCATCACACCTCTGAAGTGGCAGAGAAAGCTCCAGTCCAGAGGTATTAAACAACCTTCAGACCCAGTGCCGATTTAAAATTAATGAGCCAAAGTGTCAGCGTGCTCTGGCTGTTCTGGACTGTGTAAGACTGGTCTGATGGGTCAGACAAACACCATTTGAGGTTTTATATTTCTAAGGAAGAGCAAGAGGAGCTGGAAAACCTGACCCAGGTTGTTCTTAATTCCCTTCCTAAGCCATGATAGTATTTAATTGCTAATGTTTCCAAAGATATTGAAAGATGTAGTAATATAGAAAACAGGCAAATTAAGAGATCTAGGTTGTTCTCTACCTTAGTCTGCTAATATTGATTATACTTTATAAAGCATGTAATTAAGTTTCTGAGCACTGCAGTAAAATACACTGACAAGCTTTCAAGTACTGATCAAAAAGCATGCATTAGAGTGACAAGACTATTCTTGGATTTTGAAGGAATTTGGCCACATAGTTGCCTTCATCTCAATAAAAAGAAGAAAATATGACTTGCTAGATCCACAAAAATATTTAGGAGCCAGTGCTCCATAAAAATCAATAGGAGATAAGTGTTTACATGGCTTTGTGGATTCAGCTGGTGTGTAAATGACAGAAGTCTCTACCTCTTTTGGACTTCTTAGTACAAGTGGAAAACAACATTGATTGCAGAATCTGTAAATTATCAAGGGAGCAAGAGGAAAACCTTCCCATAGAGAGAATTCTGGTATCCACAACACTAAGGTTATAATGTCTCCTAAGTAGTGTAGTGGGGGTTTTGAATCAATTTACCCTGATATTCAAAAAGCAGCGTGTGCTTTCAGCGGCAAAGCCTTCATCATCTGATTCTTCAGGTCGTTCTAGGGACCATATAGAAAATACACACATCAATATGTGAAGCAATGGTTTGAGGCAAAAGTAGGTGTTCTGGACAATTGAAATCTTTAGAAAGGATTGATCTTTCCTCCCTGAAGTATTTCCAGTTCCTGTGGATTTCAGAATGACGTTTAGATACATGATTCAATTGCCTTTATTCTCCATAGATATATATATAACTTGTCAACAACTTTATTAAAATGTTATTCACATGAAAAGGAAGAAAAAATCTCTTATTTTCTGTGTTAACCTTTTATTTCATACCTGGGAATTAGGAAACCTTGCTAACTAGGTTAGGAAAGACCTCATTAAGTCAAGCCACTGAAATATCTACAGTTTAACCTGTTACGGAAAAGAAGGACAAAATACATTCACAAATATTATAATCATCACATCAAAAAAAAAGTTCTCAGATAAAATGTCATAAATAGAAAATAGTGAGCTGTAAGATTAAGAAAAAACTCCTTAGTAAAGGACCTGTTTCTTCCCTCCTTAACAATACTATGAACAAAAATAATTCTGAAAATTCACACCAATATGGGATAAGAAAAAATCAGATTAATAAAATGCACACTCCATCAGCTCAAACAAGAGATTCCAGATAGATTAGGAATAAAAGCATTTTGAGCAGACCTCACCCGGATTGCAGGAACATTCCTGCATCCATAACATGCAACTGTATCCGTAACATGCCCTGCTTGCTTCAAAAGCCCTTGCAGTGCACTGCTAGTCTTCCAGATATGAGGACAGCATCCAACATTTGGCTAGACCATCAAAGCAGAAGCCAGAACAGCTTCCTGCTGAGCAGACCTGAATAAAATTATCCAGAGGACTTTGGTAAAAATTAGTGAGCTTCAGTAAAATTACTCAACAGACCTTGGTAAAAATTAATTGCATAGTCTAGCCTGAAGCACAGAGGAAAGCCGTACCAAATGAACTGCAGCTGAGTTTGGCTCCCATTGGAAAGAGGTAATTTTGATGCTGGTCAAAAAAAGTAAAAGAAAAAAAAAAAAAAGGGGGGGAATTTATTTTGTTACTGATTCCAGCAGGAAGTGAAAGCAGATCTTTCTTTTAAGTCTGTTTGTTGAGTCATACTGCTCTGAAATTTTCTTCTTTGTATTTCTGGGAATTATATGCAGTGCCAAAGTACCTTCTTGTTTAAACAATGTTTTAGATTGCCAAAGTGGTGAGGAATGTTTGCCACGTCACACGGTTTCTGTAATTCTGCATAAAAAAGCAGATGAGGCTAGTTGGATCCCTGTAGAAAGAAACCTCAGTTATATTGAAGGTTCCTTGTGTTTGGTAGCACTATAATCAAAAGGTTCTGTATAATTCAACATCACTAGAATAATGGTTAATTTGAGAAAGTACAGGGATGCAAACAAGAAACTGAAGAAATTAAATTCAGCAAGGCTGTGTAAGACTTTAGTGGGATTATGGAAAATACAAAACCATTCAGGCAGTAGGCTGGGTTGCCTAGAAATGGGGTAATTGTTTAATGTAGTTAAAAAAAAAAAAAAAAAAAGTAAAAGAAAAAGTCTTTTAAGCTTCTGGGGCCTTTATTTTTAAAAGCTTGGTTATCTTTTTATTTTTTACCTTTATCAAAGTGCAGGTGAGCTCCACATAGTATAACCAACGCACATCGCTTTGTAAAATAATATTGTTTTCTGCAGTAGATACCCATATTTCCATGGAAAGGGATTCATTTTCCAGAAAATTATAGCCTTTGGAGAGAGAAAAGACCTGTTAGGTCATAAAATCTGTTCCTCTGCCAGTACAGGATTTGTTGCATCGTCTATGTATATTCATTAGTGTTTTGTTCGAGCTGTTTTTCAACAGAAACAAGGGGACTTCCAGTGCTGAACTAGGGAAAAAGAAATGTGTCTGAGTAGATATCACCAGACAGTTGCCCCTTATACCCTCTCTACCTTTTCAAGTGTTATAATTAAATAGACATTTTTCACTTTAAGAAATACCTTTGTAACTAGCCAAATGTTTTTTATAAGTCCATCTTAATTTAAATCAATAATTTCTTCTCTTTCAGACAACTTTTGTGTCTCATGTTTAGACAGAATTGAGGTTACTGAAATTTAGGAAAAGAAAATTATTTGTTTCTGAATTTTTCCATGTCTCTGAGTATGGTAACTAGGATGTAGAGGCTGACAGGTGAAAATTTTGAAGAATAAGCCATGTACTATACATTAATGTGATGTAACATTTCACCTGTCCGTGTCTTACTTGAATTTCAGACAAATCTGCATTATGGAAATTTATCTCCACTTTTGAAGAGGTCTTAACCTATGCACTAAATCAAATGAGAAACTGAATATCATTAAAATCAAGCCCAAATAAGGCCTTGAGGTCAAGCATGTGTTAGACTGTTTTGAAATTTCTTTAATGAACTTGATAATTCAAGAAAAATATCAAGATATGTACCATTTCTTTTTCTCATTCATAAATGATTTTCAGTATAAAAACCTACTAATTTCACCTAAATCCAAATTTCTTCCATGGAATTCTGCTCAGCTGTGCAAATATAGAAGGATTTATTAAGAAGCACATAATCATAAACCTTATCGCACAAAATTACAAAAAAAATTCATGTAATTTCATAGCAGACACAAGTCTTACTTTCCAGAAGCCAAACATTATTTTTACTTTTCTGTAATTTTAGAAAAGTCTTTGCATGAATTCCCAAAGGTGTTTGGGTGCTTACTTTATTATTCTTCCTACACTTTTGGAGGATGATAAAATTAATATGGTCTGACTGATCTAGTGATAATCAAAATCCCTGTGTCCACACTGGCCACTCAAATCATCCTAGTGCTTTTACAGACTGATAAAAGTGGTGGAAAAGTGCTCAGATAATTTTCTTGGTGCTTTTTTCACAGGACTAATTGCTTAGTTTCGCAAGCCAAGTCATTGTGTGATTTGGCCACTCTGTGTTGACCAGTTCTGGCATTTTAGCACCCTTCTAGAAAAAATATGCATTAGGGCAAACCCCTGAAAGGGCGTTCTGTTGATTTTTTTTTTTTTTCCTGGTGAAAGAAGGCTAGAACCTACTGCCATCATTTGCCACTCCACTTTGTCACTTGGCTTTGAGAAAAATAAAGTTTAGCAATGTCAACCTGACTTCACTAATACAAATATATTCAGCTGTTGAAGAATCTTTTTGGTGATATTTGTCTGTGGCCATCTAGAATGACAGGCAGAAAAGAGACTTTCCCTGCCTGTGCTCACATATAGGAGCACACTGTACTTCAGGAGTATACATGAACTTTCACCAAGCTATTAGAAAAGCTGCAGTGTTTATAAAGCAGAGATGCTTCTAGATGGTAACATATTTGTCAGCCTCACTGGTGTTGTAATCAACAAAATTGCTCAGCCTGGAGCTCCTTGAATATAAACAGGAAGGTGGGACTGACAAGGTATTTTCAAAAACCTATGCTATGAAACATATATTTCTGATTATTGAAAAATCAGATCTGTCAAACCTTTGGCTTCCTACGTATATGTATTCCCCCAGGCTTCCAAGGGCAGGTTTCCAGCCAAGGTGATGAAGATTGAAGGTGGTTGATTGTCTTCACAATAGCTGGTGGATAGACACTCTGCTGAGGCCTGCCTGTCACATTATTTTTTATAGGTTCTGACAACAGCACAGTCGAGTTTATGAAACAGATGATTCATCCTATGTATAGCTTTTTATGCGTCTGAGATCCATATACATATGTATTAAAAACATGGTGGGAACTGTTGTCACAGAATATGCCTGCATAAAGAGGGACCATAATTCTTCTTGAAGAGGAGGACCCATGAAAATGAAGCAAGTCTGGCACACTGAAATGCTGAAATGCCATTCTAATGAGATAAGCAGCCATTTAAATTTGGTGCTCCACTGTATTTTCAACTGCATTATTTACTATGCATCTAAAAATTTATTAGCAGTATAAGGGTTTGTCTGAAGTAACGTGCATTTATTTGTATGCTTTTTTACAGAAAGAAACACGTTAAAAAGCCCCAGTAGTCTGTTCTTCGGCTGAATGATGGTCATGCGGGATTTACAATTGAATTGTAAGGACAGGAGGACAGGAAGAATACAAGTGACAAATACAAGAGTCTTTCTGCCAGCAGGGAAGAAGAGCTGTAATGAGCAAAACTCACAACTTGATCTAATTTAGAGCCAAGCAGAGCTTCAAGAATGTGTGGGAATTAATCTTTTTATTTATCCAGAATGAAGGAAGAGAATTAAGGGTAAGCGGAATAGCACTGAAATGGAGAGATTTGTATTCCCTCCTGAAAAACATTGCATCTAAGTGCCTGGCAGCTAAAGTTCATAAGTGCAAGAGCAGATTTTTAAGAAACTGTACAGACTTGCTGTTTGTTCGTTTTAGATGGGGGATGGGAAAGAGGGTCTGGGTTTGACCAATAATGTGATCATTGTTGAAAACCTACAGCAGTACGAGAAATGAATGGTGAATATAGTCTTAAGGAAAAGGAAAATAAAAAAGTGAAAAAGGAAGAAAAATATAATGAGTTTTCCTGACTTAGGCCCCGACTAAGCAAAGTGTCTAATCAGATTGCTAAGGATTTGCAGTGTTTGGCCTCTCAGCTTGAAGAGATGTGATCAGCATGCTAGCGGTTTCTGCTCATCTGGGTTCCTACAGCTTCCAAACATCCATAGCAAAAATCCGCTTGTCTGCTCAAGCAATTCTATTTAAGCTTAAATAAAATTAAATATATGAATGACTCACCAAAATAATTCCACACTGGGAATCTCATAATGTCACTACTGTTCTTTGATATAAGCCAGGTCACATAACTGGACTTAGCTTGCACATAAACTTATTCCTATAGTTGCTGGCTTTTTGCACTCACATGTAGTTTATGTTCCCTTCTCCACAAGCTTCTTTCATCTTTCATTTTGGCAGCTTGCCAATACAGTAGCCAGATCCTCTATTATATGGCAATTAATCCCTTCTTGATGAATTTGAGTCATTTTTATTTTATTGTACACAGTACGGAAATACATCACAGCAAAATTTAGTATAAATAGGGCATGGGTTAGTCAAGTATAAAGCCTTTTTTGTCCTCTACTACATGTGTATTTATAATTTCAAATTAAAATAATCAATGCCCTGCTAGAGTAACCTTTCCCATTGCACTCAAAAAGCTTTTTAATAATTTTTTCCATCATAATGCTAACAGTGCAACAAGCCATGTTTTGTTTTAGAAACACAGATGAGACATAGAGATGAGATGCAGATTTACTATACTGTGTAGTTCTTACTACTAGAAATAATGGTGTATTGGTACTATAATAGGCTGCAATCAATTTAAAAAGACAATTGTCTCCAAGGAAGTTTCTGCATATCTGTGGCCTCTGACCAGGGAAGAGCATGTTTGCTCCTATTAGCCAAACACCAGGAGAGTTGTATGCTCCCACCAAGGCAGGGGCATGTGAGTGGAGCGCAGTCAGAAGACATTTTAATTGGATACCCTTAGTGAGTTGTCAAATCTACCTCTGCTCAAAGCACATACTTAAATCCAGCTGACTTTACTCAGACTGCTCCTGTGAAGTAAACAGGGTGCTCAAGCACAGCTGAGCTGCAGACTTGACTTTGGCCTCCTTGGAGCACAGTCCCCCGCTATGACGTAACTCACAAATGATCCACAGTGTCTGAAAGACAGAGAGTTAGCCCTCTCTTTTCTTTCCTTCCTTCCACTTCCCTTCCTGCCCCTTCACTAGACATTTACTCCCTCCACCTCATCAACTTTAGTGCTTGGCAGACCCCTAGGTCATCTCCTTCAGTTTGCTTTACCAACAGAAAAAGTCTATATTCACACTTTTCCTAGGTTATGTTCTGCCATTTTATTTAGTTGAGGTGCTGTGTTGTGCTCCCAAAATCACCAAAATCAGTACAAAATTAGTGGGTGGCCAGGAGCAGCAAGGGAGCAGAGCTTGGAGCAAAGGCAGAGTGTTCACCATCAGCACAGCTGCTCTTAGTTCCTATCACGTTTCATTAGCCACTGTTTAAAAGCAAAGTGACTTCTGAAATTGCAACATAGTACTACCTCTTTAAACACACTTGTGTTCATAAGGACACTAGCTAAACTGATCTTGTTAAGTCTCGTTTCAATTATAAAACCCTACAAAAACATTTTATTGCATAATGTTATTATGATGCCTAGATTCTTCACTCAAAAGTCAAAAGGAATTAAACCTCTGCTACACTGCAAAACTATGTAACCAATTAGAAGACATAAACTGTTCAGACAGAAATGCCTGTATGTTTAAGAATAAGAAGGATTTAACTTTTAACCAACCTTAGAACACATCCTTGTATGTATCCTTTACTTGTTAATCTGATTTTATTTAGTTCTAAAAAGGGGCTTTGCATGCTAATTCAGATTAATCAGGTCTGACTGCATGTAATTAAAAATTAGTAAGACAAAGGCAGACTGTAAATCAATTCTTAAAGAACATCTTCCTTCAACTACAAAAGATTAGACTTTATGCATCAGTTGCTCTGAAAGAAAAAACAGTTATTATTGAAGAGCATGCTAACATTTTATCATTAAAAAATGAAGCACGTTTGCCTAACAAAATTAAATGATCCAGACAATAAAGCACATTTGCAGAGATCAAGAATGATAAAAGCAACAGTGGAGTAAAATCCAATGCAAAAAAATATTAAAGCCCATTACTGCAATGAGCTTCTGGCAAAGGACCTCTGTGCAATAGAGGTCATATAACATTTCAGTGTTTGCACTGGATATAACTCAAGGAACTCATTCCAAGCCTACAGTGGAAGAAGTATCAATATTTTTTGTGTGGTTCATAAACAATGCAAACTGCACCTCAAATTTGATGAAAATTAGGAAATTTTCCTTAATTACCTAACCTTTTTTAAAATCCATTTAATATAATTAATTAATTGATTTTTTCAAATCTATTTTGAATTTATTTGAGAAGCCTTATTCACCCAGTTTGTTTACTGCAGTTGCATAATACTATCACACCAAAATGTTTCTTCCAAAGCTTCTTTGTGATTTCTTTAGATTTATTTTTGAAAAAGAGAACATTTAAATTCTTACAAAGAAAAAAAATAATTTACAAATCTCTGTAAAACAAAGAACTTTGAAGGGAGAATTACATGATCTGGAGCAGACGCACAATGGTTTCTTCCACAACTAAAATCATGTCCTTGGTTATTTTATGTGAAAGGAGAAAAGGAAGGCTAAAATTCAATTCTGGACCCAGCAAACAGGCCTCATTCTTCCCTTTGCAAATCCCATTTGTGTTACTAAATGTCTTTCAATGTAGTCTTCAGCCTGCTCTAATATGCAAGTAAGTATTCGCCTGCTCCCCCCATCTCCAGGAATATGTCAGCCCTGGCAGCAGCTGTTACAACTACAGTGAGGTTATGAATATAGTGGCAAGGGAAGTCCTCCTTTGGGACCTAAATAAAAACCACTGCGGACATTATGGCCCATCTAGGATAATCTCCAGAAGTGCTGGACCTTGATGTGTTTGGTCACAGTGCTTGCACCCTCAGCAAAAGAAGGATCCTACTGGTGAAAGGTAGAGGACATGGTACTCACCTCCATCAGCTGACCCTGGCTTACCACACCTGGAACAGATGCTTTACATCCACTCAAGGGGTCAATAGCCCCAGAAGTACAAGTAGGGAAGACAGGCAGCTACTAAATCATCCTTTGAGATCAATCAGAGTGTAGGCTTTTCCCTATAATAGGTATTTATTGATATTAAATCTCCAAGCTTTTCGCAAAAAGTAGAATACAATATATTGAAATCAGTTCTTCATGAGGGCAACTAGTCTTCAAAAGTCTTATTTACTTCTTTGGGGTCAGCATTTTATGATGAAGACTGTCTTATCCATGACACCATCTAATTATAAATGGCTGCTATAAACATTTGACTAACAAGGGATTTCAGAATACGACACAGTTACAGCTGCACATATATTAAATAGAGAGCTTAAATTTATCTCAGGATATGTAAGATATCCTCTGGGAAAACTGCACAATGCAACTATGCTTTCTATTTTTGGCAATAATTAAACTACACTATGAAGAGTTATTAGACTAAATGACACTGCAAACCCCAAATGCAAAATATCTAACATCCCAGTATGATGTTCTTAGTCCTGTCTCATACCTCATTCTTTTCAGTTCTATTGCAAATGAAAATTAGAGTCAATAGAAACTAAAAAGGTCTTTTTTATGCATGGACTAACATATTTAGCTCAATGAGAAAATAAAAACTGTTTACCTTTTACTGTTTTAAAGTCTAAATTCTTCCTGCTGCACAAATTTGTAAAACAAAATTGCTCAGTACTTATACATCTCTCATGCTTATCTTCTAAATCAACAGTGATAAAACCAGAATTTTGAAATTAATAGAGTATATAATTGGAAATTCCCTTTGTCACCCACATTAACACAATGCAATGAAGTACAAAATATAAAAATATAAACTATGATTCCAACAATAGTCACCTGGAAGATAAACTTATCATGGATTGTATATCTTCTTTTAAATAATGCATCACATGCTTTTCTAAACCACTGTATTTCCTTCTCAAGGTGGTGTAAAAACTGAGCAACCTGAAGCATATTTATACAGATTAAGTGGTTTCTAATACTCCAAAGAGCACTTAATCTGCATGAATGTTCTTCGTGTTGCTATGTGCTTCTAAAGCCTGAACAAGGAGTCTAAGTGATTCTGAAAGTCTGCAGCACATTTGTATTTTGATAAGTCAAACAAAGGCGAAAATGGAAGGAATATGTTAATTGGCCCTGGCAAGCAAGACAAGCCCTGGCAATCAGAGGCTTTCCAGCCTGAGCTTCTTATTCTCCAGCCATGTCCTTAAAATGTCTCAAATTATACTAATAATGCAAGTTATTATGCTAATATGGACTCAAAAATGTGATAAAGCTGGAAATGATGTATCCTTGATAAAAATGTTCCATAATCACCATGACTAATGTTTATTAAAATGCTGCCGTAGAAACTGAAGTAAAGGCCAGCTGGTTTACCTTAAGGGTTCTGCTATGGCATTTTTCAAATATTCTGTATTTATTGCTTTTTCTAGCAGATCATCTAAATGAGAAAAAAGTGGTAAAACACTTGGCAAAAGAGCTTCAGGTTCTGCCACCTTCCTCTGGCAGAGCCAGGTGATGATTATTCAGTAGGTATCTAACATTTCTATAACATATGCTGAAAGTGAAATACATGTAGAGATGTATGAGGAATAGAAATTTTTTCAATATAAAACCAAGTGATTTTTATACAAGTTCCACTCTTTGTCCCACACCAATTAAAATAAGAGGAAGAAATTACACCAGCAGAATTAGCACATGACTGATTGTTCTTGCTAACTAATGTGGGGGGACAGACTCAGTGGTGTGTTTTGTTGCAGATGTCCTTCCTCTTTCAGTGTTTGAGTTGAGGACACAGAAATGTCATCTGATGAGCAGGAGGAAGACGTTCTCCCACTCTCTTTGTTTGTGAGAAATGAAGAAGCTTGGTGGTAGGTAGGTTTTGAAGGCACTGTGGCATATATGAAATTTATTAGTCATGTAATTCACGCTATTACGGAGGATAACTTTGAAAGATGGTCAGAACGAGGTCTATGGTCAGCAAGGTGTACTGTTTAAGTTTCATACAAAATACATACAATGTATCAACACCTTTTTATTTTTTGTTTTATTCTATGCAAAGTAAGTGTGTGGGATCTTGTAGAACATGTAACAAATATTTAGTACAAACTACTTTTCCAGCAACTGGGTCCCAGAGCTGTATAAATATCTCCAGAAAGCAGTGCCCAAGGCTTTAAGAGTATGTGAAATGAAAAGGATACATCTGTCAGCTGGTATGTAGCGCAGGAGGCAAACTGCTGAGTGAATTGGCAAGGGAGAACAGAAAATGGTAATGAAGACAACGTTAAAGTCACTGGAAGAGATGGAAGGTAACATTTGTTGGTCTTCAGTTCAGCATGGCTCATAGCGCTGGATCATTTGGAATAGTTTATCAGTTCCTAAGACATAAAGGTACTTTCTTTACAAGTCCTTGTTCCAGCCATCTTCTACTGACACCTGTCCTGAGAGACAGAAACAGTTTTCCAAGCTAATAAACAATTCACAAAGTGCTTGCCACAGAAGAGCAGGGAGCACTTGGGGTTCATAAAGGGCTACAGCAATAGCTGTAGGGAGAAAGAAGAAGTGAAGGAAAAATTATGAATAGCTCAGAGTTGCCATTTCTTTTTCTTATTTATGTTTTTTGTAAGTTTATTTACTGTAATCCTAAAGCAGCATTCTAAGCTGATTCCAGCCTTAGGGCGGGGGAAAAGAGAAGTCTGCTGTAATAACTTTGGAAGGGAAAGCTGTGAGTCAAAAAAATAAAGCCATATAAATGGATGTTTCAACCCAAACAGTTAGGCTACAATAATTATTTACATAAATACATTTGTGTGGGATGTGCACTAATTTCAACTGTTTAGACATCCTCATATTGAACTGGTCCTTTGTATGCATAGGGACTGGGTGTTTTCTACCTTGACACCTTAAAATGCTAGACGTAATAAAATCAGTGCAAAGTGTGACACATACCAAACTGCTCCTTCCTCACATTTGTCCCTTTACTGAAGCCATAAAACTTGGGCATGCAGCAGGGATGGAGGAAACAGTGGTGTTTGGGGTTTTTTTAAATACTTAGGTGGAAGTGTGGTTATTTCGGAATGAATCTGGGTAGGTTTATAGATGGAGCAGACCAGACAGATCTCCACCCTTTCTGGGTGCTCAGGAGTTGAATACTGGCTTCCAATTCAGAGGTACAAAAGAATTTACCCTCACATCGTTAATACTGTCTTGCTATTGTTCCTTGGATGTTTTAATATGCCTCAGTGGTGTCCCAGAAATCTAAGTCTGGAGGACAGTCAGTTCCCAGTAAAACCTGTGGCTTTTGAAAAAGCAAGCCTAAAGGTCCAGTGCCATAACAGGGCATTTTAATTGCATGCTGTAGAATGGTTTCTTCTGCATTTTGCCACATACTGGTTCCAAAGGATACTAGACCATATGGTAAGCAATTTGCCTGTATGAGCAATTTACCATCTTTGCCCCTAACAAGTGTGGGTATCACAGTAGGAACAGACTAACAGGATTTTTGTCACTCAGTTTTTTGCCTGGTGTGAAAGGGCACCCTCCCTCACCACCAGTCTCCATCTCTGCATCCTCCAGACAGCTGAAGTGCTACATGCAGCACGTTGCCTGATCCTTGTCCATCTCTGCTATGCCACTGCTGGGTTACCTTTTGAAGTGGTCTTTTCAGACAGTTGTATTCAGCCTTGCCATTATCCCTATCATTCCTGCCGTCAAAACGTACCACTCTACTGAGCCACAGCTTCCGCAAAACCATCACTTCTGCTCCACTAACACCTCCCACCATCACAAGCCGCTGAACTCAACGCACTGCCCGCCAGGCACGCAAACACAGATTCTGCAGGTTGTCATGGCCAAGGGTTCTATCAGGTCCCAGCCCACTCTTGAACTTTCTTTTTGGGAGCTTAAAATCAGCAGATACAGGAACTGGAAGGTCCTTGTGTAGCAACAAAGGATTGCATTGTCACTTCTCTTTATGTGTATCTTGCTTTCTCTTAACACTGGGAAGAAATCATTGCACAAAAGATGTTCAAAACTGCAAGAGCGATAACCTTTTCCAAGTTCACCAGTATTTTTATATCATACTTTTGCAGATATGAATTTCCCCAGATTCCCCCTTTCTTCTCCCTCTACCTTGCCTTTCTGCCTGAAGCTGTGCCGAGATAATGAATTCAACATAAGCAGGCAAAGCAACACAGTAATCCAACCAAGACAAAATAGTCATAAATTATTACAGGCAGTTCCAAACTCAATCTGCTGTTGTCTTGGTGACTGACTGGGAAGCACCAATAATTTTTTTGTTTCTACTCAGGCTGCAAGATGTCTTCCACAATTGTCTGTCTTCCCTCTCTCCCTTTCCCATCCTTCCTTTTCCAGCCCTTGATGTTATCTCCTTTCCTCAGCTTGTTTTCTAATGATGTAGCTTTGGAATTAAGCAATCCTTCAAATTTCAGTGCTAGCTGCTACTGTATATTTTTCTTCATTGTTTTATTATTTTTTAGGAAAAGCTCAGAGGCACTGGACCATTAGTCCTGTGAAAAGTTCCCTTCTCCCTGCAGTTCTTGCATTTCCTTTTTACACACTGCCATGCAGCCCTGTGTGACATGTTAACTCAGTCCAGGAGCCAGTATGACCCTTTGTCACCCTGCTGCTTTGTGTTCCTTTGACTCCTTTCTGTCAAGCAGACTAGTATTTCTACAGCTGATCTGTGACTTGGAGCAAACAAATAATGAAGCTGACCTCATCCTGGAAAACAAAGCAGTCTTTTACCTGGACACATGGTAGCAAAGGGGCTCAGGACTCCATTTCACCTTGGCACTGCTTCTTTGCTCTTTTTTTTATTGTCACACATTCTCTACAAAGAACACTTCTAACACATACTTTTTTTTAATGAAGAGTTAATATTTTTTTTAATTTTGTTCTCTGCTATAACAACTGGGGGTTTTGTTGCCTTCAGAACACACAGAAGGGAGGCAGTTTATAACTTCTGTTGTAAGAGCGATGGTGGACATTAATACAACACATATTTACTTAAACTACATCAGTACTCTGTCCTCCATCACCAAAGAGTATAGAAATTTGCCTAGACAAAGCATATATAAAATATGGAAAACTGCAAATAGAGAATGTGTGCATATTTGATGCCACAACATATTAGAGTAAGGAGTTTATAAAAGCAAAAAGAGATATGTAATTCCTATCTACCTACCTAGCCACCTTTGCTTCTTTTAAAAATTTCCTCTTGCGAAGCTGAAAGCACTATATAAGAGTATTAACATACACTACATTTAGGAATTAGCTGGACTTCTGGTGTAACGTGCCTGTAAGGCAACATTTCTAAAATTTGACACTAAGAAGGCACAATGTTCTTTATAAAAGAGGGCTGGGGCAGGGGGGAGTTATTTGGTTCAAACTGTGCATTGCAATAGCATCTCAGTGCCATTTGTTAAAAATTTAAAAAAAAAAAAATAAAAATTAGTATTCCTATTACTAACCACAGATTTTAACAGAGATGGTTATTTTCACCCCTAGTTATATAAGTGTCTCTTATCTAGTTTCTCTTTAATTTCCTAAACAGGAACATGGGAGTAAATTTCTTGAATGTTTGCAGTTGGGATTTTAAAATTTCCAATTCTGATAAATAGTTGCACTGTTATAGATGACACCATGGTTATTCACACTAAACAAAGAGAAATTATGAAGATGGCTAGAATTCAATTTGGCAGAGTAAATACTTGCAATACAGCTATATATGGAATAAATTCTTCTTTAAAATTCTTCTGAAATATGTGCTTGCCTGAACACATATCAAATTTACAGCTGAGATCAGGGAAAGACCCCAGAAAATTATGCCAGTCATATTCTTGGCAGCCATCAATAGGGTAATGCTGTCAAATATGGCATAAAATTCCTCTTAACACACTGTACATTCTGCTTCTCTTGCCTCACCTACAGTCACACCAACAGGAATAAGTGGAGGCTGGTGACAGCTTGGTCATCAGACAGGACCAACAGGTGGCTCTTAAACACCCAGTAATACTGAGTGTGTCAGAGACCACATCAAACAGACCACAACAGAGGGGTAACCTCCGCCAGGAAGAAATTAATGCAAGAGAGGACTCCTTCAGCAAATATAATAAAACAAGGAGACACAGAACATCAGAATAATCCCATGGTCTTGGTGACCATAGCATGAAACACATCTGTGAACAGAGAATCCATAAGAGGCTGGCAAAATGACAATGAAAGGAAAAAAGCCAAGGAACAGCATTTAAAAAAGAAGAATAGAAGAATTGCTCACACTTGACAACTGAACCAGCATAAATAAATGTGAAAGGAAGGGCTGTTGTGGAAGGAAGCTAATGAAGAGGTGAGTATTGCTGAAAACAGCACTACTAATGGAATGTGAACTTTGCCATTCTGTCCTGTATGCCTTCACATTTACACCTCCTTCCATACTGCTATGCTCTGCTCTAGTCCCTTGCAAAGCTGAAATAGAGGGGTGTAATCAAATGACTTGTCCCTCCTGCCTGCCTGGGCCGCCTCTGTCCCCGGATGAGGGCAGGCTGGGTTCCTCAGGGAGCCCAGAGAGACAGACACCCACCACTTAGGCATCTGAGACTGGCTCTGCTGGTTGCTTCCCCTAAGTCAGAAATCTGATTCGTAAGGACAAGCTAGAAAGGTCGATGGAATAGCCTGACATTCACCTCTGAACAACCACACTGCTTCAAAAGCAGGGATGAAAGGCAGCCTCAACTTCCTGATCCCCTCCCCAGAGACACCTAACCAAGGGGTTTATTGTTAATATACTCTTTGGGAAAGTGGGATGCTTAAAAACACATATTAAAAATTAAATAGCCCAAATCACATTTTGAACACTGCCCTCTACAGCTGATAGAGATTGGTGTGCGTCAAGACCACTTTCACATAAAATACAATAGCTCTTGCTGGTTTGGGGGATTGCAGGTGGGCCAGATGCCATAACTGGATGCTAACAAAAACAGATGCTGAAAGTCAAAAAGTAAACAGAGTTGTTCCAGAGAACTAACATGTCATGAAAGACCACAGAAGCCACAAAGTTCACCACTATCACCCAGCACACGTCATGGTTTAACCCCAGCTGTCAACTAGTACTATGCAGCCACTCACTCACTCCCACCCTCTGGTGGGGAGGAGAATTGGAAAGAAAAGGTAAACCTTGTGGGTTGAGATTGGAACAGTTAAATAATTGAAACAAAATAAAATAGAACAACAACAACGGCAATAATAATAACAACAAATTAATACAAACACTACTAATAATAGTTACAAAAAGCAGAGCGAGAGGAACAAAACTCAAGAGAAAAAAGTGATGCACAATACAGTTACTCACCACCTGCTGACCGATGCCCAGCCCATCCCTAACCGTGATCAGTCTGTCCCAGGCAGCTCCCCCAGTTCATATACTGGGCATGATGCTCTGTGGTGTGGATTACCCCCTTGGTCAGTTCAGGTCAGCTGTCCTGGCCATGCTCCCTCTGTACTTGTGCACCTGCTCTCAGGCAGAGTATGGGAAACTGAAAAGTCCTTGACTTAGCGTAAGCACTACTGAGCAACAAGTAAAACATCAGTGTGTAATCATTTTTCTCATACAAAGCCCAAAACATAGCATTGTACCAGCTACTAGCAAGAAAATCAACTCTATTGCAGCTGAAATGAAACCAGGAGAGCCCAACACAGGTAGAGATGTGCTGTGTTACCCACCAGCAGGTCAGCGTTCCACCAAGGTCCACCAAAGTTCCATTTTAAGCATCTTCACATATTGGCCAACAGTTGTGAGTTATACCTATGTATGTCTTTAATTTTCTCAGAAAATCCAAGCTGGATGCAGTCTTTCTGGAAGGTACTCAGGTAAATCCTGTAGATGCCCACTCTGAGTCATGGGAGCTGTCTTGGGGCCAACCTGGTGCATTGGATGGCTGTAGGACAGGCTGTCTGTAGGTCATGCTTCCAAATAGTCCTTCAGGGCGGGTGTAGGTGGTAATGTAGAGGGGCACTGCTGTTGACCACAAGAATTTTGTCCACAAATTTAGCAGTAAAATATTTGCTTCTTGTAATAAGTACTCTTGCTATGCACTGATTAGTTCAGATATGTGCACACATACATATTTATGTGCACGTGTGTATGCAAATATATATTTATACATATTTTATATTATATTAATTTCTTGTGTATAATGTCTTTTCTAAACAGATGGTTGCACAGGAAAATACATCAAGTTTTTTTGGATAAGTACTAGACCTGTTAGTTGACACAAAACATTTTTATTATATATTCATCTCATGTTACTTCAGGTTTGATTCACACATGAAAGCTCATATCAACCTGTTTGAACATATCCTAACTGGGAACGATTGACTACTACTTAGGAAAAGGATCACTCATCTTTTGTTGTGCTCCCACCTTATTTGCAAGTTAATGCACAAGGCAGACCTTAGGCAGCCTTAATTTAGTTTGGCCTCTTAGCTCTCAAATCCCTCATCTGTGCACTGCCATTCAGCACAGCAGGGGAATCAGGTTCTCAGACCAGAACAACTCCAGTCCCTCTAATTATTGAGTGAACTTTGTCTATGGCTTTCACTGAGGTAATGGAGCCCACAGGGAGCAATGATCAGGTCTGAGGTATAATGAAGGTCACTCTCATCAAGATATTTATCTTTTGAAATTAATAAGAAGGCAGAGAAACACCAATCCTGAGCTGTAAAGACACTTATGTTGTATAAGCTACTGGCAAACTACAGATAAAACTGTATCACATGAAGAAACAATAAGAACTTCTGCAATGGAAAATGAAGAAATCTGCATGATCTTCACTGCAGGTTACCAATAAGACTCTCCAAAGTCTCATTTTACCACTAGTGTATTCCTGCTGAGCTGATTGGCATGCAGCTTGCAGTGTGGGATAGCTGCTTAAGAGCTTCCTAGGTTTCCCAGGTACAAGCAAAGACAAGCAGGCAGAGAAGTTAGGAAGACAAACATGGGACAGAAAGAAAATCTTTGTGAATCACATTCACTCTCGCTTAGTCAGGTGTGGAAGCTAAATCAGCTACAAGAAACTTGGCTACATTTGTTTCCTAGACAAAGTTAAGCTGGCTGAAAGGGTAGATTCTTTCTTCTTTAAGAGATGTATTTGTGGAAGATCCTGTCTGAGATAACCCTGAGGGATGAAGTATCCCCTTCATGCACAGTGCAGGGAGCACACGTGGAGTAAATGGCATTATTGAGACTCCCCTGCTATGGGAGGCCTCTACGGTCATAAACTGGAACCTATGGACTGTTAATAACAAAATCTAACAGGAATATGAGGGTAGGGAATGAGTTGTTTTTTTTTTTTTTTTAAATACTGGGAGAGAAATCATAGAGAATGTTATGTTTCAAATACTTAAAATCAAGAACAGGTGCATGGTTAGCGGTGTTAAGGATAGAGTCAACTTTAACTTTCAAAAGTCTTCAAAAACCCGAAGAACACGATGCCAGTTAGAGCTACAAATCCAAGCACTGCTTTGGGGGCTATTGCAACTGATAGCAAGGTGACTTTGTGTTAAGTCAATATGCTTTAGCAGACTCCTTTAATGAAAACAAACAAACAAGCCAACCAAAGACTAAAAATCTCTTCAAGTAAAATGCCATTCCAAGAAAGTCGAAAGGGTCTTTGTGAATGAAGTTTTCCTTAACAATATTAAAGACATAACATAATATGCCTCTAAGGTCTGAATGGGGCACATGGCCATAAAGGTGATCCTGTCTTGTTTTGATTTTTTTCAGGGCTCCATTTAATTATTCTCTCCTCTTACACAGAGTAAATGAGGACAAGAAAGCTCTTTGTATTTGCTAAGTAATTGTAAAATAGACATGGAAAACATAGCAAGTAATTTCTTTCAGCTCTTGCAGGCTGCTAAATAAAGTGCATCTTTGCCACTAAAGGATTCACAGTAGCTCTGAAAGATCCCTTGCAAGGACCCAGCTTTCTTCCACAGAGGGTATCTCATGTTATGTTTCCATCCCTGCATCTTTGATGTAATTAGATATTATTTCAGAGCATGTTGAATCTCCAACTTTTACTCTAGTATTCAAATATTAACCTACCAAACCTGGCAATGACTTCTAAATTCTTCCTTTTCCTTTGTTATATTTTTTTCTTTTTCCATTGCAAAGGGGTTTAAAGCTGGATTTGGGTTTGGATTTTTTTTAACTGCCTGCCTGCTTAATTCCTAGCCACAATCCTGTTTAGATGACTTTTGGACAAGCTGACCTTCATGTATGGGTGATCTCTTAGTTGTATCCTATTATGATCGTCCATACAATCCATCCTGACTGGGTCATGCAAGGTACAATGTTTTCCTCCAATGTGTCTCCTAGCCCCCTCCTTACATACAAAATCTTCTACCCAACACAAGTACATCCAAGATTTTCTTCAAAATAAACACAATTTCAAATTAATTTTTCTGCCTTGGATTTTAGGATAATTCTTGTCCTCTATTACTCAGAAAGTTCTGAAGTTTCCTAGTTTTACAGCTATAAATATAGGTGTTTTTTCCCTTTTTTTTTTTTATTTTTTTTTATAAAGTTCTTCTATTTTGTTTCCTTCTAGTGTCTCCATTAACTATTTAGGATATTCCTTTGTAGCCTTTTTGAAATGTGACAAGCATTGTTCTATCTTCACAACTCAGAACTGAAAGTAAAATTTCAGTATTCTGTTTTGCCACACATCTGTCACTCATGGAACGTAATGTAGCTGAGTTGAAAATAAACGCAATTCTCTTGAAAAACTCTGAACACCCTTCAGCCCTACTAATTTCAAGGGAACTGTAGCCTATTAACAGCTCTGAAGCCTGACTTCCCCATCCTGACTAGTCTTGTTTGTGCAGTCTTTTGCTCCTTTGCAGAGCACATAGTGAATGCCACTGCAGTACATTGAGTGACATCTGCTTCAGTTAAAGTGGGTTTAAATTTGTCCCTTTGAATTTGCTTAGCAAAATTCTGTTTATAATGTCCTTTCTGCTTAAACTTCAATTGCTGTTTCCTGAAGTCCCTACTATATGTAACGAAGGGAGGATTTTGCTCAGGTTTGTGAAAGAGAAAACTGAACTGTTATTTACCCATGTCCATAATATTGTTCAGTAACCATGTCAAGGCAATGAAACAACATCTTTAAATCGATTTTAAAACCAAGCTATTCTATTGGTTTCAGTGCTGAAACACTGATTACTTTTTTTATAATATCATGTATCTCTTGTTTCTACTGCATTTTAAGGTTCATAACTAACTCTTCAGATAGTTTAAATGCGCATTTCTGTTAGTTCTAAGGCAACTTTGCTACATTGTACTAACTGAAGTTCTGATAATTTAAATATATAGCAATATAGAGGAAATACATATCTTTTATGTTCTTCTTTTCTGTGCTATCAACACTTTCTATTAAAAAGCCCCACAGTCTTCTTTCTACTACAAAAGATGCAGACATCAAAACCAACTAACTCAGTAAAGAGTTTCATTGGCCACAGTATCTTTACACATTTGGACAAAAAAGAACTTACTTATATATAATTCTACACTGGAAAGAATCAGACTTGAAGCTACCTAGCTTTTCAGGAGCAATAATGGGAGCATTAGGGTCAAGATAGCATAAACAACTGTTGTCCTTTGACCAAGTTTTGAATTTACACCTGCTCTATGTTCTTCCACCCTGGCTACTACCAGTTGAACAAGATAAAAGAAGATCTTTTCAAATAAAAATGAATGTTTGCAAACTGTATCATTGGATTCAAATACTTAGTAAAGCTTCTGACCTTCAGTCCTGCTTGATTGAAAATACAAAGGCAGCTTTGAAATGCTGCAAATTGGGCCCAGCTGACATTTAAACATCAATTCTGAATGTGTCCACACCAAAATATCAATGCATCAGAAGTGGGGCTATTGATTTTTTTTTTCAACGTGTTCCAGCCATTTGCTTTCCTTCAGCTAATTTCATATCTGTTGGTTCTTACAATGAATAGACTTTAGCTGGGAGTTCACATTCAAAGAAATGTCTTGTTCAAAATCAAAACGTACCAAAACCCAGTATTTTCCTGAAATCAGTGTCTTGATTTTCCTGAAATCAAGACCTTGTACCACCATACTGTTTTCTCTGCTCACCCAGCCCCTTCCAACTGAAATGTTCTATAAAACAGATGTAGCCTCTGAAACTTGCACAGGGAAACCTTGCCCTGAAAAACAGCTAAAGCCCAACACGTAAATTGCTGGGATTCCTTCTTTCATGCTTTCAGGCTGCTTGGAGTAATAACAGTGCATGGCTTAGCCTGGGCTTTTGTCCCCAGAACTCTCCAAGTCATCATCTTGGACAGATCACTCTTCCTCAGTCCTCTGCCAAGTCAAGTGGGGTACTTTAAAGCACCTTAGCTCATGCTCATCTGCAGGCATAAGGGAAAAGAAAACTCTCCTGAACAGAGTCATCTACAAGGTTCATCAAAATGTCCTTTTTGCCTTCACCCAGCTGTTTGACCCTTCCCCTCCCTCTCTTCAGGTCTTGGCCCCCCTGCCCAATGACAGGGGATTTCAATGCTGAGGATAGAGGCTGCCAAAAAACAAACTCAGGGTTTAACTTGAATGATCTCTGAATTAGGCTCAGGATGAAGTCAAAGTTCAGGATGAAGTCAAATTCAAATTCATATTGTTGCCTATATTTTTCTCTCATTCCCTCCTAGTGCATAATTCTTTCTACAGTTTTTAAGCATTCTGGGAAGATCTCTGGGAAGGAAAGCTAAAAAGCAGGAAGGCAGCAAGGCACCTTATGTTGTAGGTCTGAAGAAGACAACGAAAGCAGGGACATACTGGAAGAGGAGCTGTGCACCATACTACAGGTACTATTACTATTCTACCAGTACCAGCAGGTGGGGTGTTGCAAGAGAATATTTATTCAGCCAGGCATTTCTGAAATGCATTTTGTTTATTATAGCTAAATCAAGCCTTTATTTGTTGTTTGGTCTGGGGGCTTTGGCATTTGGGTTATTTTTGTTGGTTTTGGGCTTTTTTAGAGGGAGGAGTTATAATTTAATCTGACTTCTTTATCTCTGAATGCTGGCAACCTGGCTAGCCATATGGCACTGGAGAACAGTGCTGTTTGGCTCCCATTGTGTTCTACCGCTTTGCATTCAGATATACCCAGGTGTTCTGAAAACATGGAGGCAGATCACTGTCCCCATTTTATGAATGAGGAAACTGAGAGCGAGAACACAGGGTTTGCTTGGTCCTTCTTGGGAGACAGATCTAGGAACAGAGCAGCCGACCCCTTGGCACACTCCTGGAACAGCACTGTTGCCTGGAATAGCAGGATGAATGGCACAGGTGTGGGGGAGCCAAAGGTAGGCACAAGCTGTTCCATTTAGATGATTATCGGGTTTTAGGTGCATCCTTCACTTTGCATTTGAAAAACTAACTGATTGTGCTATTATGTTTCTCCTTACTTCCAGATGCAGCCGGATGAATTTCTGCTCACACCAGAGAGCAAGGGACACAGTCTCCCCAGGTCCTAAATATTGGAACTTGTCACATAAAGAAAAAAATTTACTGACTGATTGATTTGTGGGCGTTTTGTTTTGTTTTGTTTTGGGGGGTGTGTGCTTTTTTGGGGTTCTGCTTTTTTGGGGTTCTGTTAATTTTTTGTTGTTTTTTTTTTTTTGGGGGGGGGAGGTGTTGTTGTTAACTCCTTTAACTAAAATAGGTACAAAAAAACCCATAAAGTGGACAGAAACTTTCAGGTAAATGAAACTAGGTAGAAAAACAACAGAAAGAAAAAAATAAAACCTACTTTTAAATTTTTGAGATCTGGGTTGTAAAGAGACATTTCAAGCTAATGGAGAGCCTGGTGAGTAGGCTTCACTCCGTGATCTCCATCTCCATTTGTAATATATTGTCCTAAGCCACTTCACCTGAAAAATGATTCAAAGAATAAACATATTCCTAGCTTTTGCTGTTATGGCCTAGTATATTCAGTCAACGAAATTGGGTCAGTGTACTTTTTATTTTCTTTCCATTCTACAAACTCAACAGGATACTGGCCACATTCCAAGCATGCTGTGTCCCATTCCAGATTTCATAGACACTGAAAAAAATAACACCAATGAAAAAAATGGACTGTGGATGGCTCAGCTGACACAGCCACAGGCAGAAAATGGCTGGTTGTTGTAGCATATTATCCACAAAGCTGGACAGACTGTAGGTTTAGTTATTTTACATTTCATCCTGCCAACCATGTCTATTGGTTGTTGCAATCAGAACTGCTGCTGCTGCAGGGTAGAAAGCAAAAAAATAAAATAACAGAGATAGAACAGCAGAAGCTTCTGCTGGTGCTGTGAACATACACAGTGGAGCAGTGTATGTATAACCTGTTACTGACTTGATTGACTGATTGATCTCTGATACTTATTTCATTGCACCCTGTGAGAGGCCTCAGTTATAAGGATTAAAACTGATAATTTGGAAATGAGAAAGTTTTGTGAAACAAAATATCTTGTGAAAGGGACATTCTGAAATGTCTTTTTGGTGTACAGTGGAAAGGTTAAGGAGCTAATCTAAAAGCATTTTGCAAACACTTTTGGGAGCTCTCTTCTCTCCTTAGTCATCTTAACATGATTTTATACCTAAGCAATCTCACTATGGAGTAGGAAGCTTTTTACACCTACTCTTTGCATAATGATAATATAGAGGAGGCTGTTGAAAAAAAAATTAACAACTAATTAGCGTCACCATATCACTCCTGAATAAAAAAAAAAAGTGCCATTTCTTTCCTAATCGCTCAGAACAATTTATGTATGAAGGGAAGAGTGATTTAAAATTTTGCCTTCTTTCTCGAGTGTTGGGATCTTTTTGAGTTTGTTTTTTCAGTAGGTTTTTTGCCACTCTGAATAAAAAGGACAGAGAAGTTGAGAGTCTTAAGGGTGTGTGTGAGTGTATGTTTGGACACTTACTCATGTAAGTGAGGGGAGGGATAGATAAAAATAATGGGAATATTTTAAATGGATTGGAAATTTAATTAAGAAAGATTTAAAGAACTTCAGATGGTGAACAGGGACTCATAAAGCTCAGTTGTTCAGATTGCCACAGCAGCTTCCGATACTCCCTTTTAAATCATGGACCAAGCACTCAGTAGAGCTGGGACAATAGGGATACTCGGTTTATGCACCCTGTTACACACCAAGACACGGGCTGTAACCTTCTGCAGAATCATGATGTCTCCAGCTATTGCTTGAATTAGTTGAGTGACTAATCTGCCTTCAGTAAGTGCAGAGCAACCTCAAGTTCAGTGAAGCAGCAAATAATCTGGGAATTTTCCTAGCACTCCTATCAAAAGGTAAGTAACACCATTATTCTAGTAAAACTGAGGCACTGAGAAATCCCCAAGTAAATCACTGATACAGCTGGGAATAAAAGCTGGACTCTCCAATTCCCAGGCTCGTGCATTAACCAGTAGAAAACTCCTCTCCTCTTAGTCAGTGGGGAAAAACAGTCAAATTCCCATGGGGAAACTGGGAATTACTCCGTATAATCCTACAATTATAAGCCATTAGTTTTACTAAGATAAATCCTATTGTAATACACACAATCTGCAATGAAGCCATGATGAAATAAGGAAACCAAGCCCACTTTGTCCATTGTTAATGAGCTAGGATTGCTAATAGTCTATTTGCATTTATCAGACTGGTGTCAGACAGCAGCCACATTCTCAGAAAGCTTGCTAGGGACCATCTCACAGTCATTAACAGAGATACACCTCCAGTTCCCCACAAGAGAAGCACTATCTTATCAGAGGTAAAATCAGCTAAAAATAATTATGGGCTATAACCTGTGAATTCTGCCAGGAAATACAGAGAATCATTTTGGGATTAATTTTCCTGATTCCTGTTTATTCTTTCCTTCTGGAGAGAATGAATATTCTGTGTAACCAAATGCGTATCCAAAATGCACTGCCTGAGGTCGGGGTGTTTTTGGCAGAGTTTGGAATACAACTCTAATCCCTGAGTCCCGGTGCTTTCTCATCAGTGAAGAATTGCAATCAGGGCCTTGTAGAAGTAATCAAACAGAAGTGATTGTCATGAGAACAGAGCACATGAAAAAGTAAGTGAAAATTGGATATGACTTAGGACAAGTAAGAGATAAAGACGTGTTATTGAATAAAACCAGTAGCAAGAGTTCCTGACCTATTTACGACAATTTGATTAAGAAGGTGAGAGGTAACTATCAAAGTAGGAAGGTGATAGCTAACAACTGATTATGGGAGGGTAAGCATTGACACTGCATAACTATGAAGTTGCATACACTGGGTGGAACTTTTCTCTCTTTTAAAAAGCAGCAGGGCATTTTTTCCAGTTTGGTTTTTTTCTTTTTCCTTTTCTTTTTTTGCGGGGAGGGTGATTTAGTCTTTTTCTTGTTGGACCTGTCACAAGAGTGATTCTGCTACCCATTCTTATAAAAGCACTGACATTTGGAAGCAAACCCAAGCACTGACAGAGACAGGCCTGGTGCTTTTAGCTCAGTACCCTCAGCATAAAGGTCAGAGCCTGCAGCATCACCCAAGCAGAGAAGGTGATACACAAAGTCCAGACAACTCAGTCACCTATCTCAGACCTTGCATGCAGTTGAACTGCCATTCACCCCTTATCAGTGCTCGCTCCACAAGTCCAATGATGAGATCAATTAAAGGGCAGAATGGGAAGTAACACTCACCAAGTAAAGGGCTGCACAATGACTAACTTTGAAATTAATCAGTCTGAGGTTTATCTGAGTTACCAGCCACTTTAGTCTGATCCAGACAGTAAAAAAAAAAAAAAAAAAACCAACAAAAAAACCCCACGTAGCTGGTAAGCCTGCCCATGCTAGGTAATTTACACGTAGTTTCACTTGGGTTTCTGCATCAGCATCATAAGAGAGATTCCCCCACTCATTTGTTAGAAACCAAGTGTTGTGCAAGTGTATCCATGAGAAACAAAGCTGCTTAAATCAAGTAGCCATGAGTAAAAATTCAAGCTGCAAATTAACTGAGTGCCCAATACCATAGCTTAGATCAGTTATCTGTAAAGCAATCAGGACAGTTCTTCACAAGTGTGGCCTGAATTTTATTTCTTAGCTTCAATGTGCTGTAAACCATTTCTCTTCCAAATAGAGTACCATACCTAAATAATCACACTTAATTTTGCATTTTTACAAAGTCAAAAAAGGAATTACTAAGGTTCAAGATGTTCAAAAGAAGCAACTCTTCACAATCTGTCAATTATAACTATAACAAGAAACTTCCAAAAATAGTTATTCAGAGGTGACTGTATTTCTGTGGCAAGTGAAGTGATTTCCATTATAGCTTTTGCTTTTTGGAGAAAAATAATATACTCACTGAAAACACTGATTTCTTCTCCTTTCTGGGTTTGGTGTGTTTTTGTACAAACACATTTATTGCAAAATGTTCCTGGGTCACGCAAATTTCAGCAACACAGTCACGATTTGTTTTCAATTGTCGGTAGATAAGTGGAAATTACAGGACAGTTTTTGGTGTGCTTTTGAGTTACAGAATAGGTTGCAGGGAATCAGACACATGATTTAACATATGTTAGATCCTACAGACAGATTTGAGCTTAGCAGTAAGCATGTGGCTAGTCTAATTTAGAGGAATTATAAAATTAGGCAGGACTATTTCTAGGATTGGGTAAGACATTCATTTTTAGACTCGCAGCATTTGAAGAATTTGATCACTTCTTTAATTTTGAAGGATAATTTCATTTTGTGGCACTAACTAGCTTAGACCAAGCAGTTCCTCACTGTCAAACAGTTCCTCAGGACAACAGCCTGGACTCCTTATTTCCTCTGAGTAATATCATAGCAGCAGATACATCACCAGTAATGAGCCACAGGTTTTAGCTGCATCCATGTTTTACACTCTGTATCCTCCGATACACCTGACCAGACACCCTACCTTGGTAATGCTGTCTCTGATAAGCTATTGACCCCTAATAGGTATCTAAACAATCAAGTGGGATTTGCCTACCCCTTACAGCAGCTTTACTGCCTTGTATTTTCTCTAAGAAACCTTCTGCTGACTTCAAAGAGATTGGTATTTTATTCTAAAACCATGTATTTCATGCTCAATGAGTTTGTCTAAGAAGGGCAGGAAAGGGTGACATGGCATAAAACAGCCAATACTATGCAGGTAACCTTGACTTAACCTTGGATTATATTCTATCTCAGAATTTTTCAGGCTGAGATTGCCCAATAAAGATATGCTTTTATTTAAAAAATGTTATTAATATATTTTTTTCTCCTTTTTGTCTATAGAATACACGTGGAACCTAGACTCAGAACACTTTATCTTAACCTTTTACAAACCTATACTACAGCAGAATAAAAAGGCTTCATCACATGTCAGCATATGGAATCGGGACTTAATATTTAACAAAGCTCTCGTTGATAAAATAGGACTAAACAGTGAAAAAGAACACATAAAGTAATACTTTTGCCAGTAAGATATTTTATCACCTTCTCCTAAAGCTGAAGTAGAGAAGTGACAAAGTGAAAAGGCAAATGATAGCCATCTTTACCACAGAAATTTTCAATGATGCTTTATCTTTGATGTTTTTTTCTGAAAGAGAAGTATAGAAAAGTACTATGCAGATTATAAACCCTACTGTGGATGACAGTAAACTGACTGCCACCTTAAATTCAAGTGTTAACAAGTTTCATTTGCTGTACTTTGCTGGAAAAGTCTGTGCCTTGATGATTTTTTTCCAGTTTAAGTTGCTTTTTCCTTAGAGGCATCGGGAATAAGTTGTTGCTGGTCTACAGGAAGAAAAGATTTTGTTGCTGAGCTCAAGTTCCATTTCACACTGCTACAAGCATTGCCCACTCTTTCTGAATCATAAGGCATGACAACCCCAATTACCTAGCATGAAGTTTCTCCATGAATAGGGTTTAATCGCCAATGAGGGGCCCATAATTTCCTTTACTCATCAAACACTTTTTCATCAATTACAGCTTCATGAACCAAATGTTGTCTGGGCATTTGCTCTAACTTACATTTCAAAATTGCTTCAGGAAAGTTAGAAATGTCACCAGTTAATCTATAATAAACCCACAGCTTTGTATCTGACAAGGCATGACAACTCATTGGTGTAAATGAAACTCTAACTAGCATGCTCAAAAAACCATGCCTGCTAAAAGAACATTAAATTTTCACCACATGCTTATACTGGTTCTATACCATTGCATAATTTTTCTTCTGCTTCTTCTTCTGTTTATATTCTCTAAAGTTCCCCCATCTTTTTCTACATCATATTTTTCCCAGACTGGTTTCTTGAACAAGCTCTTTTTCACGATGACGTTTGCACTAGCACAAAGAAAGAAGCAGCACAGGCAGGGGAAAAATTATCAAGCACACTCCCCTAACAGAAATATCTGTCTAACTCAGACTGAGTGATTACCAGATAAAGAAAATCCTTGTAAAACATCCAGGTACAAGCTTCTCAGGTTTTTCATACTGTCAGAAGTAGAGAGTAGGTCTTCAGAATTAGGTAACAGTGCATTAAAATACAGCTAATACATTTAACAAAAGTAGTGCTGATGTTAGTCGGCAATGTATTTTTTCCTAGTGAAGTCTAATAATTTTGGTGTGATGATATATTGATCTCAATACAGCATCTGCAATTCAATAATATTCATGTTTAGAAATTAAGTTTCCCATTGGGTTTGCTAGACTGCTGAAATACAAACTTACAAAACTAAAAGCAGCCTATGTGGCAGTTTTAGCTTGGTTTTCTTCCTGGACTCATACTGGCAAACCCCACAGCAAAGTCAATTTGTTGGGTTCCCCCGCTCTCCCCAACCCAGCTGGGATGGGACTGACAAGCCTAAAGGTTGTATAATAATATCATGGAAAGGGACAAAGATAATGGATCCCTAATGTCCAAAAAGCAACAGTTTTTTTAATATCCATCTGGAGAAGTTGAATCTGCAGATTTTAGTGTTCCACAAACAGGTGAATCACCTAAGGATACATGACAACCAGTTTAGCAGCTGGACTCAAAAGCTGAGTATCCAACAAGAGCAGACATACTCATTTGATAACTGCTGCGGCATGAACACAGGGCCGTGCTGTGTGCCGTGGTCTGAGGTTATATAAACATGGACACGCTCGAGCATTTGTTAGGGCTCTTTTTCATTTTTTATAGCATTACTGGAACCTTCCCCAGAGTGCGGAAACAGCATTTGTTGGAGAACAAGCCTCATTAAAATAAATGACATTGTTGGTACTTCCTCAGATAACTTTGCTCCTGTCTCAGCAAAGGTAGACTGGTTCTATTACTGGGAAACAGTCTCTATTGCCAATTCTGTGGTAGAGGAATGGCATTCTAAATTTAAAAATCCTTTTCTATTGATCCATGTTTATCACATAATACTACACTGGCTTGCATTAAATAGCAGAGATATGTTTTCATCCCTATGAAGGGAATTAAATGCCCAATTCTTATTATTGTTAATAGTCGTGTGCCTAATGCCCAGTGTGCCTGCCTGCAAACATACCCTCTTAATTGCCTAATGTGCAGTCTTGAGAGAAGCAGATTATTCAGCTTTATGTTTCTGCATTTGCAAATATACCAAGGAAATGGTGGCTGTGGCACAAAGAACAGATTTGTCAATTTGTTTATTTTCAAAACAGGACAGCACAGGGACTTTGTTCTTGCAACTCTTGGCTATAGTGCTGTGAAATTCTAAAAAAAAAAAGGAAGCATTTTAACATATGGATTTCTACAGTGTGGGAAGGCTTTGCTTTGCATTCAGGACTCTTTCCAATTAAACTGGATGTTAGCTCAGCCCATTTAAAATGCACATAAACTGTACTTACAGGCTTCCAGTTATGCCTGCTCTCTTTCTGAAAGACACCATGAAGGGCATGACCAGAAATGCAGAAATGTTTTAACCCTGAAGTTTACAGCTGGGTTCCTGTTGTTTTTCTTTTCCCTCTCTGGATGGAAAAATGTAGATACCTAAAGACAGTATTTGCTACTGTTTTTTGAAACAGTTGAGGGAGCTGTACAGTGAAAAGCGTATATTCTGAACAATTATTGTCATTCAGCATTACACTGGGGTGAAAACAATTTTCACTATGTTGAGTAGTCCACAAAGAGTTTCATTAGCTTCAGTGGGACTAAACCTGGTATCACATTACTTCCCACGATCACAATATGAGAATTTAGTTGTATTAAGTAAAACATACTATAAAGAATTGTATACTTGCAAATACTCTCCAAGATTAGAAATAAATCTGAAAAAATTGTGCACATGATTTCACAGTGACTGTATCTATTTTGAAATTCAAAGTTTATTTGGAGTCCACAATGCAATAAGTCACTGTATCCTTGGTAAAAGCTATTGTGGCTGATGTTTTCTCTCTTAAAATAATAAAGACATTTCAAATAGGTTTTTCACAGAAGCTGTCATGAGATTCATTTAGTACAGATCAATCTGTCCCCACTATCTCTATCTATGCATTCCAACCACCTTCATTGTCAGAGGGAAAAGCACAGCCCAGAAAAACATCTAAACAAATAAATAAATCCTTTTTCCTGTGCCTTGATAAAAGCAGAATGCTTTCCTCCCAGAGAAGCCTCAGAGAATTAGGTGGCTAATGGAAGAAGGGTACGTCAGCCAGAAGTCTCAAGGGTAACAGGGGTGATGAGTTGTTTCCTCAGAGGCAGACAGAGTTGCATCCTGAAACTTTCCGTGTCTAAAATGAGCAACTCTTCTATTCTTTCATCCGAGAGGAGTGTTTTGCGCAGGGAGCCCCCCTGGGTGCCTCAAGCCATTTCTCATCAAGCTCTGCCTGGGATAGCAGCTCTTGGTCTCTCTGGTCTGTTGCTCCTGGATGTTAATCTCCATGCAAAATGGTCCCTCCTACAGCTCGCAGCATCACTGTGTCTCTGACATGATTAGGTAGAGAAGGAGCCATTGTTACCCCCTCCTTGTCATCAGGGCTGAGGCAGGCCAGAGGTTTACAACGCCTCACGTCTCCCATTTGCTTGAATATTTCCCTCATCTCTCAGACAGGGCAATAGCATACTGAGAAATAAACCTCTTTACTCTGACATATCCCTGTAAGTGGGATATCCTCATTAGCAACTGCCTGAGCCAGTCAGTCAAAGTTTTCCCAAATGCTTCTTAGCATCAGCTAAGTCGCATAATATTAATACCACTGATGTCTGCTACATCTCTATGGGATTTTAGTAAAGAGCAAATGTTATTAGAAGAGATAGTGTGGCTTTCCCTTCATTTGTTCTTACACTATACTCATTAAACAAGAAACAGTTTTTCAAGTCACACCAATCAAGCATAGATATCTAAGGCCTAATGTTTACTGTAAGATGCAGAAATTCAGTCCCTACAAAGCCAGATGGATGCCTGGGAGTGGTGTAATGGTACCAGGAACCTTTTCAAGTCATTTGTTCCAGACCAACCCTCGCTGGTGCTGACCAACATCAACACTATTGCTGCTATTAAGTGAGCTGGCACTTCCTCTCCACTGTCCACAGCAGAAAAATCATTATCCTTACTGGCACTCATTAGAGGCATTATTACCTTCCTTGTTGTTTAGTCCCATGTTGTCTGAGGTCCCATAAGATCCATGCAGTTCCTGGGAAAGACCTAGTTTCATTGGTGCAGCTGAAGGGGATTTATGAGTGGCAAAGTGGAAGCGTGAGGTGAGTCAACATATCTCCATGTGAAAGTAGATTTATTATGTGGCATGCGCAGGAGTGAACTGACTCAAAACTGCATGAGCAAAAGCTGAAGACTTCTCTAAACTCCCCATACTACTCTACCTCCACAGGATACAAAATGATAATTTATCCAAACATTGAAGACAGAGTTCCTCGGCTAGTGTAAACAGGAGTTTACCCATTGGCTCTGGCCCTCCTGAGAACAAACTCCCATTGACTGATAAGTGATCCTGAGGATAAGGCACTATTGTTGGGCTGTTTCTAAGAGCTGGCCTTCATAAACTGATCCTTTCATGGGTGCCATAGGCACCACATTCTAAAGCACTAAATTCACTTGAGAAATCCCAGAATTAGAAGGCAAATTGACTCACCAATTTCGCCTGTAAAGGTTTTATTTTGCCAACCTATATTTAAGAGGGTATGAATCCAGGCACAGTAAGATTAGCAGTGCACAAATAGGTGAAGCAGAGGCAGGGCTACCCCACTGTATTTTCAAATCAAATTTACAAAGGAATTCCATGTGCTCAAGGGCAATTATAGTCATGCAACTGTAGGTGACTCAAACCCACGACTAATAAAAATTAAATTGGATGAAAATTAATCGTATGCAGCAGAAATTATTTGATTCAACCAGATTAGCTTCTAAAATGCCTCTAGAGGGTTGGATTAGCAGAAGATATACCCTTCTATCTCAAGGCTTAGAGAGCAATATCTTACAAGGGCAAATTAACAATGGAATACGTTAGCTAGTCCTCTCTTGATCTCTGCAATGAAGAAGAAAACAAGAGAAGCATGACTGTCTATGTTGGGTTGTTCCTGCATTTTCAGTTCTTCCATCAAACTTCCTGCAGCAGATGTTGCAGTGCATGATTGATGGCAGACCAGACAGTAAACAAGAAATCACTCAGTGGTAAGTACAGGACTCCCAGTCAAAAGTTAGTCAGGACAGGTGTCTAATATTCAGTATAAAGACAGTTAATTCAACTTTAGATCAAGTTGATGAGCTAAAACCAATTGGTCTTTTCAGCTTCCCTCCAACATTCTCATCCATTATCTGAGCAAGCAGTAGCCTAACAGACCTGTTCGCTGGATGTGCCTGGTAGCATGTGTGCTAAACCCTGAGCAGCTCATGGGGCCAACCAGCAGGCTCAGGCTGACTGAACTTTGTGAAGGAAGCCTCTTTAACAGGAGACCTCACTTTCAGACTGGCTGTTCAGTCAGACAATCTGAACTTGAGGGTGACTGCAGACCATCCCTCAATACACACCAGAAGGATGTGAGCAGCACTGTCATGCTTTTCACTGATAGTACCTGAGCTACACATATGTCTTGTGGTGAACAATGGTCTAAATTTCCACAGTCCCTTACCACTTCTGAATGGAACAAGAAAGCAATGTGCAAAGATAAAATGCTGCAGACATAATTCCTTTTCCGAATTCTTTTAAATATTGTTCATTTTGCATGAAACTCAAGCATATCATTCATACTACTTCATATTTCTGTATACAGTTAATTCAGCTTGAGAAGTCCAAATTCATAGTGTATGGTGTCCTTATTTCACAGCAGCATATTGGCCCCTTGCTGCTGGAAACCTGCTCTTAAAAGCAGGACCCCATTCAGGAACTTCTGTGTTCTTCCCTAGTGATACAAAGCAGATACAATGGACCACAGTACCCTTTCAGCATGTCCAAGAATATTGCATTTGGGCTAAGGATTGCATTTTGTGAACTGATGATCAATGAAACAGTCTGAAACTAGTCATTTTAGTTTGATTTACAGCAGACCAAGAGAGATAATGGAAAAGAAAAGCAGTCTTAGATATCCTTACTACCCTCTTCCCATCTCTGAATCTAGGATTAGAGATTCACTGGTTCTTGTTTGTTTTACCTCTCCATAAAGCACTAGTGGTTCAAAAATAGAATAAGTATAACAAAAACATAGGGAGGAAAAAAAAAAAGACTTCTCAGTTACCTTGGAAGAAGCAGAGAGGTCTAAGCTTTGTACATATAGGTTAAGGATCAGCCTACATGTCTCCAGTAGTATTTTAGTATTTTAAAAGCCTTGCTTCTCCATTCTCCCAGGCAAAGGTACACAGGTAGATTCTGTTAGAGAAAATGACATTGTCCCTGTGGCTAACTTTAAATGTGGAAAAAGCATAACCTTGACCTCTCATGGTTTGCTCTGGATTTCTTGTGTTTATTTGCAGGTACCACAACTGCCACCCTGTATCCTGTAAACATATAATTGCATAGGATCATTCCCTCCACCAGAATACAGTACAGTGCTCATAGTTTTTGGAGTGGTCTGTACCCATCAGTCATATACATGGAGCTAATGAGATAAAGCAGAAAAAGAAAAACAAAAAACCAAATCCCCAAATCTTAAAGGTTGCACTGCCAAGCTGGAAATATTGCTCTAAATAGGCAAAATATATATTTAGTTTTCTCAACAGCTGAATCTAGCACTGTGTTGGAATTTCTCCAGCACCTGATACAGACTAGAACTATAACACCATCCCAAATTCCTGCTTACTCAAATCTTTCAGTCCACTCATTTGTACAGGAATGATATCAGTCTCATAAATCTTTCACTTTTTCTTCTAGGGCATATAAAAAGAATACTTGCCATTCTCAAATGCTTGTTAGGAACTGTAACTCTAACAAAACTCTTTTTCAATATAGCTGGCTGGGTTGCACAGTGGCTTTACTGAGCTGGAAGCTGTTTTTAAATTTGATCCTAATATAAATTGACTGAATTCACCCAGAATATGGACAGAGCCTCATTTATCTGAACTCTGATTTATAGTAAATAAATTTTAAAAAATCAGGTTTCATTTACATAACTCCCTGAAGATGTATATTCTACATAAACTTACTCACCAGTTCTTGTTTCTTTTTATAAACCTAGGCAAAGACAATCTTTCCGAGAATATCTACTGGAAAGCCTAGAAACAGAAATAAAATTGATATGTATGATTTTTTAGTGTTTGGGAGGCATTTAGCTCAAGCAGTGAACACTTTTATTTTTATGAATTGTATTATTAAGATTTCATGACATTAAGAAAGCTTCCTTGAAGTCACTATTGAGTCAAATACAGCTGAAAAACCTTCAGTGTGTCTGGTACTAATGCTTGAATCATCTTTTACATTTTCATAAGCTACAATCCAAAAAAAAGTAAAAAAATGAAGTCTCCATAAAAATTATGTCAATTTAAATAATCTTTTTTTCATCATCTTCCTATGAAGATCAAAATATGTCCAATGTGAGTTTGAGCTATGTATTCTCTACTTACAGGAATTTTTAGATAAGATTTTAAGGCTTTAGTCACCAACGGAAATATACTTACAGTGCTGATGGTACACAACACCAATTACAGAACATTAAAGGCAAATTGAAGTGGAAGAGGGCTTTGTGCATGACCTAGTCCAAACCTGCACTCAGAACAAGGTTACTTTAGGGCTGAGTTGCTCAGGACCTTGTCCAGTCAAGCTTTGTGTGAGTGTGCAGGGAATGAGATTTCACAGCCTCTCTGGGCTCCTGTTCCCATACCAAACCACTCTCTCAGTGAAGGATTCTTCCCTTAAACCTCACTGTACAGTGCCATAGACACCTTAGCCTGTTGGCTTGCAAAGGGCCTTCTGCCTGGAGCATTGTAGACCTCCTTTTTCATGCCCAGATTTGCTCCTTTTCAGACAAGCTGCCAAGGCAGTGCTTTCTAGAGCCTCCACCATGGTCTCTTTTGTTGCTCTCAAGCTATTTCTTCACGCTGTTTCTCTCATGCACCTGCAAACATTGATAGCATTATGGAGGTGGGGGTTCTCATGGTAAATGACTTCTGCTGGTGTGACAATCACCCCCTCCTTTCTCTCCCTCTCCCCTTTCTCCTTCAGCTGGAGCACCTGGGTTATATTAGAGAACCAGCAATGTGCATCCACAAAGTTCAGCTACCGAGCAGCACATAGCACCTGCAGCTCATCAAAGGATGCTCCAAGCTGCGCTAATGTTCCTCAGCAGGAATGACCAAGAAGGAGTTTGAGCAAAGGCTCGTGGATACTATAGAGCTACTGTGGGAAAATTACTATAAGGGAACCCTGTTGTGCAGGAGAGAGTGTTCCTCTGGAGACCCTCATCACTTCCCTTCCCAGCTGGCCCATAGGCTGTTTCTCCACCACCTTCTTTCTGTCTGTTTCTCCTTCTCTACCCTTGTATTTTTCCCTAAAAATAGTTTACATTATCAGAACTTATGTATACTATCAGCATGGAGATTGCTAATACACCGCCATGCATGTGAACCTGTCTGAACACACTTTGTGTTGAGAATATTTTAGTAAGAGTTTCCCTTTCTGCAACTTGTCACTGCTGTCCCTCATCCCTTTTTTGCGCATAAAGAAGTCAGGTTCTGTGCTCCCTCTAACCCTTCCTGTGGTAATGAAAGACTGAAATTATATACATGCACACAAAAACTTAGACTTTCCTTGTATGTCACATCCTCCAGTCTCCTCAGTGTCTTAGCAGCCCTCCTCCTGTGGTCTCTTTCCAGTTTGTCAACAACTCTTTTTAGGTGGCCCTAAACCAGATCCAGCAATCCAAGTGTGGCTCATGACTACTGAACTGAGGGGAAAATCACTTCATTTAGTCTGCTGTTTATTCTTACTAATGCAGCCCAGGATGCAGTTAGCCTATTTTCCCCCATGAAGACACATTGTTGGCACATTTGACAACCAGGACTGCAGAGTCCTTTTCTGGAGAACTGTTGCCTCCCCAGTAAATCCCAGCTAGTGCCCGTTCATGGGGTTATTCCATCTCAGGCACAGGATGGAATTTTGCTTTTGCAGAACTTCACAATGTTCCTTTCTGTCCATTCATCCAGTCTGTTGAGGTTCTCGCTTGGCATCCCTGCCCTCCAGCATGCCAACTGCATCCCGCAGACTGGTACTCTCCATAACTTGCAGAGGACCTATTCATGCCATCGCATCACCCAGGCTGTTGATGGAGATGATGAACAGGATCAGTCCCAGTGTCAGACTCCCAGGAACATCAGACTGCTGCCAATTCAACTTCCTGTCCAGTTCAACCATTACTACACACCCAGTCCTTTTCTCCTCAGTGAAGTAATGTGGAGATTCTTCAAGAGTATGTCAAAAGCTTTGCTAAATTTGAGACAAACATCCACTGCTCTTCACTTATGCACAGAGCCTAGCATTTCACCACAGAAAGAATTCAGGCTAATCAAGCACAATTTGCCTTTGGTAAACCCTTCCTGGCAGTTCCCAGACTTCAGAGTTCTCTTGGGATTTCATCTGTATCTTCATCATGGTGTCCTTAACCACACTTTTGACAAAAACAACTGAGATTCCTCATTTTCTATAGTTAATAGTCTAGACTGAGGAAGTTTAATGGTATTGTGACAGCATATAAAGATCTCAAAAGTTAATGACTTAACATTTCTTAAATTTTCTACAAAGACTTCAGAAGATGTACAGCACAGCACTTTCAAAGGAGACACCCTCTTTTACAAGAGTGGGCTTGTAGTCTGTAAAGCACATATGCCTTTCTTTTATAGGCTAAGACAACAAAATAAGTAAAATCTTAAGGGCCATATCTTCACTTATTTACACCAACACATGCATTTTAGCTACAATGTAACTGTACTAGTCTATGTAGTTTATGCCAAAGGAGGATCTGCGCTCCAGTTTCTATTTCCAGCTCTGTTTTGCTCATGTGAATGCAGCAGTTAATTCACAACATATGGGAGAGGTGGGGGAGGGAGCTCCTGCTCACACAGCTCATGCAGCTAGATTGATTTTTGCTAAAACTTAAAAAAAAAAAACAAAAACAAACCACAGCACATACCAAGTGTGACAAGTCACCATCCTGCATTTCTGATATAAATTATATTGTATGACAAAATGTGAGTGTAAAAATTTAGTAGCACAGCAGTTATGCTACGCAACACTTCACCTGCCTGGGAGTACAGTTATTTCCATTTTCACAGTAATGGGCTATTGTATCCCAAAATGTGCTGAGAGAAAATACACTAATGGGATTTTATGTGAACACTTGGAGAACCAATTTATACAATGGAACTGGACTGGAATTATTTGATTAATGCAAATCATTAACATTGTAAACAATACAAATAGAGAGTAAACCCAAACTGAATGTGAAATAATGAGAGAAAAATGAGCTTTACAGTGTTTAAAATGCACAGGTCAGATCATGCAGCTGCCAGAGTATCTGCTGAGGCAATTTTACAGTAGAAATGGGGGGAGGAGGGGTGTTATAGCAAAAACAGCTTTCATTTGATTGACTAGGAGAGATGTATTGCAATACTGAGCATGGTCTCTATGCCCATGAAAGTACTTCTAACTCTTATTTACCTCCCTCATTTCTCACTGAAATCAACTGACAGTATGAATATTGTACAGCTTTTTAGGTCCTAACTATGTGACTAAATCCCTTCCAAAAATGGTCTTGAGTTGGAAGCTTGCTTTTTTTTTTTTTTTTCCAGAAATGAAAAGAAAGAGTATATAAGAGAAAAGGAGAGGACAGCTTATAGTTCACAATCCTTGCTTGGATGCAGCCCATTTCCCTGCTTCCACAGAAAAGCAAGGATGTTTAGACAAGCAGGAGCTAGAAGAAACTGGAGTGTCTGCAACATAGACGCAAAAGTACTGCAAATTAGGAACAAACACAATGACAACAGGAGTTAAGTGCTTATAAATACCCATTTTCGGTAGCAAAGCTGTAATGCAGATTCAAAGCTGCTTGTTTGTGTGTTTTACTGAATTTTCATTGCATCTCCAGGGGCAGGAAGGCAGGGAGGAAAGGTGCCAAAGTGACACTGTGCCCTGAAGTTTCACTACAGCTCTGTGCTGGGTTGTTTCAAGTGAAGTGCTTGAATTTTGAAGGTGCAAAACACGGTTCCCCTCAGCTACTGCTCGCATTTGTGAGAACTGCAAAAATGTGGGCACCTTAGGAAATATTTTTTTTTTTTTTTCTTTTTTTTAAGCACTCACCATCTAGGTTCTAGATTTAGGTGTTTGACTTTGGACAATAAATGGGTTTTAAGATGTCAGCTTTCATGCCCAGCTTAAATGTTGGGAGCGGTTTTTTGGGGGGTTTTTTTGATAATATATTTAGCTGGGTCAAAAGTATCCCTGAAGTAATCTGGTCTATTGTACTTACAGTCTTCTTAACTTTTATTTCTTTATTACTTCTTCTTTGGTTTACCTTGTTTTTCTACCCTGTGGCAAATAAACAATCCCTTTATTGAAGATATCTAGAATTGAATGTGAAGACTCATATGTATTACTCACTGAGGGTGCCTTAGAGCAAAGGGAACTACCTCACTTTTTCTATTCTCTCACCAAACCCTCTTGTAACGGCACAGAGTATTGTTACTATCATGACTCAGAGAAACAGTGAAAGAGACAATTTAGCAGTCAGGATAAACAACTTCTAAAGAATCAAGGCCCTATTTCTGTCTTTTATGCATCCTTTCCAAACCCTCTCTGGGCTTTCACCAGATGCTCTTTTCAAATCTCCTGAGTTATGGGGCTTCCCTACATAAGAGTCAGCTCAAAAAGCGCTGCTATCTTCTTTCTCCAGGGGACTCTGGAACAAATAATATTCAAAGACAACATTCAGCCAGACACAAATTAGTCTGGGGTCATTTTGAGATTTGGCTCAAGGGCTGAACCAATTCTTCCTGGATCCCCTGCTAAGCCAGGTTGTTCACGTCTCATTTTAAACCCTAAGGTACTTTACAGTAGTGTGGTATGCACTGCGTTGTGTCAGGCTGATATGAAAAGACTTTCATATCTGAAAAACATTCAGATACAAAATCACCAGGAAATTTAGAAGACGGAAAAATTCCAGCTTTACAAATATCCTCCCACAAGGATCTGCTGCTAAATTGAGATCTATTTGTTTATCACTTTTTAACTCTCCATGGGAGACACAGCACTGGGACAATGTGACATATAGATAATGAGCTGGGCAGAACAAATGCTCTAAGAAATATCCCTAGTTTCAGGGATTGTAATCTGTTGGCAATTTCTTTTAACATATTTTTCCTGTAACTTAAAGAGCACCGGATTTCAAGCCTCTAGGAGATGACTGCTATTACTATGACTACTACTAGTAGTTGTTGCTGTTATTGTTGGTGGTGGTTTTGTTTTTATTATTCCATAAGGAGCAAAACTTATGAAACCAGATTTCCTATGAGTCTGTTCTTTTACCCTCATGTTCATCTCATTACAGGTGCCCCTGGGCAATCTCTGTCTTCTATGATACCTCTAACTTCAAAAGATGATACTGTCACTTTGGAACTAAGGTCAATAAAATAAATTTTCTACATTCATAAGTAAATAAACACAAACATGCATAATACATAGAAAAAAGCTCAAAAGGAAAGAAAAGCCTGCAGTCATTTACCCCATTGGGGAAAATCCTATCATTCACCACCAGAACCCATCATGCCAGTAGAAAGAACAACATGCTTAGAAAAGATATGAGTCAGTAATAAAGGCAGGTGTACAAAGTCTAGATCTGCTTTGATCAAGCACTGTTGTACTTAAAACATTGCCAGCTACCGAGACTAAGACCATTGCTGATGAAACTAAAGGAATGACAGAGTAATGGCATTAATGTAGAGGAAAAGGACTGATTTAGGAAGACAAGACCACATGGAATGAAGCAGCTTCACCAGCAAAGGGAGAAACCCCTATTCTTGTCAGCCTTAGGGTATAACTTCAGTCCCATCAGGACCAACTCTCTTAATGCCTTTAACTCAGTAGGAACCATCTGTGTTTAGCTAAGCCAATGAAAAAGAGACCTGTACAAATTGTATGGAGCTAATATAAATTTTCACCTGGCTAGATTTTACAGCCCTAGTATTAAATCCCACTGAAGACATGCAGTATTTTTGTGAATCAGAATTTTGTCACAGTTTAATGGTGAAAGACAGAGTTTGCCCATAGTTAAAAGTAACTGAGATCCAACACCAATTAAAAATGTCAGTGTGCAAGGTTAACAATATCCTGCTTGGATCTCTAAATGATTTCAAAACTTAAACATAAGGCTCTCTGTCCTCCTCAAAAACACACATCAAACAGATTTCATAAACTTGTTACAGGGCTTGGAAAATCCCTATTCCCTGTTCAAATTCCTTTTGGAAGTACTTAAATTTCTATTTAGCTTCCAGTATCCAAATCTTGTGAAAGCACCCTGCAATATGCATATCTGTAATTCTCTTTTGACTCTAGTATTTGTATTAAACCTCAAATTCTCTACAAATTCGACACTAGTAATCCTAAAATACATCTGAAATTACAGAGGACAGCAGTTAGCTCAAAGCTCAGAAATACAGTAGTATTTTGAGTGCTATTATCACTGCTCAGGGGAAGGAAAACTTTCCTTTTTTTTTTTTTAATCAGCAGTTTCTTATCTAATCAAGACTCCAGCGTGTAGTGTATGGTCATCTTTTGGCATTCTGTGTACAGTTAATGTTACATGGAGAGGAGTATTTGAATGATCACTCAAGTCACTTTTATAAATGCTGATTTCACATTTCTCCTCCATGCGACAGCATGTGTAATACTGAAACATTATAAGGACCTATGAGAAGAAAACAAATATTACTCAACTAATGCTTTTTTGCTTTTTCATGAGAAATTGTTTTAATGACCAGTTGTGAGAGACTTTTCCTAGAGCTTTTTAGATCTATTCCTTAGCTTTTTGCTCTGTGCTCAAACACTTTCCCGATATGTCTAAGTGAGACACTCTTATCAGTCATCATGAAAAAAAGATAACAAGTCCCATTGATGTTAAACTTAGAAAGAGTTAGAAGAAAAGTAGCATTACCAATGTATTTGTTCCCTTTTGTTAAGTGACAGAGTCCAAGGTTAGATTTCTGATTGTGGCAGCCTCCTCTGAAAAGTTTAATATAAAAATAATATCATGTTCTTAATGAACTGACTGTCCCATAATCATGGCATTCCTTGCAATAGGAAACATATCTGTGTTCAGGCAACATGCCAGCTGAAGCAGACTAAGGAAAGTGCAACTGTTCCTAAGTAACCATTAACACACTCCAGAGTGTGCATTTGTCAGCCACCATATACATATCATTTGTAGCTGAAGAGCTTTCAGGGTCAGGCTAGGAACATTTTTGAGTGCTTATGAATAAAACTACACAACTGTACATGCTGGTGTAAATCTAGATGTGGGTCATCTACACCGTACACAGCAGGGCTCAAGCAAGCATCACCTGTGTGATGTAATACAGATGAAAGGTGTCACACTGAAATATCTGCTTCATATGAAATCATCAGATGTGCATGAGTTCACATACACGTAACTTTGTTGATGCAGTTCGATTCCCATCAGCATTTTTGAACTACATATGCACTGGTTTTGACATTTCATCTGACTTTGGGAGACACTGCTTTCTCTGAGATATTTGGTCCTTGGAACATTATGTGAATCCTAATATTAGTATCTCATCCTTGGCTCATTCCTTAATTTACTATCTCCCTAACCAACCTGAAAATTGATAACTTTGTGATAACTATGTGCCTACACCAGACTGTTCCCTTCAAATCACCCACCCCTGCATGGAGTGCCATTAGCAGTAGCAGCAGTAAACATCACTCTAACAGAGACTGGCTTTTATCAGAGGAGGGCAGACTTCTTATTTACTTCATGCACAGCAGTGCTGTCTGTCGTAATGCTCCCACTTCTGCTACTACCAGGAAAAGCTTAGGATTGACACTGAAGGTAATGACTGACAGAACATGCCAAGTTAATACCAATAACTTAGCAGCAGGATGCAAACAGGCTGGCAGGCTCTAATCTAAAAGGTACATAACTCCTGCTACAAATGGCAATACTCTGGGAATGGTAATACACAAAGGAACTGTGACCATCATTCTCCTACTACATCTTTCTTGGTTTCTAACTGTACTGGCACTATATGATATTCCTTGGCCCTAAAAATTATATTTCAGATCCCTTGACTGTCCAGAAGGAACCAGCCAAGAGTTGAATATTCTGGTATTCTCTTTCACGACTTTCACAAGACATGTCATGTCAAAGCCATGTTCAAGCTGTGTTTCAGTCCCAGTTGTCTTCATCTTTCCATCCCCTTTATAAAGTCTGTTGTTTTAGCAAGACAGCAAAGTCTTGGGTGGCAGAACATCTCTTCTTGTGTGCTTGTGCAACAAAGAGAAATGGGCTCCTATCCCAGATGAAATCTCTGGATGCTGTTTTAGACCACAAAATGCTTTTGGATCTTGGCCCAAAACAGATAGCAGTGTACACAAGGCTGTAATACTCTGGCTCTGCCTTGTTCTTTTTCACACATAGCAGTTTCCTTGACATTAGACCTGATAATTATTGAATGAATGGCCTCTTCCACTCTCAGCCCCCAGCAACCATTATCTTAATTGCAGTTAAGCTGAAATCAGGCAAAAAAAATTCCACAAAAATCAACAACATCATTTTATACCTTCAGCACACAAAGCTGCAACCACTTAATTTGAGTCTGAGGTGCTGTATACCTGAATACCTCAGTGCATTCCACCTGTGCTGTAGATAAAGCCCACTCAACTTTTGCAAAAGCATGAATTGTATAAAACATGGTCAGCAGAATGAGGTTATTGGCAGGGTAAAATCACAATCTATTGGTGAGAGGGGAATTTTAAAACATGTCCGGGTGGAGGTTTTCCTTTCACCAGCCAGTAAACAACTCAGAAGCCATTAACTTCTGAGGACTTGTATCTTAAAAGAAAGTTACACACAAAAAAATGAAAAGTATGGTAGTCTGACAGATCTGGATTCACATGGATACTTTAATTTTCCAGCAAGCATAAGAAAATGGTTATCAGGTTGCATATTTAGACTTCCATATTTGTGGGAGAAGTACAGACCCAGATACAGCACTATTACATGGTTTATTCTGACAACACAATATGTAATGAATGAGAGAACTTGTTACCAAGGAGATAATTGGACTTGAACAGTGAGAATATCTCAATGTGCCAATTTTCAGCATCAGTTTTTCTTTTGTTGCGGCTGAGAATTGTTGCTGGCCATATTTTTATAAGAGCAAACTAATGTCTTTTTCTTATTTTTCTGTGGCAGATTCCATAGCCTAATATATTTTAATGGATTTTATGCAAGGCTTGATGTGTTATATATTAATGATCTTTAAAAAAAAAACACACAAAAAACCCCCCAGGCAAAAAAATAGAGTAGCAGTAAGGAAGGACAGTTTGCAGACACATCAAAAAAGATGAAGGATAAACTAATATTAGTTCATATATACTCACAAGAAAAATTCAAAGACTATATAGAAAATCTTTTACAGGTGGCAGGAATGGTACATGTTGATACTATATACTGAAAAGAGTCCTGCCTACCTGTCTGGCTGAACTCCCTTATCATATTACTCTCTAGTCTTATTCTTTTAAATTCTATTATGCTCTCCTTACTAATATATTTTTCTAGGCCTCTCTGATACTCACTTTTAGCATATTATCTATAAATGAAATCTCTTTGCCTTTTTTCTTTTTTTTTTCAAAACCAGCTTCAAAACAACAAACTTCTGAGACATGCATATCACAGAGAGTATAACAAATTGATTAAATTGCCTTCTTCTCAGTCTATATCAAAGCACAAATACTAAGCATATATGACAATTATTTTTAATCTTTACTGATGCTTGTTATTTGGCTGTTCACCATGTGGAGGGATGTCCCCATTTGCCTTATGGTATCCTGTCCTACTTGTTGAAGGTGAAACAATCAAAACCACTATTTTTTTCAATATCAGCTGTAGCCAGTGCCCTATATCTCAGTGTTCTTAAGTTTGTATATCAGAATTCCACTGCACATAGAGAGGTTAGGAATAATTGAAGGGAACAGCCTAAAGGTTTTGTCTTTAGTTACAGCCTAAAAAATTTTCTTGCACCTTGCTGAAATTTCTAGAAGTGTATTTTTAAATGGTGGTTGCAATTAAGTCTATGCATAATCATTTCCCAATACTAGGAATGTTGCCATGCTTTTCCTCAAGGGATCATACTGATCTCTTGAAGACTGACAAGCTTTCAGGTCCAGTGGATAAAATGCTCATGCAAGTCCTCCTTAATCAGTTGCGGTCTTAATATGCCATGCTAGTAAGTGCTGGTAAAATAACAAGAAAGCCCATCTTTTTCTACCTGCAGAGGGTAAGCAGTGATCCCCAGAAGAGCTTGATGATGGTCTGTGGAGAAGCAGCCCCTAGAGTAACTTGGAACTTAAGAGCAGAGGGAAGAACAGAGGAGGGGAGGCTGAGCCTCCCCTTTCACAGCCTGTGCAGTGCTGGTTCTCCCCATGCTGGAGTCATTCATTCAGATTTCTTTGCTGCCTCTAGGAAGTTGTTCTATTTTTCAGAAGTCCGATGTTTTTCTTCTCTTTTTCTGAGGATTTACTGGCAGTCATCTAGATGCAGAACTGAAGGAGAATGTCTCTTTTGTTCAGAGAAAAAACATCCATAACTTCTGCAGAGGCTTCCCTAGAACTTCCATGTTGGGAAAACACATGTAATGCCCAGTTTTCCTGAATATTTGTTCCTCATCCAGTTACTCTTCCCTCTCACAGTTTCAACCAGTTTCTCTCTCTCCCCTAGTTTCATACAGTTTCTCTCTGCTCCCAGTTTCCCCTAATAAACCAGTATCATCACAGGATAATTTTCTAACTGTAGCAACATGGTTTATTAAAGGAAACAAGGAGATTTGCTTTGCAAGACACAGAAAAGCAGTAAATAGCTGTGGCATTCAGCACAGGGATTGGTCTGTCCTCTCCACAAAGAAGTATCAAGAATAAGTAGGGAGCATAACTTAATTCACTCTCCACAAAACCTGTATCCCTATGTGGTAACATAAGAATAGCAGTAGGGAGAGCAAAAGAGAGATGTGATAGCGCATATAGAGGCAGAACACCTACTCTGTGCTCTGTGCCCATTGTTTGAGGGGTACATCCTGTATGACAGACAATGGGTATGAATCTGCTTAACTGTTTGCTTTATTTTGGCTAGGTATTCTATGTTGTATGAATTAGTGGTTGGAAGTGCATGGTGTAGGCTGAGTGCAATAAAGGAACCAGAGCTAAGCAGAGACCTCTATTTTTTTTCCTGATCCTCCTCACCTCCGGGTAACTGCACTACTAACATTCAGAAGTGATGCCCACACCTCCCAAGACCTTGACAGCTTCTGTTTATTTTACTTTTAAACTCGTTAAGGCAGATGGGAATAAGTTCCTTGCCAAGATAAAACCTGTTAACCGGGGTCATTCTATCACTCCTTTATTGTCTTGAGTGCCCACTAATCTTGAAGCAGCTTCACAAATGTGTCCTGCTTCATAGCTATTGAAACTTAACCAGACAGTGAGTCTTCAAGTGATAAAGATGGGTTAGACCAAAAAAATTATATTACTTCATTTTTTCTCTCTCTCCAGATTCATAATAGTGAAACTGAGACAAGAATTCAAGTCAGTGGAGGCACTTTCTTTTTAGATTTTTCTAATGCAGGAATTTTTCTTCCTTTTCATCAGTTAAATGGTCAAGAGAAATAGATTGTTGATGTACTTATGAGAGTGCTGCACACAAAGTCTATTCTGATACCATCTTTCAGTTTCACAAAGAACATTTGTCATCACTTCTGATGGAATTAAATTGTGGTCTGTATGGAAGGCATCACCTGAGAAATAAAAATGTGGAAATTCCTGCAGAAAATCCTAGTATTAACATTAGCATGCTGAAGAATGCAATGATGCAGAGACTTTGTACAGACAGAAATGCTATATAGTCTCTACAGAAAACTCTTGTCCCCATGCAAATTAAAGGGAGATTAGAGGATTGTGTAGTATGGAAGTAACAATAAAATAAGGGTAACACAATAATTCCAAATCCAAAATGAAATTTGGGAGAACTTGGGTTCTACTAAATTAATATGTTCTCTTTGATGAAATTAAATTATTTTTATTTCAGCAATTCTAAAGTTGTGCTATCAGTAAGGGAAAATCAAGCCTCAAAATAAAAATATGTTCAGTTCCTCTCTAATTTCCAATCCTTGGTCAAACTGCACTATTAAAATTTTGCCCAATCAACAAGTCTCTCTTCTCCCCTCAATTTCTGGCCTCCTTTTTCCCCTAAGCAGTAATTATGCTATCAGTTGCCTCTCATTCCTCTCCTAGGTATTTTCTCAAGGCTTGTCCACACTACAGAAATTTATGATACAAAGAGCTGTGCTGGGCTTCTAAGGATGCTTGTAAAACACTTCACATCCATACGCCAAAGTGCTCCAAGTGGTTTGTATTTCTGCCAAAAAACACTTGGATTTTTCTTGTGTTCAGCAAGGGCTAAACTTGGCTTGAGGCCAGTAGGGACAGCACTAAAGGAGATAGGATGCAGCACTCATGCTGCAGCCCTACAGAGGCACTCTGTATGTCCCCAGAATCCTGTCAGAGCTACACTGGAAACTGGGAGATGGCTGCCCAAAGGGCTATGCAGCTGAAAAGCCTTGGGGATGTGAGCAGAAATGCTCTGATTCAGAACAGCAGTCAGCATGATACCTCTGGATATTACAAATAGTTAGCATTTAAACCAAGGAACCGGGATAAGCTTATAAGAACCCTTCTAATTATCAGGGTATTAGTAAGGAAGTGAGAAAATTACACAAGTAATAGAAGGTATTGCTGCAGTTCACCCCCTGCCCTAACTGTCCTCCTCAGCCATGCATGCAGAGCTCTCTCTACTCTCCTTTCAGTCAGGATCTAGAGAAGCAACATGAAGAAAAGAGGGAGGAGGGAGAAAACTCACATTTGAAATAGCAGCAAAGAGCTCCTCTGCAAAGTCTGTCTGGAGGTATAAAGGATACAGCTGGCAGCTTACACTACTTTACTGAAATAATGAGACTAGAGTTGTATAAGCAGCTACCTAAAATGGGCATTACTAATTTTCTTTATTAGGGACTGGGTGGGAAAGGGAGGACAAGCAGCACTTACCCATGCTTTGTTCTTGTCACCTGACAGCTTTTTTGTCCTTGAGATGTTCTCTCAAGGGGCAAGGAGTACACATGGCTCCAAGTCACTACAGGATTGGGAGAGGAGGGTGGAGCTCAGCATATCAAGGGATGTGTGTCTGCAGCAAATTTGATTGTTTAAAATAATCTAGAATAATTTTGTCAGGAAAACAAGATTTAATTGTAGAGAAAAATTTAAACTAAAATTCAAGAGGATTTTAAGCATCATTACTCAATTCCCCACATAACACATTAGGCTCAGGACAGGGAATCCTGATTTAATCTAATGATGAGCAGACTGACCAGATTTTCAAAGTGAAATAATGGGATTCCTGTGGGGGAAGGAGCTGTGTTCAGTCACAGAGATTTGGAGTGAAAAGCAGTACAAAAAAGGAAAAGACAGTCAACTTCCTTCCTCCCTTGCTGTACTGTTCTACCTTTCTTCTACTCCTCTGTGAGAGGCACCAACTCCTCACTGGACAAGCCCCATGACTGCAAGTAACAAACAGCAATGTTGACAAGGACAGGCAGCAATGCTGGGCTTGTTGTACTGATGAGATTAAGTGGAGGAGAGGCAGAGCCAAGCAAGAATCCAGTTTGCCCACCCAAGATCTCCCTGTCCAAGAGGTGGTTGCTGCATTGTGAGGGAGGCGAGATACACTGGTTGATACTCTCACATATCCACAATGTACTTACATACAGAGTCAGGCCCACATCTTCACTCTCTTGTGCAGGTCCTTCCCCTATAAAAGCCTTATTTGACTGGCTAATGGGTTAATCATATTCTTTCAATGATAACTATGAGAAAGTCTCCATCTTGTGTGTGCTGACATCTCACATCAATGTCAACCACCTTGAGATTTTTCATAAAGCAAAACTACTGGGTTTTGGCTAGCTCTCTGACTCAGCGTCTTTGCCTAATGGAGCAGGACATCCTCATTCTACCAGCAACTGGGACACAGTGAGGGGATCTCCAGCTTTTTGGTTTTCCCCACATCATCTGAATGAAGACCTGCTGATCTAGCAGGTTGTCTGCTAGTTTAAAGAATGATCCTTCAAGGAAAACCTTATTCCTCTTCCCTGCACTACCTTTCTCAATTACCATGAATATTCTCATTTTCTATGCAATTATTGCCCCTTGTTTTGCTTCTGCACAGGAGACATCTGTCAAAGTCCCAGACCGGCGGTGGTGAGCACCTCTACATGCTTTACATACCTTATACTATCTGCCACTTGAGTTAGTTGTATATGATATCTGTACACCTTAGATGATAAGCTTTTTCCAAGCAGGAACACAATTTTTATGTGTTGCTTTTTTTCTCCTCTAGAATTCTTCTATTGCACATAAATAATGAAAAACCGGAACACTTTCCACTGAACTGGGAAAATTTAATATCTAAAAAGAATAAGGCCAGGCTTGAAATAAGTCTTTCAGTTTCGACAACAGATGTAAAACACATGCAGGACTGATGGGACAATCTGGAAATATGATACAATGGTGAGCTCACAAGTATGTAGCACTTCTGAGACTCATTTGGTGTAAAATAACATACTAATGCCATCCCAGAAAAATACCATTGGGGTATTTAAAAGTGTGCACAGGCACTACATTTTTTCTGCCTCGCCTCCTGTTTGTCAAATCCAATTCTTCCTACCCTGTTCCCCACAAACACAGTACTTTTTTCTGTTGAAGCAAATACTAGCAATAGTAGTAATGGTGACAACAATAGTCACCATTAGATTTACCATTTCAAGACTTAATTAGCATAAGCATACCTTTTTGAACCCTCCAAAGTCTGCATGGCTTCTATTTGCTTAGGAGGATGTAACTGCTGAAATCAGACTTGTTTACACCAGGGGTGTAAACCAGTGCTGCTTACACCAGTGCTGTAAACACCCCTGTTTGAATACATTTGCCTTCCATTTTTTTTTGCTACACTGATCTACAAGTTTGCTTCCTGCTGTTTTATCTGTTTGAATGCATTTGACTCCTGTTTCTTTGCTACACTGATCCCCAGGTCTGTTTCATGCTGTTTTATCTGACCATTTTACCACCACCTACTCTCAGCACATAATATCAGCTTTGATACACCAGACCTCCCATTATTTTCATTGTGCTTGCTATAATGCTCTAAATATGCACCAAGTCTAGGCAGGGCTCTCCTAGAGACTACCTTGTTCATTTAAGTTCTCCTAAGTTTTTTTTAAGTCTTTTTAGGCTGAGACAAAGACTTAGCAATGGAGATATCCACACACAACAAATGCAATATAAGCAACAGAGTGCTGCAAGCTCACCATGCCACATACCAGTTTTACAGCCTTTCTGTTTTGCAGCCTTTCTGAGTGGGTCACTCTCCTATTTTGCTACCACTAAGGAACCACAACCACACTTAGTATTTTTGTAAGGTTTCTGAGGAATCTTCTCTCTGGGTTGCCATAGCACATTACCAACAGTAATTCAGCATAATATATAATAATAGGCAACAAAGCTTCTCTGGGCCAAAATGTTACTACTCTGGAAATCCTGAGTTCAGCTCTGGAGCCCCCAACAAGAGAAGAGCACGGACCTGTTGGAGCGAGTTCAGAGGAGGGCCACGAAGATGAGCAGAGGGCTGCAGCACTTCTATAAAGGCAGGCTGAGAGAGCCTGGAGAAAAGAAGGCTCTGGGGAGACCTTAGAGCAACCTTCCAGTACCTAAAGAGGGCCTGCAGGGGAACTGGAGAGACACATATTGGGCATGTAGTGATAGAGAAGGGGGAACAGATTCAAATTGAAAGCAGGTAGGTTTAGATTAGACAGTAGAAAGAAATTTTTTACTGTGAGGGTGGTGAGACACCGGAACAGGTTGTCCAGAGAAGCTGTGGATGCCCCATCCCTGAAAGTGTTCAAAGCCATGCTGGATGGGGCTCTCAGCAAATTGGTCTAATGGAAGGTGTCCCTGTCCGTGGAAGGGGAGTTGGAACTAGATGATCTAACTTTAAGGTTTTTCCAACCCAAACCATTTTATGATTCTGTGAAAAATGCTGTTCTGCTTCAACAAGATGAAATGAAGAGCAAAAAGAAAAAAGACGAATGTTTTTGCCTGCACCAGCTGCTCCCTGAGAGCAGGTAAGACTCATTCAGATAAGCTGTTGATTTTTCCCACATTTTCAAAGCCAAAATGTCTTAACGGAAATGCCAACAAAGACCAAGTCTATGTTATTTCTCATTCAACTCATCACTGTCACAGAATGGTGCCTAATGGATACAGAAGTGGTGAGCTGGAAGAAGTATGTATTTTAAGCTGCATTTTGAATATCAGTTGTCATTATAAAACTTGAAACACTTCCAGTAAATATTTTTTAACATTTATCAGGAGATCCAGATGAAAGAGAAGGAAACACAATCAGGACATAGAATATTTCACTGTTCACAGTATCAAGAAAGTTGTTTATGAAAATATGACCCAAGGATGCAAAAGCATGAGGTCAGAAGGGAAAATAGACCAATCTTTGTGTGATGCAGTGTAAAATGTTCAACATTAACAATGTTACTGCACTTCTTGAAATGTAAAAGTTTAGATTCAGAATTCAGACAAAAGTTCTTTTTTCATTATGAGTAAGGGGGATGTCAGAGAGGATACAATTTTCTGTTCCTTTTCAAAAAACCTCCAAAGTCATATCATGAACAAAACCAAACAAATTATAGAAGTTTAGGAGCCTGATTTAAACTTCCTCAAAGCAAATTATTTTTACAGAAATAAATACTTGTGAAAGAGCAAAGAGAGAAGAGGGTGGAGTGCTGATTATATATCTACATATAAACAGCTATTATATCTTTAGTAGGTAATCTACCATGTTGTCCTTTTATATTGCTAATAGCCCCTAGGAAACTTCCTACAAGCATAATCAGAGAGAATCATTCTACTAGACTTAGAACTTGGCTTTGGTGTTAGGATGCCATATGTTCTTATGCCAAAATTGCCTTGGAGGTTAATGTAATTTCCAAAAATTATTTCTGATAGACCATCAGACTAACACCAGCTTATCCCACTTAACTACAAACTCATCTGTTTCTTTTTGCAAGAGAAACAACATGGTTCTCAGAAAACATTATACTCTTAGTATATTGTTTCCCTGAAGACACTCTGAGGATCACCATGAAGAATGTTTTATCGGTATGGCTGTCTTTGTAAATGTGTTCTAATCTCTAAGTGTGCCAAGCAAATTCAATGTTTGATTAAGAGAGAGATACTCAGTTATTTGCAACACAGACCAATGTTGCCTCAAATATTGGAGGACTGCACAAATACCTTCTAAGGACACAAGAAAGAGCAGCAGTCCTCAGAGAAGCTACAGGCATAGCTCCCATTTTAGCATCTATTTTTCAAAAGTTTTGCTGCCTTTTACTGTTGACATTAGGAAAAAAAGGGTCATTTATTGGAAAATGAAACATTTTGTCTGAGTTTAAAAGGTGGGTTTCCCTTTGGTTTGGATGTTCTTACTTATTAACACATTTTATTAACACATTATTAGTGCTCAAAAAAGTATTCAGCAAATGCCATTTGACAATATTCTCAACTCAACACATCTTCACTGTTGCTTCCTTAGCTATCATCACTGAGAACACCAATTCACATGTTATCAGATATTATGAAACCACAGATGCCCAAAATATCAAGAGATTTGGTTAGTCTCCCTTTCTTTTCAGCTGGCAGTAGAGGGAATCCAGCCGTAACACAGTTGGGGTGACAATAAATTTTCAGCAAATTAGGCTGCCGTGCCAAAACCTTGGAGACCTTCCTGACCACTGCTGCCACTCCGGCTGCTGAGTGGGTGCCAGTGGGAGGTCAGGGGTGAAGAACACAGCTTGTCTCCTCATCCATCGCAGGAACGAGCCTCCCTCCCCATGGTGCCCCTTTGTCCCATCTCTGCCCATCCCAGTGACAGGAGAGGACATTGGCCTAGCCCCACTTTCCAGCCTTCTGACAGCATAACTCTTGCTTTTGCCATGCAGCTGAGAAGCTCTGCGTTGGCTCTGAGCCAGGCATGCTGTATTGCTATGCTTTGGAGGTTTTCACAAGGATGAAAGAAAGCATTTAGGGAGGTTCCAGAAACGATGCTGATGGCTGCCATGCTAATGCTCGTAATGAATTCTAAATTGGTAATGGGACTACTTATGGATAACTAAAGGCTTATTCACTCCCCTGGATATCTGCTTTTTTCCTTTACTACTCTTTGCTGGATTTAGTGCCACTATTCACTTTGCACTTTCTCTTTTCCTTTTTTTTCAGTTCTTTTACTTTTCTACTGTCATTTCTCATGCTGTACTCTTCCTCTAAATGATCATCTGTCAGGCTCTCCATTTATTCTAGAGGTCTTACTGCAGCAAATACGTGTCTTGGAAATATCTAGGTACCATTGCTAGTTCTCTTTTCCCATATGGGACTAATCAGTCAAGTTGCATGATTTTGAAACAATGTAGTATGGATAATAACATTTCTATAAGCATTAAATTTCATTTTACTTCTACTGGAAAAAGCAAACTTCATTCATACCACTTAGGGACGGGTGGTGTAATGACAAGTGGTAAAATAATAGGTGGCACAATAACAAAGGATTGCATTAATGGGCAGCAATCATAACTGACACAGACCTGTAGTTTCTGGCTGATGCAGTTTTAAATTATGTTAGTGTTGATTGCAGTGTGACTTACTGCCTTAGGAAATATGTATTAAGTATAAAGGTTTACAGTTAAAATTCTGTGAGGCACAAGACTCCTCTGGAACATCTATCATGTCAGCAGAACTGCTAAATTGTAACTCTGGTCAAAAAAAAAAAAAAAAAGACACTATAAAAATGACATCTATCATGTACTGTATTTATTTTCCCCTGGTGATTTCCAGATTAAATCTGCTCAGTTTACAAATCAAAAGAGACCTTTTTTAACTGCTTTTTCATCCAATAGTCTGTTTCTTGTTCAGCTTCTGCCTAAAAAAAAAAATAATTAAACTACGTTCTTTCTGTTCCATACATCATTTTCCATTCACTCACAACAAAAATTCTCCAGCTAAAATACAGGTTGTATTTATACTGACATGGAATGAATCAGAACAAACCATATCTCACTCATCTTTCAGATCAAAGTAAAATGTGTTTTTTCTAACCAGTAAGCTACAAACATATATAGATGACATGGAGCTATCAAACTTGTTATTTTTACAAAGACAAACTGAAGAATATTCCATACTAAATATATAGCTAACTACATGTTACACATCTATCTCTATATATACACATATATACATATATGTGTGTGTATGTCTGCATGTAATACGCACCTGTATATTTCTACACATACATATATTTGGATAGCTTTCAAGCATTGTTCTAATCAAAGACTGTCAGTGATATTATATATCACTTAAATATTTGTGCTGATGCCTCCCTAAAATGTCCTTCCACATTCAGAAGAAATTGGGAAAAGGGCAGTGTCAGACTTTAGTAGCACCAAATGACTACGGCCCTGCACTGCTTCATTTGTGTTGAAAAGCATTAGGATTATTTGCATAATTTTCTACCCTTTTCCTATGTCTCCTATTTAGTCACCTATATTTCATTAACTCCCCCTTTTGACATGCTGAATTATGCCAAAATGATGATCTTTTCTATCTATAGCAGGTAATACAATTACCTAGTTTTTATCTCTTCATAGCATATGAATAGTTATACAAGGTGCTATAACACAGAATGGACATGCCTAGCTAGCAGTTTTTTGGTATTTTTTTTCAAATGGCAAAGGAATATTATTTAAAAAAACCCCCAAAACTACTATAAAAAATGTTGCATTTAAAATATCAGGATTATGGAGAAATAAAGAAATGCAGAGATAAAGCTGATAGTCTAAAAAAAAAAAAACAACAAACAAAAACACAAAAAACAAAACCCCCAAAACAAACAAAAAACAAACAAAAACACACAAAAAACCCAAACAAACAAACAAACAAACAAACAAAACTCTACCTCTTCTTCAGCATTAATCTCATCTCACAAGTGAAATATAGCCAAACGGAGGTAAATCAAAGCAAGGCAAAGGTCAGGCAGGTAAATGGAATATACTTTGTGCAGTGTGCTTTGCCAAGTTTGAGTCTACTTTGGCTGAAGTATGTGTCAGCAGTTGGTCAGCCTGACTTAATTTTGAAGCACTAGCTTGTACCAGATTTCTCCACCACTTTTTTTGTGAAGTGTCTCTCCTATTAGCACTATATGATAACGTAAATCTGGTGGTGGTTTGGCCCTCCACCATACCCCAGAAACAAATGACAAAATCATTCATTGTCTTGTCCCATCACAACTTTATTGCAGGAAGTTACCTGTACAGGAAATTATTTTTCCTTAGGAAAAATCATCATCATCATCATCATCATCATCACCTTAAGTACACTTCCTCAGTAATGTAACTTACCATGAATATGTTTGATTTGTTTTTCAGTCCATGTGCTGGGCCACAGTCTTTATTTTCCAGACTAGACTTGGGGTGGTGGCAAGGTAACTAAAAAAACACCTAAAGCTCTCAAGCAATGACTAATGGATGACAGTACTATTTTTCAGACACAAGGGCAATTTTATGATAGAGGTAAAGCTTGTCTATGCAGGAGACACAACATTTTAGGGATGTCTACAAGACTATGAATTAAGCTACCACATGAAATAATGGCCTTTACAAATCTTGCCACTTTCTGCTACAACTGCATCTGATCAATGTTAATCATTTCATTTAATGTAGTGCTGGAAGGTGAAGGGGAGAACAGGAGCTGAGATAGAATTTAAGCCTCAATTTGTCTATATCAGTGGTTGGCTCACAATATGGTCTTAATGTATTTGTGTCAGTTAGTAAATTGCTATAAAAACCTACAATAAAACTCAGTTAAGGTTGACAGCATATATCTGAAATCTATACTAAAATATATTCTTATGCTGTTTGAAATTAAAACTGTATGGGAAATAGTTTAATCACCATAAAAAAGGTCAAGATTTTATAATCTCTTCCCACACCAAATCAAGAAAAAACTGGGATCTCAAGAATATCCAGCACAATTCAGATCAATTTAAACAATTCAGTCAACAATGTAATTCATTTCAACCAACGAACTTATTTAAAAGGTTTGATTTAATTAACTTAAACTTGCAATTGAAAAATTATTTTGACTCATGAATGATTGATGTTGTTGTTTTATAGACTGAGCCTTGGTTTGCAATTTTTGACACTGCCAAATTCTGGCCAAAACAGAATCTTCCACAAGAAGTGCTTCTGCCTGAAAATCATGCCCAACCAACACCCCTGTAGTTTTCTGTCCAAAACCATCATACACTATATAGTCAAAATAGAGCTTAGAAGTACAACATATATGTAAATAAAAAATGTTAAATCTAAAAACCATGCACTGGCTATGGACAGCAGAGGATCACAATCAACCCATTTCTGATCTGCACTGTCCAGTGAAACTATGCAATAACCTCAGGTCATGACTGAGACATTGGTCTGGATCCTCACCTTTAGTGGAATATTTATTAAAAGAATTTACTCCCTGGGACATATGCAAGTGCCTTTGTCTTTCTAGTGGCACAGGAGCCCATGTGGCTGAGTTGTCCATGCTAGACTTCCTCATAACTCCCTGCCCTTTCTGCATATCCCTGACACATGGTCTCATCTGCCATGCTCTTTAAATGCACACCTGCACACTCCACCTTCCTTATCCTGCCCTTCTTACCTTTGCTATTGTTTGAACTAACAATAAAAACACAGAGCTAAAACTTACTTTCACTAGTAGCCGGTTCTTTTTCCCAGTGAATCAAAGGAATTATTCTCTTTCGAAATGGCTGCTGCTTCCCACTGCCTTCAGCAACACTGATGCTAAGACATGTATAGAGAGAGAAGCTTCCTAGACTGAAAAAGGAAAGGGTTTTTAGAATGATGTTCATAAAAAGGAATTATATGTTGAAATGTGTATTTGCTTGGATAAGTGTAGTCATAGATTTATCCTGGCTGTACTCCAAGCTAAGAAGTTGTGCGTGTGCTTTGCCTTGGCAGTCGGAGAGGCAAATTAGCAGAGTGTTAATACACTCCGCTTTCCAGCTTACTGCTTCAGGTGCATCTCTAGACCAGGCTGACTCATATTCGGGAAGCTCAGGAAGAAAGATGAGAGAATAGGAATGTCTGGGTACAGCTGACCCCAGCTATGAACAAAAAAAGGTCAAGAAATTAGTTCCAGAATTAAAAAAAAAAAAAAAGCCACTGATCTGCTAAGAAATTTACAGCAAACTTTACTTTAATGCACTTGTTCATAAGTAGCAGCATGTTAACATTCATAAATAGTATCATGTTAATGTGCATAAATAGCATCATGTCATCTTAAAGTAATTAAAGAAATTTAAGTGGTGAAATGCTTAGAGTTTTAACATGTTAGGTGTTAGACAACTTAATGGATAGCAAGAATTGTGTCCCAGCTTTGATTGTCAAGTTGTAAGATAGTGAAAATCTCATTGCATGTGTAAGTGGGAACACTGGTGGTACATGAGTGCAAAGATGACAAAAGGCAGCCTTATAGTGACCAGTCCTCTCAATATCCTGCAAGGCTTACCACACAGACCCATACATCTAACTTATCTAAGTGGTCCTTAATTTGATCATCCTCTCCTCTCCCAGTCCTTACTATGAGACATGGGGACCTGGGAAGCCTTAGAGCACTTTATTCCTCCCCTATTCCTTGCACATTCTCTTTTTCTATGCTACATTAATTTCCATGGACATGGAGAATAACAAGCAACATTTTAAATATTTGAAGTTTGTAATCATGTCCTTCACTTTTCTCTTTTTCTTATGGAAAACATCTCATGATGTAGTCTTGCCTAGAACAAGAGGTTTCTTAAATTCTGGATTACATACCTTCTCTTACTTTTAGCTACTCTACATCATTCTTGAAATTAACACCTAGAACTGAATTCAGTCCACCATCTAGTACCCTAGTTTCATTTAAAATACCACATTTTTCCTGCTCACCAAATACGTTTACAGCAAGATTTCAATCTCTCTCTTTTTTTTTTTTTTTCCCCCTTTGCATAATATATTTAGATTTCATGGTATTTAAAAGAAAGGTTGTACAGGACTGATTCTGTGCCGTGGAACTTCAAAGAAAACTCACTGATTTAAAACTCAGGCTTGGGGTCTCTAGGACTGATGTCCTCCTGTGGTATTGCTAGCTGGAATGCTTAACCTACTTTCTGCTTTTTCTAAGACTTACAGACAGCCAAAGGCACATCCACTACCTGGATGAAACAGTATGATGAGCAGCTGTAAGCATTGCTCAGTTTAATCCTCTTGACCTAAGGCTGTCACTATATCACTGAAAAGTTACACCTAGTTCAATAAAGTACAATGCAGAAGCTTAGTTAATTTTGCCCAGACCAAAGCTGGGTAAAGGTTGGTTTACCAAGCATTGAAAGTAAAGATTAAGATGTAGCTAAGAGGAAATATGGGTATATGCCTAACTTTTATCTTTTTCCTGCTTTTCTGTGTTCTTTTGAATGAATGAATAAATACCTCAATTTGACTTATTTTATCCAGTCTGCCGAACACACAATCTTTGGCAGGAAAGATTTTGCTTTTACTGGATATAACTTGGTCCCTAATGCCAACACAGCTGAGAATACAGTGCTGTGGGGCTCCAAGACTTCATCATTTGTGAAGGGTAAAGGAAAATAAGCCTGTCACTTAATAAATATCCTAGCAGGATCTAAAGCACAGTTTGTCATGCAACCATAACAACACACACTTAGATTTTCTGTGCCAGATACTTAAAGGAAATCTGGGCTAGTTTTGACCCAGTCAATAAAGTTCAAATTTTGAGTAAAGTTCAAATTTTGTTGGAATTGTATAAACATTTTTCTGAGAGCTACTTGCCATTGTGTTTTGAAGTGATACAAATAACACAGGTTAAGTGCATCAGAACGCAGATGCAAAGACCTTCATGGTAGAGAGATAATGGTGTGATCTGATAGCAGTATCAGTGCTGATTCAGAGCTGTATGCAGCACGCAGCATCACCGGGTAGTCCACAGAAGCAGATTACTTTGTAGAGGAGCCATGCTTCCCTCTTTGGTTGACACATAAAACTGGGGCTGTTTAATGGAAGAAACTGAGCCCTTTCATCCCCTCAGCAATCTTCCCTAGAGACTGTACATCATATGTTTCCCACTGAGAAAAAATTACAGACCTCTTCAAGTCTCCTTCCTTTATGTAATATTAGAACTTTTCAGGGGATGCCAACATAAAAATGCACAATGAAAAAAAAATAAAAAGATGAAGGTAGATAGAAGTTGTTATGCACACCTACCTGTTCTCCAAACACTAACATTTCTGGTTTTGTAGTTTTCTCTTCCCATACAAATACACAATTGAGTTTTTACACTTGCTGCTGTGGGTGGGAGGATGCAAAAGACATGAGTAAAGCAGGCTTTCTAACAAATGTTCTTGAGATTGAGTATACTTTAATCCCTTTTAGGAGTTAGAAATTCTCTTAAATTTTACTCTGTTGTTGAGCAATTTATGTTTTTTTCAGTACAAGATGAAGCAATGGTAAAGCCTGAAAGCAAAAGCAATGTAAAGAAAAAAATAGTCTTTAAAGCTGAGTTTCACAGCCTCAGCCATCTTGAGGGATGCTGTTTTATTTTCTCTTTTAGTATATTACGTCTCAAAGGGTTATTATTTCTAGTAACACTAAATGTAACAATTTCTCTACAGTGCAGTTATATCAGTGGAAAATGTGAGGATGGTTTTGGCAATGGTTGAACAGTATGCGACTGGACAGACAGTACAGTGAAGTCTATGACACAGCAGCAGCAGCCAGAATAGCAAAATGGTCATTGAAGCATTGATGATAAAAAACTCTGTAAGCAAATAAATCATATAGGACTGAATTATTATTAAGTTCAGACATTAAAAATTGCAAATCAAGCAAAATCTCCTGATTTGATACTTTTTAAAGGAAATCTTAATACTGCTGTGCTTAGAAATTAATTTCTGGATTGAAAAACATCACAGTTGTGAAACTTGAAGAGAATGAAGTGCTGATCACATTAGGGACCGCATAAAAGGACACTGGAAGTAGAAAGGAGAATAATTTTGCTATTCACCCTGCCACAGCTTTAGAAGGAAAGAGTGACTGGTTTTGATCCAATGTTGGTTTTATACAACTAATATTTTTTTGTAATGCTGTACCGGAAAACAGAAAACTACCTTTCTAGAAGAGATGTGAGAACGTGCTTGTAGAGACAATACTGGTTTAATTTTTTAAGATAAATCCTGTGAGTTAATTGCCTTTACAGCTTTACAGAGTAACACAAATTGACAGAAGTTTATAGACTCTACATCTATCTCCTTCAGACCATGGTTTCCACACCATAGCTCCAGCTTAAACATTTCTTACATTTGCTGCATACATGCCAAGAAAAATCCCTGACACATCAGGTGATGAGATAGGAAGAATGACTAAAAGCGTGACTGCAGTGCTTTGAAGGTGCTGATATTTACTCTTAGCTTCTCAATTCAAAAATTATATAATTCAATCACATTGTGAGACTGTACTTAATTGTTTTGTCATTATAAAATTTATTTTTTCTCTATGATGGAAACCTGTCCCCTATTGCAGCCTGGTGGAAAAAAAAAATAGGAATTTTAAAATCTTTTACACCTTAAAAGTATTAAGCATTAAGTAGTAGGTATGTGGAGAGAAGATAGAACTGAAGATCTAACAGGCTCATGTGTAACTTAAAGAGCTGAGATTACAGTGGCCTATTTAACATAAATGTTACAACAAAGTAATACAAAATTGTAGCAGAGGTTTTCAAGATTCTTTATGGGTGTTCCGCTGTATTTATTCAGTGAGCTACTGAAAGCTTTTTATATGGATTTATATGCAAGTTGCTTTTTAAATAAAACTTTCCATGGCACTTCCAAGCTGTCTGTTTTAATTTAAACTTCAGTGGAGTGTTCCAAAAATAACTCTAATGTAAGTACTTATCAGAACTTTAACAACATAAGCCAATGTTTATTTCAAGTACTATCTAATAGTGGACTGATGAAAAGCCCTGTCTTAAGTCTTCTTTTTCCTCTGAAATTTGGGAATTTTGAAATTTAAGAATACACAAGACAGCATGTACTCAATTTACAGAGCCTCCTTTTCTTGCTTGCCTTAAAAAGTTCATTCAATTTTAATATCTTCTGCAGTATTAGTCTCATAAGTCAAATTTTATCAGGCTAGAGTTAGCCTCAAAGATGGAATGTACACTGCTCCCCTCCACCATCCTCCTTGAAGATGAAGAGTAACTTCCTACTTTCACTCCCTCTGTGAAGTCTAAAGTTAGCCTCATTAGCTCAGAATTATTTTTCTTCTTTGTTTATGTAGTGCTCAGAATGAAAAGCCCCCGAACCGAGCAGAGGCCTGGTAGGTTTCTAAGGGGGTTTCTAAGTCCATTAGTAAGTTGCACTTACATTTCACCTTCCAAGGAAATTTTGTTTAGTCTCTTATTACTATCATTAATATCTTTTGGATATAAAAAAGAGCGGAACTAGGGGGAAAACAGCTCATGATTTGAGTAGTTGGATTATCTAATACTAAGTTATTTTATTTTGTGTACCTTGACATTTCACTGCATTATGAATAGAGTGTAGAAAACTGTGCAGAGAAGAAAACAGGTGATGAGAGAGAATGAACACAGAGCATTTAATGAATATGAGCTTTCTTTTTTTTTTAATTAAGTTGTGACCAATTTTTAAGCTTGGATCAGAATGAAGAACTCATTTTGCAATGATCATGTGTACTATGAACACATAGATATACACAGAGAAGCATAAAGTGAGATGACGGCTTCTTTCCTTCAAGTATGTGCCAACTAATTAAAGTTCACTTTGGTAACACTAGAACAGTACAAGGAAGCTTATACTTTCCCTTGAAGCATTAAGCAGTTCAAGAAAAGCCTCCAGGATGCCTGAAGAGACCCCAAGTCTGGGCAATAAAAGCAAAACCTTCATTAATGTTTCCATTTCCATTTCTTGACTTAAGAGGAAAAGTTGAGGGAAAGGCTGCAGGCTAGAACACTATTGTCGTTTCATATTTAAAGCACTTAGAGCAAGAAGATACCATCTTCAGAAGTGGGGGGGGAGGTTGTTCCCTTCAGTTTCTTTCTTTTTTTAACTTCTTAATGGAAAAGATAACTGATTTTTTTGTCTTTAGCCATGAGACCACAGCTTTGCATCACTGAGACTTATGTTTGAATATGAATAAGACCTCTTGAAAAAAAAACAAAACATTTTAGCTAAGCAGCTTTTGCAGTTTTGGTCAACACCTTACTTATAACACTACTTAACCTTAGTTTTAATGCAAAGCTAGAATATATTGCCTACTTTTATCAAAAGCCAAAAATAATACAGCGCTCAGTATTTTTCTGTGCAAATATTAAAGTTGGGGTAAGGAGGAAAATAAAACTGATCTAAGCAGAATGAAAAATTGTGCTGCAATTAAAGAGACTCAGCTGTGGTAGAGAGAGAAATAAGAAAAGGAAAAATATAGCAGCATGTAAGAAATAAACAGTAATTAGTGAATGAGACTATTGCTGCTTAAAATTGGTATTTAAAACTTGGAAGGAGATCAAGCAACTTTCTTGTAGCTTTCCTATATTAACATGTATAATAAAACTTCATATCAGCAAACTGCAGCACAAAGAAGTTAACGTGTTATGCTACCACTAAAATAGCATGAAAAAGTCTTGGAGAGGAAAAGAAAGGAATCTGGGGAATAAAGGTTTCTGCAGTTATACAAAATGATTTATTTTGTCTCATGTGTATTTGGCAATGAAGATTTAAAATTTAACAATGACAAGGACTGTTAGTATTGCAGCTAATGTTCTAAGCAGAGGTACTTATACTAATTAGGTTTCTCTTATTAATCTTAGAACTCTGTTATTACATGGAAAGAGACAGATAAATCCTGTAGAATAAAAATATTTGTGCTTAAAAGTTTCTGGTATAACAAGAATGCTTCTCAAAGCATACTTTATTGATTTTACAAATGTCCTCTGTTAAAGAGGTAGAAGTTATATTAATATTAATCTAAAATGTTCCTAACGTTTCTTTTGCTTAAAACAACAAAAGTTGGAAGATTTCAGTTACTGCAATGCATAATAATACACCTGTCCCCAAAACATCTTTCAAAAATGTTATTTTTTGAGCTGGCAAAGCCTCCACCCTCTCTGAAAATTGTTTCAAAGCCCATCCTGTGTGAAGGCCTACTTTAGTTAACATTTATGTGCTTCTCTTCATGGACATTTTAATGAGGCCACAGTGCAAAATCCAAGGGTTTGTTTTTCATTCCTAATAGCAGAAAGGTTTTAAACATCAAGCAATCACTCACTTCTCCAAGAAAGGTAATTTATCTCTTCCCTTCCCTTAGCACAGTCAGATCCTGGAGACTTGCCATTTCAATTCTCCAGGATTTTACAATCCACACTACAATATTTAAATAAAATCTTATTGTATTGTGAAAAGGGGAGGGGGAAAGAAAAACTGTGTTAGCACTGATTAAAGTTGAAACTTCATTTCTGTGAAGGTCAGGAAACTCAAAATAGCTTATAATATCTTCATCCTGCTTCAGTGTGTGAACAAGTAAAGGTTTCTTTTCAGACAGCTGTGTGTTCATGTGACAAAATATCATTTTAAAGTGTTTGAAAGTAAATTAATTTCAAGGTGATCAGGACCTCACTTTCAAAGAGAATTGTCTTAAATATGATTGACTTTTCCTTTTAGATCAGTACAGTAAAGTTGTGAGTTCCTTGCCCATGCTGCTTGACAGAGAAAGTTGGTGGAAAAACAACTGACTCAAGAAAACTTGGACTTGTTTCCAAAATTATTAACAGTATGATTTCCAATAAAGCCTGTAGTAGCCGAGATTGTGAAATCCAGACAATTTATTTTAAATGCTCCATTTTCAATTGTCAGCCATCAATTTAAAAAGTAGATAAACTGTCCATTAAGTCATCAAAGCAAATCAAATGCCTACTGTCTTAGCATTTCCAGTATTATCCCTAAAATTAAACTTCTGTACTTTCTTTAAAGACAACAGTAATCATGTCATTGCTTTTGGACATAATGTCCAAAGCTGAGCATGTTTTTAAAATTAATCCCATTATTCTGTCAGACATATCTCCCCTTTTATCAGTTGAAAAAATAGCCTCCCATAGAGAGTCAAATCTTTTATTTATCATTTCAGTGTTAGCTACAATTAACTTTGTTATTTTAAAGAACTTATCCTTTTACTGAAGAGACCTGAAGAAAAAAAGTCTTCAGTTAAAAGGACACATACTATCAGCATTGTTAGTCTTTGAAAATTGACTCATGGTGTGCTTTTGCAATTTTGTTTTTTTTTTTTAGGAGTATAGTATGTAGTTCATACACACACATGTAACTGGCTGGAGCACTGAATAGTAACTATTAGCCTTTATCTTCTGCTGTAAACAAATTGATTGTCTTTAGCAACATGTCACTTCTGGATAGATTAAAAAACCAAAATCAAACCAAAACAAAAACCCAATAGGAATCTTTAAAACATGAGCTCCAACACCATTGAGCTGCCCAAGTCTAATCATCTTGGCTGCATTTGTTTAATAATAGAGTAGCAAGTTCCTCATGCAACATTTGCTCAGAATTTAAGAGATAACTTCAATGGAGTTCAATGAAAATTGAGCTGAATTCAAGGAATTAAGATGAATCTTGGGCATAGAGGATTAAGGCAAGTGAAGAATCATCTAAACGGCAATACAGGAGAGGGCACACTGTTCATTCCCTGCAGTAGGGGCCAGAAGAAGGGCAGATTCTCAGATCATGACAAATTTAAAGACAATAGAAGTTGAAGGACTCACTCCTAGCAGCAAATATTGCTTGGGATTCACCAAGCAGAAGGAAGGTTCAGATGTGACCATCTAGCATATGCTCAAAATATCCACTGCTTCTTTTTTTTTCCCGTGACTTATGGATTTTATTAACCAGTTCATCAGCAGGATTCTTTAGTGAGTCAAAGAAAACTGTTATCTCAGTGCCTAATTTCCAAGGGTTCTAAAATTTCCAATTTTTTTTTTTTTTTTTTTAAATTTCTGTATACAGTGCTTGATTTAACACTTAAGGAAACTTAAATCTCTTATAATACAAAAAATTTAGTCATAAGGGCATCAATGTAAATCAGGTGCAGGCTTCTTTATCTAACCCTCTTAAACCTTTCCAGCTTCCAGTTTATCAATTTTTAAGGTGATTACAGGAGTAGTTTTGTCAGTTACATGTTTGAACAGCTGGCAAGACACTTAAAAAGATATTGCTTAGTGCTTTTAGTACAACAAAATAAAATGTTTCTGTTCTTTGGGAACTTATTTTAAAATTTATTTGCCCTATAGGGGCTAAGGAGATAGCCTCATGTCTTTTCTGTGCACTTCTCCACAAATATAGAGTAATAGAACTGACTGTTAGATTATTAAAGATCTATAAGTCTATCATGGTAGTGTAGATAGATTAATGTATTGGCTGCCCAGAGTTTTATTTCTGATTTTTCCATCCAAAACAAACAGAGTAACTGTTTTTGTTTTTTTTTTTTTTATTTTTAAAAGTGATTTTTATTTAACTTTTTTTTTTTTTTTTTGCTGGGGAGGTGGTGGTGGAGGAGTGTTTGGTTTTGGTCTTTTCCAGTTTTATTTTGGATTTAGATGAATCATTATCTGGGTGGAGTGCCTGGTGGTAACCAGATTATTATTATTTCATTTTCTTTTAGTTTGAAACAAACAAAAGCCTTCATTGATATAATATTTGATATTTTGAATTAGGAGTTTTCTTCAGACCCAGCATGACCTCAAGAAAATTAGTGCTGTCCTTCAACTGACACTGGTAATGTTTAAATTTTTGCTAGGACTATGCAAAGCATTCTTAAAAATGTATTGGCACTGTACCCCATCATGATTTCACATAGCTAGGATAATGTGCATTATTTTGTACTAAACACTGATATAATTCTCCTCAATGGGATTTTGCCTTGTATTTTATTTGTGTAAAACCACGCTGACTCTAACTGCTTAAATGATCTTGTTAAGTGGCATTAAGGTTAATTTGAATCTTGATCCTGTACTTCTGTGGTTTGCAGGGCTTTGCCCAGTTTTTAGACAAGAATGATCTAGGGGAGAGACATGCCATTCTATAAAATAAACTTTCTCAGTACTTTAATAAGACTTCCTGGTACAGGTTTTAGCAAACAATACCAAGTAAAATTAACTGAAGAACTACTTCACATACACCTTTCTGAGGCCACACCTCTATCCTATGCATTTGGGTTATTGTGGTTTGTTCTCAGTGTAGGATAGTCCCTGAAGAAAAGAATTTCAAACTGTGACTCAGGCTAACACTCTTGTCACTGTTTTTTTGACATCCATTACTTTAGCCATTTCTGGTTTTGAACAGACACTTTCAGGACACTTGAAGAAATCTTGATTAATGTTCTGAATATAAAAACTTATTTATACAAATAGTCTGTGCCTATACAACCGGAATTTTATAGCAGGTGGATATCACCATGCAGTATTGTTTACCTTCAGACATCAAGGTTATCTGGCTCATGGAAGAGGAGTAACAGGCTCAGCAAATAATTCTACAGAACATGGTACAGCTTTCCTGGCTTCTGCTCCTGACACAAGTTAACCACAGTGACAAGGACCAGAGCAATGATGCTACCAACAATGGCAGCAAAATTCCAAGATGACAAAGGCTGCTTTTCTATTTATCTGCATGAGTGCTTACACATCTCACTCTCATCAGAAAGTTCACTTAGCTGCTACTTTCTTGTCTTTAGTCAATTATTTGAGCAGATCACAGGGTCATAGGGAAAATCAGAAGTGCTGGAAGGAGTGCTGCTGCTGTGTCATAGTAACTTTGGCTATTCAGGAAGGCCTATATTGCATTGTATAATTGCATTCGTAATTCCATTAGGACTCATATAGGGGTGTATATGGCTAACCTTCCTTTTTCAAAATATTCCTTTACAGGACAAATTATCTTTTTCATGTTGCTGCAGGGCCTCATCGGTTATTAAGGAAGTTCCACTAATATTAATGTGGAAACATCAACATTGCCAAGAACTGGGGTTCATTTCCAGCAGTGTCCAAAGGAAAATCTGTTCTCTGAATAACCTGAATACTAATGTTGTCATGAATTTGCACCTCAGTAGGGAATATCTGATTTATTTTCAGTTCTCCAGCATATGGTGCTTCCTCTGTGTTCCTCAGACAGAAGAAAAATAATAGTTTGGCTTCATTTTGCTTAGTTTAAAATTGGAAAATGCTTTTGGACCACTTATGGTTAAATGCTGAATTTCTCCCAAGGATGTGTGGAAATTGTTTTATTCTGAAGGAGGGAAAGAAGGAGCAAGTGATTGCTGTGAGAAGGTCCTATAGCCATTTTTTGAAAGGGTGCTCCCCACAGTGACAGCAGCAGAGCTTGAGGCCATGCTGCTCAGTCTTTTGCTGAAGATTTCCATTGGCATAATTTCTCCATTCATCTTCTTCATTTTGACCCCTTCCTGACCCCTTTTCTCCAGTTTGATCTCTTGGTCCTATCATAAGAAGCTATTTGCTTCTCAGCTGTCTCTTCATCTCTCTCTTAGACCAAATACAATAATCCCCTGAACAGACTCTTTCTTCTTTCCTTTCCTGTGGAGATGTCTGCTTCTCATTGGAGAAAAGCTACCCCCTTTACACAAGCTGCAGTATGACAGAAATATCCCAAGCACTTCATGATCTCTCTTCACAGTATTGGTGCTGACAACATAAAATAACCCTCTTCCCCTTGCCACCTTTCCCACAGGTTTTGGGGAGCCATTTCCAGCTACTCTTCTGTCTTAGGATTTCTTTTGACATCCTTTGAGAGGCTGAACTATGTTTGAAATTAATTTCTTCTACTTAAAGCTTCTGTGACAATAGGTGGTTCTTCAACCAGCAATGTGTTAGACTTTGGTGGCTGGGCAGGAAAAAAAGAAAAAAAAAAGAAAAAAAAAAAAGGGAACTAATTTAATGGTTGCTAATACCATCAAAACTGTTTTTACTTTCAAGGATATTACCCAGAAGCAAGACTTTCCTGAGGTGTAGAAGGATCTTACTCAAAACAGCCAATAAACAAACTGGAAAGATGCACAAGGGTGCTTTTCACTGTGATCTTTTCCTCATCTTACTCTCAACTATAGATGCACTCCAGCTGCTGGAAGAGTAAGGGAAATACCAACCATTTGAGAAGGCACTGGAGAGTTTTTCTTCCTTGAAGTCTGTGCACTTAGCTTTTAGTTCTTTTTTATTACACCTACAAGTAATTATAAAATACACTGTAAAATTAATAGCATTCTGCAGTCCCTGATTAAGGGCAAGTAGTTTGCAATGTCTTAAAATGTGTCTGAATTGTCTCTGTAATGTGATTTTGGTTGTTTATGTTCTGAAATCTCAGTCACTGGAAAAACCGAGCACACTAAAGAAACCATGAGCCAATGTTTTTCCTTATTTTTCATCCTGACCTGTCACTACAATAAGTATCCTTTCTCTGCAAAACATCATGTGTGATTGTTTTTTTTTCCTCCAAACTCCTGGTTTGATAAATTTTTGGAGGAAAAGCAGAGAACTCACAAACGTTTTAAATTCTCTGAGTCCAAGTGTGACCTGTAGCCACATTGCATCTTCATACTGAAGTGACACCTGAGCACATAGAAATCCCAGTTGCTTGTTTGCCTCAGGAGAAATGGTGACCAGAAGACTGGGTCTCAGAAGCATCAAACTTTTAAAAGGTTCTCACAGAAATTAATTGAAGGAAATTGCTATTCCATAATGAGCCTTGTATTGAATTAAGGCTTATTCCATAATGAGCTTCTCTTTACCGGTTAGAAAAGAGACACAAGTTGAAATTAGTTTATACAGGATTCTTTGGACATGTGATACCAGGACAAAAACAGACTTAGAAATTATTTTTAGATGAGCACCTTGCATCAGCACTTGCTTCAGCAGGACCTCTAAGGTATTTGTGGGGAGACACTGTGAATGGATATTATACCTTTTACAGCCTTGTATTCTTTCATAAAACATCCTCACTGAAGTTGAAAAGCAGAAGAATGAATGGCTGTTTACTTGCATTCCAAAGTTGCCATCAAAGGAAAATATGGAGCAGTTAAATTACCAAAAATGTTTAAGCTTTTTAGGAACATGGGAGGAAGAAAAGCAACAGTCAGAACTTTGCTTTTGGCCAGCACCCACCTCTCTCCCTGGCTGAACAGTGCCTGAAGAGACAGTGGGAAATGGTAACAAGTTCCTGCCTGGCAGAAAAGGTGCTATTCCTCTATGACTGCCCCACCTTCCACTAACAGGTATGGGGCCCTGAAGTGGAACAGAACGATGACAAGGATGATGGTTCAGCTATCATGCAGGTGTTGCTGAGGCTAACTTGGCCTACGCCCTGCATCAAAACTGCTTTCATCATTGTCTCAGTGGAGGTAGGGGATGGAGATCCATGTGACAGCATGGATGCAAGGATTATTGATGTGTTAGAAACAATGAAAGCACTCAGAATGGTCACATAGGAATCAGGGCTTCTCCCCATAAAAAGGCTGCAGGTGGGATCAATAGCCCAACTAAAGTGCATCTACATCAATGTATGCAGCATGGGTAACAAATGAGAGGAGCTGGAAACTGCTGTGCAGCATGAAAACCATGACAGAGTTGCCATCATGGAAACATGGTGGGGTGACACTCACAATTGGAGTGCTGCAATAATGGCTAGAAACAACTGAGAAGGAACAAGCAAGGAAGGAGAGGAAGTGAGGTAGCCCTGTATGTAAGGGAGTGCTCTGATTGTCTGGTGCTTAATGATGGTGACAATAGGGTTGAGTGGGGGAAAGACCAACAAGGCAGATATCATGGAGGGACTCTGTTATAGACCACACAATCAGGATGAAGAGGCAGATGAAATATTCTATTGTCAGCTGGGAGAAGTCTCACAATCACTAGCCCTTGTTCTCATGAGGGTCTTCAACTTGCCAGATATCTGCTGGAAATGCAACACAATGAACAGGAAAAAGTCTAGGAGGTTCCTGGAGCACGTGGAAGAGAATTACCTGACACAGCTTGTGAGTGAGACAGCAAGGGAAAGTGCCCCACTAGGCCTGTTGTTTGTGAAGGACTGGTGGGTGATGTGATGGTTGAAGGCCATCTTGGGCATAATGACCATGAAAAGATAGAGTTTTTGGTTCTCAGAGAAGTAACAAGGGGTGCCAGCAGAATGGTCACCTTGGAATTCCAGGGAGAAGACTTTGGCCTGTTTATATGGGTTGACAGGGTTCCCTGGGAGGCTGTCCTGAAGGGCAAAGAAGTCCAGGAAGGCTGGACATTCTTCATGAAAGAACTTCTACAGGCACAGCAGCAAGCCATTCCTGTGTGCCGAAAGATGAGCTAGGGGGGAAGAAGACTGCCCTGGCAGAACAGATAGCTTTGGCTGAAATGCAGGGGTAAAAAAAGGAGTGTTTGTGACCTTTGGAAGAAAGGGCAGGCAACTCAGGAGGACTACAATGATGACATGAGGTTATACAGGGAGAAAATCAGAAGGGCCAAAGCCCAAGTGGAACATAATCTGGCTACAGCCTAAAGGACAATTAAAAAGGTTTCTTTCTATAAATAATCAACAAAAGGAGCACTAAAGAGAATATCCATCCTTTACTGGATAT
>JAWWTY010000077.1:105995049-106019955 GCA_035222235.1 Margarornis squamiger | reverse complement strand
ACCGGAAGGAGGATCCGGGCAACTACAGGCCTGTCAGCTTGACCCAGGTGCTGGGGAAGGTCATGGAGTCACCTTGAATGCCACCATGCAGCATGTCCAGGACAACCAGGGGATCAGGCCCATCCAGCGTGGGTTCAGGAAAGGCAGGTGTGCTTGACTAACCTGTACAGTGTGACCTGCTTACTGGATGAGTGGAAGGCTGTGAATGGTGTCTACCCGGACTTTAGTAAAGCCTTTGACATCATTTTCCACAGCATTCTCCTGGGGAAACTGTCTGCTTATGGTTTGGATGGACGCACTGTCTGCTGTGTAAGAAAAAACAACAATTAGCTGGATGACCAAGCCCAAAGAGCGGTGGTGAACGGAGTTACATCCTGCTGGCAGCTGGTCACTAGTGGTGTTCCCCAGGGCTTAGTGTTGGAGTCAGTCCTGTTTAACACGTTTTTTGATTATCTGGACAAGGGGACTGAGTGCACCCTCAGTCAGACCTAAACAGTTCTATGATTCTATTAAAATACTGTCATCAGCAGCAATTATTGCCAGACTGTTGTTTCCCTAGCACTCCTCAAGAAGAGCCACTACTGTGAACAGAGGCACTGAGTCATAAGGATGTATACGCAAAATGTGCAAAAGCCACAGAAAGAATGAACCCTTTTCAAGTACATGTTGCTCAGCAGAGTCCTCCAGTTTCAGACTGAAGTTTATGGGGCTTACACAGCACCCTGACTCTAGGGAAGTAACAGTATCAGGAAGGAACAGATGTGAGACAAATTAATGTGCATGAACAAAACTCTAAGCCAAACCAAGGCCTGGAATGTAGTGCATACAGTGTGAAGGTACAGCCATGGATCATATCTGTTGTGGTTTTCATGAATAACTAAACACCACGTAATTCTTTGATTTGATATAACCACAATCCAGGCTCCTCAAACTGTGGTACATTCATATTTGGAGGATTTCTTCACTAGTTCTGAAAATCTTGTATGTGTTTACAATTTACTGACTCATCTCCAGGTGTCATTACACATGCTTCTCTTCAGAAGCTTACAATATGCTCAAGCAGAATAAAAGGAGACATGGCTGCTTTAATGGATCTCGAAACTCAGTATTACTTATCAGTGGATTAGGGCACTCCTGGCTTCCCAAGGGTATTTATTTGTAGAGGCAATCTGGTCATGATGACTCCAAATCAGTGTCAGGAGAGAATACAGAGAGATGTACAGTGATGAGCGTGGGATGGAAGTGGAAGACTGCCAGAAATGGAACTGCAAAGAATGTATTTACAAAAGCTTCAGTGCAAAGGAAAATGAGGATTCTTCCTGTAAAAATCAGATGCCTGGGAACAAATACTGAAGGGTGTGTTTCTGAGCAAGGAATACTATTTTGGGAAACTGCTGTTCTGACTGGGGAGTCAGTCATCTGATAACCAAAGCAACCTCAAAGAAAGGGTTAATATGATCACTGAAACTGTTAACATGGGAGCATTGAGTAGGAGTCTGGTGCACGTATTACTTCTGTTTTTCAAATGACTACAGCTGCTGGTGAAATACAGCCTGCAGTTCTACCACCAGTATTTCAAGCAGCATGTTAAAAATTAGAGGGTCAGGGAAGAACTGGAACATTTATTAAATGATTGGGAACTGTGTGATTTAATGAAATACTCAATGACTTTGATTCAGTTAGCTTAATGAGGAAAAGCTTTGCCTTATCAAAGGTAACTGGTCTGTAGTTCCAATACAGTGAACAGACACATGACAAAGTAACTCTTTCAGTGCTGAAAGAAGTAACAGGAGTGAATGCCTAGCAATTGCACAAGTTAGATAAATGCAGATTACTCATGACTTCCCTGGAAGTGTTTAAGGCCCAGTTGGATGGAGACCTGTTCTAGTGGGAGGTGTCCCTGCCCATGGCAGGGGGGCTGAAACTAGATTATCTTTAAGGTCCCTTCCAATCCAAACCATTCTGTGATTCTATGACACAGACACTTTTAAAGAGAAGGGTAACTATCCACTGGAACAACTTACTACAGGTCACATTAGACTCTCCAGCAATTTTTAAATGAAAATTAGAACTCTTTTGTGAAAAAAAAAAAAATAAAAAATCTAGTTTAGGCAGCAACTACTTCAGTAATGTTTTATAACCAATATTATGTTAAAGGACAGCCTATACTTTTGTTCATTTAATCTAGGATAAATAACATTTCCAATGTAACAACTTTAAGGTGAATCACAAGCATGCACAAAGAATGTCTGACTACGAACCCTGTGAGGCATAAAAGCATTTTCAACACTTATTTGTTTTTGTCCAAAAACTTTTCTTGGCTGTGCAATAACTGCAGAACAATGTAGGTACCACTGCAATAGCATCAGACCGGGTGGCAGCAGCACCAAGCTCAGCGCTCGATGCAAAATCCTTCTGCAAATCAAAGCGAATACTAGGGTGTTTAGTCCATGCTGAGCTCCCTGCTGTTGCTGCAGCTCAGGAACTGTGAACAGACAAGGTTGTAACAGCAGCTGATACTGCACCCTCTCCAGAGTGGTTCAAAGAAAGGCCTAGGGAGAAAAAGTGCCTGTCCCTGACTTATGCAGTAAGACTTTTCACAGAAGAACTGCATTTGTTGGGAAAATGTAACTGTAGCAAGACTTGTGGTGGATTCTCCTGCTCTAAATCAAGCTTCTGTGTCTCCCTCAAAAACATCCCCTTACTCTGCACAAGTTCTTGGCTTTGTTAGGAAAACTACTAGGTAATATACTTAAGCCTGTATTTTGATGAAGTCAAATAAATTATTAAAATGGTCCCTTCTGACTTTAGAAAATATAACCAGTGGATATGATCCATTAGCAGTGAAGAAAAAGTAAGAGATTTTATTTTAATGCCAAAGAACTAAAGACATAGATTTTTAGTGGTTTTCAGAATCTGCACACGTACTGAACTGTGCTATTTAACATAGAAAATAAATTAAGGCTCTGATTAAAAAAAAAAAATAAAAAAATCTTAATTTCAACTCCTAAATACTTCTGTTAAGACCTGGGGGAAAAAAGGACAAACTTTCGAACATGACAAGCCCTCAGGAACTCCCACTGCTCCTAAGGTGAGAAGCAGCAGAGTGGTGTTTATAAGGAGAAAGGACATAGATTTAGAGCTTTGACAAAGGAGCCCTGCCTTGTCTTGCCATGGCAGTTGTTAACACCTTAATCCAAAGAATGCTCCTGCTCCTTGGCCTGTCACCATGCCTTTTAGTAATCCACTGCCCGGCAGCTACCTGAGGACAGCGCTCAGCTGTTTCAGCTCATGCCACTGTTGATGCCTTTGAACTAACGAAGAGGTGAAGCGGGGTACAAGCATGTGTTCCCCTCAGCCCTGGGGATGGAGACCTCTTGGGAAGAGACGATGCGGGCAGCTGTTAACAGCAGCAAACTCCAGTACCACAGGAAAAAGCCTTTGCCTTTTTTTGGTTTTGTTTGAAGAGCTCAGTTGCAGACATAGCTGTGCCTGCAGAGATCAGACTTTTCACAGGACATACCTGGCATTGTGAGGACAAAACCTCAAGTTTCCAGGCTGCCAGGGGTCTAATGGAACCAAAGGAGAATATTCTTCTCCTACGAATAAATCTTCAGAGACTTCCTAAAGTTCAGGTTAATGATGTAGTCATGTAAATTCAGATAGCATTTTGGGATAATTTGGGCTTGCACTGCTGCAAAACAGAAAGAAGATGTCCAAAATGTCATTTTAAAGATGAAAGCCATTTTTAAGTCCTACTAATGTAAAAATGATTCAAAAAGCAGAAAGATTTTTTTAATCATCAGATTTCTCAGAAAGTATGGCTACTGCATGTCTAATTTTACCTTGAACTGAATTTTTGCAGACAAATTGTAAAGGCTTTTAATAAGAGAACTACAATTATTAATCTACTTGTCAATAAAAACAATTTTTCAGATGCTTGAATGCACAATTTCCTAACTTTCTAACTGCTCTAAATTTCTTGAATCCTTCTGCAATTTTAGGAGCATTGACTGTGATCAAAAACTCAGTTTTTATAACCATTTTTTTTCCTTGAAGCAGAAAAAGGTATCAACAACGTATCAATTATATTATAGTTCTGGGCTATTTTATATTCTACCTTCATGTTTACAATGGAAAACATAATTATCACTATTATCATCCATGACAAAGGAAGGTATCTATGATGTGGATCTATAGTTTATATTGACAACAGTTTCTTCACTGGAGGAAGCCACGTGTTTCTATTGTTTTGTGAGGAAATCTTTAAGGACTACAGTTTTTTTCCCCAGTATTGTATCAAAGTGAAGGACTGTCTCAACGCTTCTCTTCAGCACACCCTTTGATACATCAGGCAGACCCAGCTCCTCATTCCTGCTGTTGGGGTCTTTCAGGGGGAGTAACAAAGTCATGAATACAGACAGTCCCTACCATCTCTCAGGTGCTTAATACAACAGAAAGTATTGGAAATTCCAGAGCAGCTCCTCCAGTCTCCAAAAAAGGGATGTTGACTTATTTTATGAAGATGGCTTGTTTGCAGAATTTTTGCAATGCAGCAGTTGTTTGGGGAATAAGAGGTATATTAGATGCAGACAGATCTGTCAGGGGATGTAGCTGTGAAACTCTTCTGAATTATAACAACATAATTTTCAGATCTGTAAATACACCAGGTTTTGGTCAACTTCACCAGCAATCGAAAAAGACACAACCTCAGCATAAGAATCATGCTCCTTCCAAAGTTAAAGTATATGCCTGGAGTAAAATCCCTAAAACGTCAGTAAGAATTTTATGACAAAAATAAAATTATATACTTTCCTTGATCTCATTCTCTGAAAAGGACAAAGGATTTTTCTGAAGTTTTCAAAAAGCACTTGGTTTGAAACAGCCAACCAGGGCAGAGAATTGGATCTTCTTAACTAAAAAAAGGAAATACTACAGTAAATGAAAATAAGATTTGGTGATAGAAAAAACTAGGCAAATCTAACTATAGGTGTTAAAAGTTCTGGTTAATAAGGAAAATGACAATCCACATAATGGCTCTTACAATTTCATTAAAGCAAATTCTTAAAATTTCATTAGATTGAATTGTTATCTATCTATGCTGGTTTACTATAAACAACTAGGGTTCCAGTTTCTTAATTTTTATTACCTAGAAGTCAGGAGTAATAAGATTGGTCTTTCGGAAAGTTCGTTGTTTCTCTTTTTGTAAGTGTTGCATACATACCTCTTCAGACAAGCCAACAGCTTCATTCATGCCAGTGAATTCTGGTTATGGCTAAAGAGGGAGTCTGGGACTCTACAGACTGCATAAATCAGAAAAAAAGTCTAGAATTCTGATCCCAAGACAATACAATGATTACTTGATATCATGGGAAAGCCAATCAAGAAAAAGTAAATACTTCAAATCATAAATAATAATAACAAAATATATTTATTGAACTTAGCTTTTAAGAGGCGAGTCCCTTTTTTTCTACTGGCCTATTCAACATGAAGCAGTTCTAGGAAACTCTAAAACTTTCTATTGTGGGGATTAGAAATCATCATAGGCCCTTGTTACAAGTCATCATCCTTGCAGTCAATCATCAGTTACAAGTCGATCATCCTTTATGACACCATATAATTAAGGCCTTGTTCTGGAAAGGATTTTTATTTTTTTAAGATATCCTACTGAATAGAGATGCTATGCTGATCAGAAGATCTGTCTTGATTTTCAATAGAAACTCTCCATACCAAACAGCTTGCAAGCACTGGGCAATGATGCTGAATGAGATCTCTGAAACAATGAAATACAAGCACTAAGCTTGACCATGTTGATCCCAGATCTTCACACCAAGGGTATAGACATAAAACAAATTACACAGTAGGCAAATATATTGTATCACATCTGGATTACATATGCTCAACTTGTTATCCATAGAGAAATCCTTTACAAAATTCATGAGCAATTTACAGAAATACAAGTATGGTGACAGATAGTATTGAGCTGTCAGGAAAAGGAAAAAGAATTTTCTACCAAATCATATATATATAAAACATATATATATAAAATGTATAAAATTATGTGTATATATATATGTAATTTAGATATAAAATATATTCATATTTATATATAAATAAAAAGAGATTGATGCTGCTAAGGGTTGCTAAAGCAAAAACAGAACTGATATATACAACATTCTTTTACCCTAAGCAACTATTTTCAAATTGGAGCAGAACAGCCCACTAATGCTGCAGCTGTAGTTACCTTTCTATGTCTTGCATAGTCTTGATAAAAGAAAGAGAGTGGAAAAACATGAAGAGCTTGTGTGTTAGAGTAATGATAGGGCCAGAAAAGCCCATCAGGATAAATTGGTTAAGTTCTGTAACAAATTACAAGAATAGAGTCAAGTAAATATTACTAACTGCTAAGACACTTTTTTTTTTTTTTTTACTCTTTCTGAGGCTATTTCCTTAAATAAAATGACTGCTTATCAGGGGTTTAGTTCACATAAGTGATCAACATGAAGAAGCGTATTAAAAAAAACCCCCAACACTCAGATCAAATAATTCAAACTTATTTTACTGAAGTAAGAGAAAGACAGCAGCACTAACAACAACATTTTCATTATCTCAGTTTTTTAAATATTTAAGCTGTTTTCGTATGTGTGCCACTCACTTTTTCTTACCCATTTGATGCTGTCTACATAAAACTGCATTCTCCCTGGCCATACATTATTATTTACTTCCTAAAACAATAAATCATTTTTATGTGGTGCAAATGACTAACAATCTTACTATGCAGAAAATTCTCCCTTCCCTTAGGAATTTTACATGTGTGAAATTGCTTTATAGAATATACAACAAATATGCTTTTTCCCCATTGCCTGTCACAGACTATTCAAAATAAATCTGGGGTCTTAAGATGACAACAGAGCCCAAGTTAAAAACCACTGTTCTAAAAAGTTGGATTTTTGGTTTTGTTAGTGCTTCTTCCTTTTCTGTTAAAAGAACATCCCGGGGTATCTGGATTAGCTGATAGTGTCCGTAGCCTTCAAGTCATAGTAAAAAACATTCACTGTTTTTTTTACTATTGTGATAAAATTCATTAATAAGCACTGAATATCCTCAGACCCATTAATTGTGTGAGTTTTGTTTAAAAAAATATTTCTTCATATGTCATGAAGAATACAAGAAAACTGGGCAAACTAATATGCTCTTAGTACTTTTGTTCAGCACATTTATCCTTTCATCCTATAAATACTTAAACATATGAACAGGGATATGCATGTGTGCAGTGTAACTCAATTTGCTAAGACCACATGTATAAATGTCAGATCAAGGCCCAAACTGTCAGTAAAATGCTTAATTTGCATAATTTGAATTGAGGAGAGTAGTAGTGGCAGTACCTGGCAGATTAAATGTAAAACTAGACCCACAGGGAAAGGGTCTTTTTTTCCAAAATATTTGAAGCCATAAGCAATCTAGTATGTTCCAAATTGAAAACATTCATTTTTTACAGAATTTTTATGAACCTTAGGAAGGAAAATTAATTTGGACAAGTTGAAAGAGAGACTCAAACTCCATGACTAACATGGGAATTACCCTAATCCTCTCTTCAACTTAATCATGGAATTTTAACAAGGTTTTTCTGGAAGCCCTTGAGATCTCCTAGGTTGAACATTAACTTATGTCCATTATTTTTATACTAGTTAAAACACACTCATAAATGCAATCTGAGGCCGAATTCGGAGATCAACCTTTTGAGTTCTAAATCACTTGTTTGAATCTTGGCCAGAAATTGCCATCATTTGCTGGCCTTTGCGTGATAGACATGAAAAGCGTTGACAATTTCAATCTAGTAGCAGTTCTAACTCTGAATCTCCAGCTATGCCTACTTAATGCTAGATTATTTCTGAGGGGGGTAAAAAAAAAGAGCTGTTCTCTTGGGTTTATGCTACAGATGAAGAGCATAAACCCTGAGGAATAATTCACGCTTGGAAGCAATGCACAGGTTTCTACTCTGCTCTCCCAAACATATGCCTCTTACCATAAAGCCATACAGAGATTATACCTTAAAAGATATTACCCATCCCTGCTCTCTTTTTATCACAATATTCAACAGTAGGGAACTATGAGATGGAGGAATCTTTTGGTTATTATGTAAATGAGGGAAGCCAACTGCTTGACAGAAACCTGTTTCAAGAAGATTCAGTAAAATGATGTTGGTGAGAACAATTTTTCTGCCAGTGTTACTATTTCTGTTAAGTAAATTTAACGGCAGCAGTAGAACCATAAGAAGCATCAGCCAGAGTTCAGACCTGGTGACTTTCCAGCTATGCTGCAGTCTTTTATTTTTTCAGGCCTTTAGGGATGGATGGGTTGAAGGATGTGAGGGGCCAGGCTCATTTAGGTGACAGGTAATTAGTCTCATCGGACAGTTGCTTTATGGAGTTGTTTATGCTGTGTGCTTTGCATTTTGTAGAACACTTGTAAGAGTGAATAAATGCTCAAATACAGTCATTAGTAAATGCTAATATTTTGCCTACCTATCAGAAAATACAAACAGGAATCTGTTACTCAGGGAAACTCCCTGTTTCATAACCAAATCCAAAAAAATCTAGTTAGAATTGCTAAAGAGGCTAAACACGTGCTCCATCAGGTGCAAACCCGGGAAACTCTTCCTTGCAACAGCACATAAACATCAGCTGTGCCCTTCTGGCTTACGTCCCCCTCAACCTTTGGCTAAATTTTAATCCAGAAACTCACGGCCAGCCGTTGTTTCCCTCGTTTACTATTCTTCCTAAATCTTGGGATCGGTACCATCGCATGGGCTACAACTTTAAAGAGGGCGCGGGAAGGGAGGGGTGTGGGGGGGGCGTCTGTTTTTGCAGTCGCGGCTGAGTGTGCAGAGCTGAGCGTGATTCGGTGGTTCAGCCGCGCAGGTGGTGCGTGTGTCGCTGTGTGCCGGGGCCCTGCGCTGCCCCGCGGAGGCGGCGCGGCTGCGGCGGGCGCGCCTCTCCCCCGCGCCTCTTCTCCCTCTGCCCTGACCCGGGTACCACCTCCATCGCACCTCCAAAGTGACCGCTATTTTCGATTTCAAGGCTAATGAAATCAGCATCGTAAAAGCACGTACTTACCCCGCCTCTGCCCGACAAAAATATAAAACCAAATCCGCTGTTTCCTTTCAAAACATGAGCGTGACGGTTTGCGTTATTCTCTAAAGCACGAAAAAGAAAAAAAAAACAGTATTTTTTCTTGCAAGTTCAAGTGTAAAACAAGATGCTTTAAAATAAATAATGCACCATTTTGAATCACTACTTCGTGAGATTGTCTAGGGGCCAGTGCCTACAAATCCTCCCCTCATTATGTCCCAGGATGGAAGCTGTGATGCATGGACACAAAACAACTTTGCCGATTGACCTGTGGGCGAGAGAAGATCCGTGCCAGCTCCGCAAATGACCCAGGACTGGTACTCGCTTCCCTAACTGTTCTCTCAGCAGCAGCACTGCCCAGCTCCGTTCCGCACGCTGACATTTTTGGACCCGCGCACTGCAGCCCCAGCCAAGCCTTTGAAAACATTCGCTGATAAAATTCAGCAGGTAGTTTAGGAAAAAATAAAATAAAAAAAAAAAAAACAACACACACACACACAAAAAAAACCCAACAAAACGGAGTGGGGTGCTTAAAAAAAACACACCAAAAAATGGGCTAAGCGGTGCCAGCGGAGCGGAACTTGCCGAGCCGCCAGCACCCGGGCACGGCCGCCCCGCGGCCCCCGGGCTGGGCACCAGCGGCGCCCCCGCAGCTCCCCGCTGCACCCACTGACCCCTGCCGAGCACCGCAGGGCCCTGCTTCCCCCGCAAGTTTTTTCCTTTCCCCCCCCCCCCCCCATTTCAATACACCAAGTGTGTGGGTTGGAATTTATTTCGCTGCCCCCCTCTTTGAGCTGCTGGTGCTGCAGGGTGACGGGGCGCTGGCGCCTGCCCCGCTGCCCCCAGCGCCCGCTCTCCGGGGGCCGAGGAGGGGCAGCACTATTCGCAGGCACAGCGGCGAATTTCCCCGGCGCTCGCTGTGCCGTGCCGTGCCGTTCCCATTGGCCGTGCGGCCGGCAGGGAGCGACGGGAGGCGGAGAGGGAGCTGCCAGCAGCAGGCAGGCAGGCAGGCAGGCACCGGGCGAGCGCGTACACAGGCGCACGGCAGGCAGAGGCTGCTGGGGTATTGTTATCATTGTGCTTCGGCGGAGGGCTTTGCCTGCAGGGGGAGGGGTGGAGGGAGGAGAAGAAAGAGGGAGAGAGAAAGTGCGGGGCGAGCATGCAGCAGGGCTGGGGCCGGCGGAGCGGCGGTGCTGGCGCGCCCGGGCTGAGGCGCTGAGCGGAGCCGCCTGCCCGAGCTCGCTCGGGGGCACCGGCGGGAGGAGCGAGGTGGGCACGATCCGGACGCGGGGAAGGCAGCCAGCCGAAGGGGAGCCGCCGCCGCACCGGCCTCGCAGCAGCAGCAGTGACTACTTCTTTCTTATCTCCCAGCCTTTTGTTCGCCCATCCTCCTCCTCCTCCTCTTCCCTGCCCACCCTCTGCACCGCGTAGGGGGCTCGGCAGAGAGACAAGCAGGCTGACCCAGAGCTGAGTTTCACCCATCCTCCGCCCCCCGCTCTCTGTGCCGTCTCTCCTCCTCCGCTGCATCGCTGCCCATGAGCTAGAGCGGCAGCCGGCTCCGGCAGGCGGGGGCAGACGCCGACCGCAGCTCCGGCAGCTGCCGCTGCCCGACCCTCCCCGCCGCTCCCCTCGCCCCGCTCCGCGGGCTCCAGCCGCGCTCCGGAACTGCTGGGGGCCGCCCTGCCGCCGCCCCTCCTCGCCTCCATGTGCCGGGTAGCGGGAGCGCCGCCGCGGATCCTGCCGCCGCTGGCGCTGATGCTGCTGGCGGCCCTGCAGCAGGTAAGCACCGCCGGCGGGGAGCGGGCCGGGCTGCGGCTCTTTGTTCCCCTACGGGCGGCGATGCCCGGGGAAGGCGGGAGGGCCGGGGGGGAAAAGGGGGGCTGGGGGGGGCAGGGAGGCTCCGTTTCGAGAAGGGGGGGTCTCGGGGAGGGGGTAGAGCAAGGTGGCAGCCGGCGCTGCCCCGCCGCCGGGGTGCCCCGCCGTGGCTTGTGGCCGCTCATGCGGAGCCACCTGCTCGGGGCAGCCCCGCCGCCGGGCTCCGGGCAGAGACCGGGGGAGACGCGTGTCTGGGCCCGGCTGGGAGCGAGAGGGGGGTCCCCGAGGCGCGAGAGGTGCCGGGGGCGCGGGTTCCCCCCCGGCTCCCGGGAGAGCAGGTGCGGCGGGACGGGGGGGCGGCCGGAACACGGGAGCGCGGGCAACAAAGTAGCGGAGCGGGGGACGGAGCATCCCGCGCATCCCACCCCTCCGCCCCGCGCGGGGCTGGGCCGGCGGGGTGCGGGGCAGGGGGCAGCCCCCGCGCCTCCGCTACCCCCGGCTCCGTGCCCGCTAATCCCTTCCCGGGAAGAATTTAATCAGCCTCCGCCTGGGCTCCGGGCTTCCCACCCCCTGCCGCTAACGGGAATTTCCACTGGGACGGGCTCGAGCTCCGAAGTGTTTGTTGTTACCCGAGTCCTGCTGCTGCCTCGCCGGGGCGCTCCGGGCGGGCTGTGCCCCAGTGCCGGGGTCCGGGCAGGTGGCCGCGGGGCAGCGCCGGCCGCGATGGGTGCAGAGTAGGGGTCTGCAGCAGGCGAGAGGGGACTGGCGGGGCGGGGAGGCGACAGAATGGATCCCGGTTGGGGCAGCGGGGGCAGTGCCCTTGGGGCGGTCGTCGGGCTCCCCTCCGGAGCCGGGGTGAGCTCCCCGTTCGCTTTGTGCTCGCTGAGCTCGTATCCGGCACCGGGGGTGGAGAGGGCGGTAAGTCCGAGGGACAGATGGCGCAGATCATCGCCTCTTAATGGTATTTGCGGTCGGGGCATCTCTGCGGGGCCGGGGCGGCGGGTTGAGGCGAGGCCGGCGGCGGGGCCGGGCGCTGGGCGGGCAGGGCGCCCTCCCGGCGCGGCTGGCGCAGGGCAGGGCAGGGCAGGGCAGGGCGGGGGCCGGCGGGAGCAGCACAGCCACTGTCCATGGTGCGGCCCCGCCGCCGCAGCGGGGGCAGCGGCAGCAGCAGGAGCCCGCCCGGCCTCCCGGCTCCGCTTCGCCGTCCCTGTGACACCCCCGTCCCCACACGGGGTCCCCGCGCCGGAGAGCCCCCCGCAGGTCCGGGGGCACTGTCGGGCGCTGGTGACTCGCAGCAGGAGAGGTGCTGGGCGCTGCTCCGCGGCAGCCGGGCATTTTCCCCGGAGTCCGAGGAGGACGGCAGGCAGGCTGGCGTGACACGGGAGTGTCCGGCTGGGCATGAGCGGCTGCGTGCGAGAGCAGCCACCCTGCTCAGAAACTTGGGATGTGCCACTTACCGGCTGTTCTTGGGTTGGGGTTTTTTAAAGTCCTTATGTGCTGTTTACTGTATGTGCCTTCAGTTCTGTTTAGTCTTCCTATCTCAATAAATCTTTAAAGCACAAAATCTGCAGTAAGCTTTTATTCCATCTTTTTTTTTTTTTTTTCTTTTTTTTTCTTTTTCCCCTACCCAAGGCAGGTTTGAAATTGAAGCACAAGCTGTGAATTAAGGACAGGAACTAACCATGTTGCTTTTATGTATCGCTCAGTGTCACTGGCACGTTACGGTTGGGGAATCCAATTTCCCCCTTGTTTGGGTATCCATTAAATCAGGTTAGGGTTGATTTTTAATAGTGTGTAACAAAATTGGAACTCGGGTATGAAATCAGATTTATAGACCTGTGTCTGTACAACACTTTGATTTTAAAAGCTCTTTTTCCCTCCTCCCTTCTTCTGTCATGCATACTGTGAAGAACCTTCACAAGCTAGGTGCAGTGCTAACTTTTTATTCCCCTGTCATTGCACCTACTACTTTTGGTTTGTAGGAGGTTATGTCTGTGGGGTTCTTTTGAAATGTTGAACCTTTCCACTTAGTTTTTCCACTCTGCAACACAACAGCTATCTACCTGTATTTTCTACAGTTATTAATCAGTTATTTATTAGTGGTGTAGAAAAGCTGACATGGAATTATTTGAATGATTGTAACTGGAACCAGATTTTAAGGCAGATCTCTGGATGTTGTTTATGTACAGGAAACAGGGGTTTAGAGTTTTGGCAATATATAACCTGTAAAAGACAGAAGAGAATGAAAACCGCACTTTATTTTTCTTCTTAGCAGATTAGTATGAGTCTGGGAGTTTTATGTGAAAAAAAATCCTGACAGAAGAGAGGATAAAAGGAGTGAGTCTTGTTTTTCTGGCTAAAACAACAGTGCTAGTCCAACAGGATTGAAGAAGGAATGGGAAAGCTAGCATGAGTTTACAAGAATGAAAGTAGTGTTAGAAATAAACTGCAAAGAGGAGTAGAGATTGTGCTCAAAAAGGGAATAATTTTTTTTAACACATAAAGTGATTGAAGCATTCCATGGATGTTGTCCGTTTCTAAATCAAAAGCATATAAACCATAAAGCCTTTCGAGCTTAGGTGACTGGTTTGAATTCGAATTATGATGACAGAGGACATAAGTTATTACCCTCTGCAGGCAATTTTGGTCTTGTTCCAGGTCTTAGCGAATGTATCCAGGTGATAAAGCTACTACCCTAAATGACACTCCCGTTAAGCTGCCTCAGCTGGGAATCAGGCAATGGCATTTCTTGCCAACTCTACCCCTCTAGTAATCAACCCCAGCAGTAGTTGCTGGCAGAATTGGGATGAGGTTTATTAACGTGGTTTTGTACAGAAGCGGCAGCGAGATCTCCTGTTGTGGGTACATACTCTCTCTCTCACGTTATACCCATGTCTTAGATTTAATTTTTTTTATCACTCTATTTTAAGTAATACAGTAAATACATGATTGTATAAGCATGAGTTTTAGGGTGTCTCTGATTGTCGACTGCATTAACAGATTCCAGTATCATTAACTCCTTACAAAGTGAACTGATGTGAATTGAATGCATTTTACAACACATTGCATAAGCCCCAGACTAGGATAGATGTGAGAACATCAGCCTTTTTTTATATAGGTACTTCTGTTCTGGTGTTGCATTGTCTTCAAAGAATATTGGAAAAGTTAAATGTGGCAGGATATTGCAGCAGAGAGCTCTCTAATCCTTGTCTGTCTGGTCTAGGTGACAGTGATACTACTGACACATCCTCAAAATTCAGATAATTGCAGAACTCAAGGGGGGAAAAAAAAGAGTATCTGTTTGGATAGTAAACCAAATATATTGTTTAAATATATATTTTGTTAAAATGCTTTTTTAAGAACTACTTTTTACATCTATTATAGGATAGATAGGTTGCATAATTCAACAACTAGTTTGGAATTTAAATCATTGGTTGACAAAACAGGAGATAATTTTGTGTACTGAACAAGTTCTGATTATCTGTCCAGACAGTGTAGCAAGCTCAGAAATACATATGCTGCTTATATAGTGGAAGTTGTATGTTCTCTTGTATTCTCAATTTATGTATTTTTAATAAATGTGTATTTTCTAGAAAGCTTTCTACTGCTCTCTCTCGGGTAGTACTGCTACCTAGGCATGCAGCTCAGTGTGCTAAAAAGATGAATGTATAATTTTTATGATAACAGTTTTTAAGTATTGTCCCAAATTAGCATATTTTTGACCTACATCTAGTCAAGAGTGTGCAAATCAAAAACTTCCTATCTGTTGTTTTCCTTTCTGCACCCAGAAGTTGGAGGACCACCCAGAAACGTCACTGGAAGAACCCTGTCAGGTTCTATCTTACTTGGTTTCATTGATGTTTTTATATCAATAATATAATTTATTAGGTTTTTTTAGTAATGGAACACTAACACGAGACAGTTTAGTTGTGACAGAATTGCATGTGGATATTTAAAAATAGCTTGAGGAAGCTGTGAGTAAAGTTATTTTTACTCAATACAGACAGTATTGTGTAAGGGACTTTTTGTCATGTGGTAAGGAGCAGGAGTTTTTGAATGGCTTTTCCTGCCTGAGTAAGAGAATCATTTGCCAATTAAAACTCTTTCTGTTTCTCATAGGTTTTGTAAATGCTTTTGTGGGTTAACAAAAAAAGTTTAGGAAATTTGCAGTAGTTTCAGTAGTTCACCGATGTTCCCATTAGGATGAGAATTTAATGTGTTTCAGACAATGTACACTTGTGAAAAACAAGTCCATTCCCCAAAGTCTGTGCAACCTCTAATGTTTCCTGGCATTTTTATTTTAAATTTTTGTTATAAAATGTGGGAGGAACCCATAGTGGCCTTACTGAATAGCCTGTGTACTTCCACGAGCCCAGGGGCACTAGTTGTGCCTAAGGTGCAGTGAGACATGTCAGCAGTGGAGAGTAATAAAAGCAAAAGGAATACTTGACGTCTTTTGCAGTAGAGGTGGTAAAATACTTCTCACCTACCACTGAACTGGGACTCACTTCTTGGCCAAGTTAATACTGGCATACAAAGAAGGAGTCTTGAGAGTAAAGAAAGGTGGTGTACAGTATTGCAGGATGAGTTTAGCAAAGATTTGTATTTTGCTAAAGTGCATTTGTAGTTTGTGAGTGGTCTGAGACAGACCTTTTTCACCTGGGTGTCAGGCCATGTTGCTGTTCACCTTGAGAGGTGTATAACCAGGTCTGCATGATTCATCATTTGATTTGATCCTGCAGTTCTCATTGGGAGTTCATGGGAGCTCTGTCTGAATAAAGAAGGGAAATTATGCTTTCTATTTTTAAATGGCTTATGAAAACAGATACAGGATCAGCAGCTTCCAAGATGGAAGGTATATCGCTGCCAAATCTTTTCAGTGTTTCACTTAAACTATTTGGTTTTAGTCAGTATTCATGTATTTAATTAAATATCACGTTTCCAAAAGGCGCTTTTATCCTCTCCTCTAGGCACTCCTTGACATATTTAAAAAATATATTTTTACCAACAGTCTCCTGTAGGGACTCTTCCATTCCTTATAATTAGCATATAATTATCACCCAGCAGCTGAAGACATAGTTAAAATTTTGTTATGCCCCCAAAGAGGCCTTGCAAGGCCTCCCCAAAGATCAGGAAGAAGCAACATCCTCCTGTACACATTAGCAGCAGTTTTCATGTGCTGAGATGTTCAGTGTGAGCAATACAATGGCTATTACCAAATCAGAGAGAGGTCATTTCCTCCCATAGAGAAATTAGAATGTATGGGCCAGTACCAGACTGATTTGTTTGAGGTTTTTTTGTTATTATCAAAAAAGGTAACTTAGAGTTACAAAAATTCTATTTGGTTTTGTTATTGCAGTTGAAATTTTAAGGTATTCTACTGTGAGTCATGGCTTACTTGAAGAACTGTGTGTTTCAGAAGATGCAGCACTTCATGTTCTCCTAGCTGAGGGAGGAAGAAAGTCCAGACTGGGTGATGGCTTTGAGCAGTGTGGAATATACTAAATAAGTGACTCCTTTAGTAAAGCAAATGAACATTGTTTCTCAGTTGGAGTTAACAGAATAGGCTGTGAACATGGTTTGTAAAGCTGGGGGCTGAACAGATTGAGAGCAGCCCTGCTGAGAAGGGCTTTGGGATGCTGGTGGATGAGAGGTTGGACATGAGCCAGCAATGTGCGCTTGCAGCCGAGAAAACCAACCATATCCTGGGCTGCATCCTCAGCAGTGTGACCAGGAGGTCAAGGGAGGGGATTCTGTCCCTTTATTCTGCTCTGGAGGGACCTGTAGTACTATGTCCTGCTCTGGGTTCCCCAGGAGAGGAAGAATATTGACCTGTTGAAGCAAGTCCAGAGGAGGGCCAGCAAGATGATTAGAGGGGTGGAGCACCTCTCCTATGAGGAATGGGTAGGAAAACTGGGATTGTTCAGCCTGGAAAAGAAAAGGCTTCAGGGTGACCTAAATTGCAGTCTTCCAGTACCTGAAGGGAGCCTACAAGAAAGATGGAGAGAAACTTCTTGCAAGGGCTTGTAGTGACAGGGCAAGGGGGAATGGCTTCAAACTGAGAGAAGGTAAGTTTAGATTAGATATTAGGAAGAAATTCTTTACTGTGGGAGTGGTGAGACAGTGGAACAGGTTGCCCAGAGAATCTGAGGATGTGCCATCCCTGGATGTGTTCAAGGCCAGCCTGGATGGGGCTTTGAGCAACCTGGTGCAATGGAAGGTGTCCCTGCCCATGGCAGAGAGGTTGAAACTAGGTGATCTTTAAGGTCCCTTCCAACCCAAGGCATTCTATGATTCTATGAACCTTTGTTGTTTTTAAGCAACTTTATTTTAAATGAGATGGTAACATAGAAGTTGCAGATTTTTTTAATTGGGGAAGGTGCTTGAGAGCTTTAAGTGTTTGTTTAAGAAGCTGGATTTTCTGATCTAAAATCTCGTGGTTCATGAAGTAGAGCATTAACTAGAAGTGAAGATTGCATAACTAAAACCCTTTCTGGTGTAACTGAATGACCTCTGGGAGGATGTAGCCTGGCACACACCTTGGAAGCTTTTGGCTTCTCAAACAATTTGAATGAAAGGCGCATTTCTTTTTCTCCACTTGCACTTTATGGTTGAAAACAGATTGTACTTGACTACATTTGCTGAAGTACTGAGTACTGTGTGGGTATAGACTGTTGCAGCTTTCCTTTGCAGCAAGTCGGAGATTTAAGAAAGAATTGCTGAACGTTTTCAATTTTAGCATCTAAAGCTTTTCAGAGATGTTTCTATCACCCTGCAGAGTATCTTTTGCCTGCCTTATGGGAGTAAGTAGAAACTTGTTATGAAATAACACTCACCTTTTACAGCATATCCCATTGAATCAGATGTCTGTGCATAAAGCTAAAATTGGACAGAACAATCCCTCAAGTTATAAGCTAAGTTGCAAGTGAGTATTGGGTATAATCCTGGCTTTTAAATTAACAAAGAAACACCCAGTCTTTAAACACAGTCGCAAATGTTTCTGTGATCCGTGCTTAAGTTGGGTATTACTGTCATAATTGCAAATTAATGTTGGTTATTAAGGAGGAAGAGCTCAAATATGCCGTTCCTGGTTTGTCATACATATAATTATGTCAGACATTGTTTTGAACTTCACACAATAATGTCCTGTGAATTGGCTGGACTTGGCAACTAGGAGCTGTATTGTGTCCAATTATACTCTATAGTATGATATTTTCTCTGATGCATACCCCTCTGTTTCTCATTTTACTACATAGGCTTATTTTTCTATAGGAGTAAGTTACATTGATTATAAAAGAAAGCAGTCTTTCAAAAACAGCTTCCCTTGCACTTTAGTACAATTGCTATTAAAAAAATCTTATGTTGTAGTATGTGCAGATGCAAACAGTAGAAGAGCAGAGACTTTGTTATTTCAGATTAATGGGTACTCCTGAACTCCAGCAGTGTATGGCATGTGCAGAGGGAGCGGTGAGCTTACGTTTTGAAATAGATGTTTCTTTAAATGGATGTTTCTGGATGTTTGGAATTGCATTTCAAATGTGTCTACTTTTTATAAAAAACTATGGAAATTGAGAAGGGTTTTTAGTCCAGAACTGTCAGTACCAGTGAAGAAATAATGCCTGGTTTTATTCTTGTATCAGTTTACAAACTTTTCACAACTGTGAGGCCTGTATTGTTGGAAGACTTTTACTGGTGATGTTTAGAAAAAGACAAATGTGAATCCTTTAGAATTTCAAAGTTGAGATTGTCAACAGGTTGTTGTGGTGGGTTTTGTTGTTGTTGTTTTGTTGTGTTTTTTTTTAATTCAACTGGAATACAGCCTTGGAATTAAACCACACATTGAGGAGCTGGGTATCAAAACCGCAAGCTTGACTGTCTTAAGTATATCAAAGTGGTGAATTATTTTAATTGATTGAGTAAGTTTTGTCAAAGGACTTCTAATATACATAATGTTGCTTCATAATTGCAGTTTGCATGTTGCATTTAATGTGAGATCCAGCAGTACTAAGTTTATATGCATGATCTGATGCCACACTTGACTAGGTGTTAGCTCTCTAGCATCTGGTGTTAGTAATACTTACTACTACTTACTACTAGTAATTTTGCAGTTAAAAATTACTAAAGTCATAAAAGATGAGGAAAGCAGAATAGTTTTTCAGTAGTAACTATTTTGCTTTAGCAAAGTCTGTTAGCACTTGAGAGGACAATTTTTCAAATGCTGAACTTGTTCAAGGCTTTGTAACTGCACTGAGTAGGTTTTATGTGGATACAAGTTAAGGTAATTGCTTTCCATCTTAAAAGATGGGATTTTTTTAGAGTAGTGTCCTTCTGTAGATGAATGTACTAGTAATATTATTTTATGTTTGAAACAGTCTTGGGAATTGTACTAATCACACAAAATCCTGTAAATTAAAATAATATGTCCCATAATCTTCACTAGCTTTCACCTTTTGCCCCAGATAAGGGGATAAAAATATTTCAGCATCCTCCTTTGCTTAGAGTTAAAATGGTTTAAGTCTTGTAGTACTCCTAGGCTGAACTTGATATGACCTAGTGTGTCCGCAGTTGCGACTTCAACTTAATTCAGAATGCTTAACACAGGGCGATTAAGAATTGCTGAAAATTTGAATTCTTCCTTCCCTTGTGTTTTTATTCTCAAACAATCTTTACAAAGGGCTGTTTTTGGAGAGCAGAGTACAGTCTTTTGTTTCCGGATAAAATTGATGGCTGCAAAGGAAAGAATAAAGAAGGCTCTCTATTCATGTCCCACAGCCTTTGTTTCAGTGGTCATTGTTTCAGTTTATAAGAGCTGTTTAGTACATATAGATTACTGCAAAGGCTGAAAGATTCCCAGGAACATTGGTGCAGACCTGTTAAAAATCCTGCTATCTCCTCAGTTGCCCATCCAGCCACCCAGTACCTTTTTGCATCAAGGATACCACGAAAGGCTATTTTTCTTTTCCTTTTCCACCCCATTTACTGTGAAGTCACCTTTTGTACAGTAGTTTAAATGAGTCTTATTTATGTAGTAAATTTTTTAATTGTTTTTCTTAGTGCCATTGTTGAGTTGCACAGTTAGGACTGTGTTGGTGTTAATGTAATGCAATGTGTTACAAATACCTCCTTGTATTAGTGATAAAATTATTCTAATAGGAGTTGGCATGCTGAGCTTGGACATAGGTGTCAGTGGAGAGATTATGCTTCCACCCTATCCCGTTTCCCTGAGGAAACCCTTGTGGTTTGAGGTGCTCCTGTCCCACCTCTGCTTTAATACTCTTTTTCCCTGAGGTTACTATGGTGAATGGATAGAACACCATCATGTCCTCTTTCTCTATCCCTTTTTTTCTTTTTCCTGTAGGTCTTTCTTTGCCAAATGCATGCAGACATGCTTACGTGCCCTCAAATAGGTCTGCTTGATGGAAGCCCATCTGGGAAAGTAAAAAGGAATATCTAATTTAAGTCTTGATCAGATTTAAGTATGATACAACAGCATGGTAGCTTGTGCTTTCAGAGGCCATATACTGCATTCGGGCATGCGCATGGATAGGCCTTTATTTCGCATGTAGGCGTGTTTGAGATTGTGCGAGAGCTCTTGCAATTTTCTTGGATGTATCTCAGCCCAGGCTGGTGTGGGAGCTGGCCTTTCTTCCATGTGCAGTGTGAAAGGGGCTTTGCCACGTGTCACATAGTCACATGTAAGGTGGGTCCTTGTCTTATGCAGTACTAAAACGAGACAAAAATAATCCACTGAAAAGAAATCTTACTCCTTTGCCACAGAAAATGGGATTTATTTTTTTTTTCCAAATAGGCAACAAACTGTCCTGGAAAATAGCTTAGCTATCAAAAGTATCTTCTGAACATGGAAGACTACAGAGTAAACAAGCTTCCAAATGCTGTATTATGTTACTTAATAAAAAAGCATTTATGAAACTGTTTTAAGAATGTGATTTAAAGGTAAACTTTCTTAACAAGTGAGAGAACAAACAATTTCAGTGCCTTAGCTCTTCCCTCGTGCAAATTCAATAATGAGCTGCTCTGCTTTTAACTTAATGTCCCTTTGAAATAGAAGGAGATTGCATTGGAAACATTTGGCTTTATATGGTATCTTTTTGAAAGCTAACACAAATATAAGTTCTGTTAACTTTCTGCAAATGTAACATTTTATCTTAGTTTACTTGGTTCTGGTGTAGCCTCACATAGAAATACTCTAAATAAAGCATTTTAAAGCAGTGGTTGAAGTCATTCCTCTCAAATTATCTGGCTGTGAAAAAGTTGCCAAAGGGTTTTGTGCAACATTTATTTCCAGAGGAAGGAATGTTTTTGTTCCCCTTATGATTTCCCTTCAGTCTGATGGCTGGTTTAGTGGAAATGCTCAGTTGTCAGAAGAATCAAGATTGTGTATTATTTAGATCTTACCAGACAAGTGGGATTTGTTCCTTCCATTCCAGTTATCAGAAAGATTAACCCTTTGCCCTCATGGTCCTAATTGCAGTTGTTCAGAAAAAAAGATTCTGCTTCTATAAGATAGCAGTAAAATGGAGTATGTGCCAACTGGAATGTTTCTCTGGTGAATTAAGGTTGCAAGTCTTGTATAAATTTTGTCTTGCATTTCAGGCACCGATAAAAGCAACCTGTGAAGAAGATATGTCATGCAAGACTGGATTTCCTGAAGATGTTCACAGTGCAGTGGTGTCAAGGAGTGTACATGGAGGACAGCCTCTTCTCAATGGTATGCTTAGAAAGCATATTTTGATTTTTCTTTTTTTTTTTTTTTTTTTTTTTTTTAATTTTCTCTAGTTATAACCATAAATCACTCTGGAGCATTTTCTTCCTTAAATAGGGCACAGACTCTTTCAGGAAAGAACATCAGCTGCTCTGTGATTATTTTTTGATTACTGTCATAGGACTTGGAAAATCTGTTGGCATTAGTGGCAGCACATGCACCTCTGACTGTAATTTGAAAACATCAAGTGTTGAAAAACTTCCCCTTACTGTCCACTAATTCTCGTTTTCAGCACAGCATTCACTTTGGTGTTTCATTCTATACCTTGAGTATGTATGATGAAGAGGCAATGAAATTTTCCTTTCTGCTTTACATCTCTCATAAAAATACTACACTTTCACACAGTCCTAGCACTCACGTTAATGCAGAGAGAGTTCCCTTACTGCTTTTTCATGGCAACCTGAGGAGAGACGACTATGGAAAGCAAGTAACAGGACAGGCAGCAACATGAGAGAGTGGTTGTGACCCCTTGGTCAGTGACCACAGCACTGTGGGCTCTGTAAGGAGCTGTGCCAGGAGGGGCAGGACAGTGCCAAGGCTGTCTCATGGACAGTGCTCTGCTCTCTCACCCTGGCACCTACCTGCATCTGAATGGCACGGTGCCCAGGCTCAGGATGACCTGCTCAGGTTGTGCTTGGTAAGTGGAAGCCCTTGCCTCCACCGGGGATCCTCTGCGGTCAGTACATTTGCCTGCGGTTTGTCCAGGTTGGGAATTCACTTCGTTGTTCTTTTTGTGTCTCTATTTTACATGGATAGAGTAGGACACAGAGGCACATGTTCTGTATCTTTCCTAGGTTTTCCTGCCAATAAAATTTCAATATACAAGTTTGCAGAAGTACAACATTTAAAAAATGTGCATTAATTTGTCTGTTTTCTGAACTGCTAACATAAATTTTTTTAAATCTATTTTAGAAATTGTGAAACTAAGAACATCAGTTTTAGATGGTTTCAAATAGAGCTTAAATAAGGACTAATTTAATTTAATTTGTTGTTTCTTTCACATATAAATTTGGCTACACAGTTCAAGACATTTAAATATGAAAAAAATTCTAATGAGTCTGCAAAACAAATGAAGTAAAAGCTGTAGTCTTGATTTTACATGCTGTATGTAGCAATGTCTCCTTAATTATATTTTACAGACCTGTTTTGTGCTTTCTCAGAAGCATAATGGAAACTTGAATGGAGGATGAGTTGATTAGCTTTAGTGTATTTAAAATTAAGTTATTAAAGCTTTTTTCTGTTAAGTTTCAAGGAAATATATTCTACCACCACAGACTTTTATTAAAGAATAGTTTAGAAATTTATGTATTAAAGTAAATGTTCTGCCAATTGAGAAAATAATAAAATGGAAAGAGAATATTCATCACTTTCTCACCAAATGGAAGTTCATAGATGGATCTAATATAGACTCCTGCAATAGCCATCAACACTGAGAACTTCTTGGTGGGTGATGAACGAACACAGATGGAGGCAGAAACAGGGACATAGAGCATAACAGACAAACGCTTTTCAAAGATGCCACCTTGAAACCATCAAATGTTTGTTACTGATGAACTGTCATGCCATCAGTTCATCTTAAAATGGCGATCACACAAGTTGTGAGATCTACTCTGTCTTGTGGAAGTTCTCTTCACTCTGTATGAGATCAAGATCCTTTCTACAATTTCTCCCCTTTCTTTTCCCACTAGCTGGGAAGCACAGTGGACTGGACACTGTTGTCATTGCTGATTCAAACCTGATGATAATGACTGACCAGCCTTAACTGAACCTGAACTAGTAACGTAGGATGACAGACTGACTTCCTTTCTCATTACTCATCCCATTCATCCAGTCCCTCCCCTTGCTTCTCAGAAGTGAGCGAAGCATGACTGTTGGTTTGTCCTTGAATGGTTTTAAAATGCATAGCGTTTTAGGGAAGTAGGAATTGGAAACACTGTATGAGGCTAACAGTATGTATCACACCATATCAGCCGGTTGAAAAATGACCTGGGGGAGTCTTTCCTACCACCGTTCCCTCAACTGAATTACTGCAGTGTTAATTCTTTTGAAAATTCTGACATGCTTAAAAGCATATAATTTGCTGGTTACACATAAACATACAGTCCATCATTGCATAGCTTTGACTTAAATTTAATTACACTGTCATTTTGAAATACTATTGTTGTCAAAAGCCTATTTTCTGGTTATTAAACTAGATTCAGATGATGCTGCAAGTTAAGTATAGTTGCATGACATTTGCTTCTTGGGTATAATCATGCGCCTGATTCTGATCTCTGTTGCCTTGCCTATCTGACTCGGTAGAATTATTTAGGTTGGAAAAGACCTCTAAAATGAAGTCCAGCCATTAACACAGCACCGCCAAATCCATTACTACATCATTCCCTAAGCACCACATCTACACATCGTTTAAATACCTCCAGGGTTGGTGACTCTACCACTTCTCTGGGCAGCCTGTTCCAATGCTTGACAGCCCTTTTGCTGAAGAAATTTTTCCTAATATCCAATCTTAACCTCCCCTGATGGAAGGTGATCCCATTTTCCCTTGTCCTATTTATTGCTTGTTTCTTGAAGAAGAAACCAAACCCCACCTCAGTACAACCTCCTCTCAGGTAGCTGTAGAGAGTGATAAGATCATACAGTTGGCCTTGGCCCACTGATCCTCTACAGAACCTTCCTACCTTCCAGCAGACCAACACTCCCACCCAGCTTGGTGACATCTGCAGACTGAGTGGGGATGCATTTGATCCCCTCATCCAAATCTTTAGTAAAGATGTTAAACAGGACTGGCTCCAACACTGAGCCCTGGGGAACACCACTAGTGACCAGTTACCAGCAGGATGTAACTCCGCTTGCGTGGCCATCCACACGTTTTTTTACCATCTGTCCAAGCCATGAGCAGCCAGTTTCTCCAGGAGAATGCTGTGGAAAACGGTGTCAAAGGCTTTACTAAAGTTCAGGTAGACACCATCCACAGCCTTTCCGTCATCCAGTCACCTAGTTATGGAGGGAGATATTTTCAGTCAAGCACACCTGCCTTTCCTGAACCCACGCTGGATGGGCCTGATCCCCTGGTTGTCCTGGGCATGCAGCACGGTGGCACTCAAGGTGACTCCATGACCTTCCCCAGCACCTGGGTCAAGCTGACAGGCCTGTAGTTGCCCGGATCCTCCTTCCGGT
>JAWWTY010000077.1:105954371-105994949 GCA_035222235.1 Margarornis squamiger | reverse complement strand
ATATCCAGTAAAGGATGGATATTCTCTTTAGTGCTCCTTTTGTTGATTATTTATAGAAAGAAACCTTTTTAATTGTCTTTTAGGCTGTAGCCAGATTATGTTCCACTTGGGCTTTGGCCCTTCTGATTTTTTCCCTGTATAACCTTGTGACCTCCTTGTAGATGCTTCTACTAGTTTCAGTATGGTTTAGAAAGCCTTAATTTTCTTTGGTTTTGTGCACTGATACCAGAAGTACAGAAGCTTCAGAGACTTCTCAGATACCTACAGAGTAATTTGAACCTAACTTGATGCTTCCTTGACAACTTGCTTCTTAAAATACTGAGCAAAAAAATTATTACCTATGTTGTTCATTTGCTTTTGTCTAGTACAGTGGGGGACGGGCTTCTCTTAAGTTCTTTGTCTTCGATCTTACTCACCAAAACATAAATTAGCGTTACCACAGGACTTCTTGGTCTCTGCATTCCAGCTGTTACAGTAATTTAGAATATACAGCTTTTAAGGCACTAGTGTAAGAAGTCTTATTTTAAAATGTCAGTGGGGTTCCACCATATAGTACATGATACTCTATATTTTTTCTGAAGAGGTTTCTCTTTATTCCTATATTCAGGTGGTGCTTGCTTTTGAGGGAGGATCAGAATTGTTTCCATTGCATTTAAAAAAAGGCATATTCAATAATGGCTTTGTTCATTCATATGGTTAGGGCAGTCCTATAGCATCTCCTAATTTGTGCATGAGAGGCAACTACACCTTCAGTTGTTATTCAGGTATTCAGTCCCAGTATGTGAAAAATTGGTGAACCAATATATTCAGAATAACATAAATTGGAAAAGGGAAAAGAAACCCTACATTTATTAATGTGGGTAGAGTGGGGGAAAAAAAGGAGAAAGATAGTTGCCCTTGCTGCCCTTAGTTTCAGGATGAGGAAACATGGAAAAGTTGCATCTAGCTGAGAAGTCACAGCAAAAGAAATTGGAAACCACTCCTTTAGTAGGTTATGACTGAGCTGTGTAGGAGGTAACCTGCATTAAATAGGCTGTATCCTGTTGCCTCCTTCTGGCGTAGTATCACCAATGCCCCATGCTCCTGTGTTCCCCTGAAACACACTTCAGTGGTTGTGGGCTTGGAGATTCTTCAAAGCTGATGTCTTACAATTTGTCTTGCACAATGTCTGGCAAGTCTGATTTCAAGATATGGTATGCTCAGGTTACTATACACATTTAAGAAAGTCTTACAGGCCTGGTTTTGAATTTATTGATAGTTTTACATGTTCCACTCAGTGCCAATCAATTGAGTGAAATTACAGTGATTTTTACCAAAGAACTAGGTGAGCTTAGAATTACTACCTTAATTTCTGTAAAGGGAGAAAAAAAATTAAAGTAATAATTTCGTAAACAGAATTAAAAGAAAGTTCATGCACTGCTAAAAAGCATCTTAGTAATAAAACCATGGAGTTTTTAGAATTTAATATACTTTGAATTATTTTAGGATTGAAATGTTCCAACATTAAAAAAAAAAAAAGAAAAGAACAGCCATCACCTAGCAGAACTTGATATCTAACCCAAATTTACAGGTACAGTACTTACGACTTGTTTCTGTAAATATAATGTGATTACTGTTTGGAGGGCCATAAATAGGGTGCGGTATTCAGAGAAGAAGAGGTTAAGAGGGAGTTCCGTTTCATATATTAAATGCCCTTGCTTGTGCTGGTTTTATCGCATTTTTGTAGTTCATCCAGGAAAAAGTATTTGTGGCAGTTCAATATGCTCAGCCTGTTTATCTAATCTTTGTTTTATATCCTGCAAATTTTAAGATACAAATAATGCATTTCAACTAGAATCATTCATCTAGGAAGGTTGCTTGAATGGCTATTTGCCGAATCATTTCTTAGGGATTCTTACTCTGATAACTTATTGTAGCAGTTTCTTATCTTTCAAAGATGTTATTTTAACATTGCCTGTCCTGTTACTGAGTTCATGATTTCAGTTTTCAGCTAAGCAAATTCATTCCTAAATGTGTCCTTGGAGCACTGTGTAGCTATAAAATATTTCTAAGCTCTTTGAGTTGCACAATGATAAAGAAAAAAATATGTTTTGGTGTTGATCACAGAGATAAGCAGTGATTTTGGATGAGTAACACTGCAGTTTCTTGAGCCTATTAAGCCAGACTAAATTTCAGCATAGCTTTGCCAAAAGAGTCACACTTGCACCTTTCCTCCTCTTGGAGTGTGGTACCAAGTGCTCATGAAACCATAAAATGAACAGGGCTAGCCAGTTTAGCTGGGGTAAACTTACACTCCTACTGCTTTGTGTTCTTTTTCTTAGAGACCTCATATGCTTAAACAGAGCCGTGGTGTTCCTGCTGCCTTTTCTCTTCTAGCACTGAAATGCTTAGAAAATATTTGTTTTGATGCTTTCAAACTGAGTGACAAAACTTGATTTTGGCATTCAAACAGGCTTATTTTGTAGTTTACCATTGTAAATACCAATTGGTTTGAAACAACCCAGAGACATGTTGCTTGGAGTGTGGCACTCAGGCACTGCCTGGCATTTAAGAATAACTAACATTTCTTCATGATATAGTAGTGGAGGGTTTGCATGGATGCTGTCTGTCCTAGTGAAGCCACTTGGCTTTTTTTTTTGTTGCTAGTGGTGTTTTTATTCTACATATACAAATGTCTGTCATGAGCTAAGAATAAAATTCCTTCTAAAAAACTTGTAATGCTTCAAACTGAAGACAGCAGCACATCTTTTAGACTTATGTGTTGTTCTTTTCTGTGAACAGCTCTTACACAATTGCATTCTTACTATGGCAGCATATACTGGGGGCTTTGATATTCCAGTGCACATTAACTGTAGAACCAGGGGAAGTGTTTTTAGCAGAATCATATTTTCCAAGAGGGAAATTAGTCTTTCCCCAGGAAAAAAAAAATAAATTTGGCCTTTGTTTTTTCCCCCATGAAAAAAATGAAAATGGTAACCACTTTGTTTGAAGTCTCCTTGCCTTAAGCAAAAAGACAAGTTGACAAGTTCCTTCCAGGCAGATAGCCAAAGAATCTCAGATGGATGGGGTCTCTCTATGAGCTGCTGGCAAGCTGGGGAAAAAATGTTTTAATTCTTCCCAAATGTATTGTTTTCTGAAATTTTTTTCCTATACTCCTAACCCTGCCTGCCCTTGTGGGGTGGGGGATAAAAAAAAAAAAAAGAATCCCACAACCCACCATCCTTCTAGTTACTTTTCTAAGCCCTAGTGGGAGTGAGAAATTTTTTTTTCCCGGAAGCTTATGTTGTGAATATATGGTTTTGGTTGTTTTTTGTGGTTTTTTTTAAAACTCCCCATTTCTCTTAATGTTTAGTAGATTTAGTGTTATCCTCTTCCATGTGAAGCAGAGTAAATTTTAATGCTGTTACTTGGTGGTGATGTGCCTTGTTATTTTCTTGTATGTTATAGTTGCATTCCAGTTTTTGGTTTCTTGCCTTTTTAATCTTTTTCCTCGTCTCTTCTCATACAGCTTTCCTGTGTGTACTCTTTCTGGGCCCCACAGCATCCTAAATTCTCCAGTGTCAGTTTTGAACTTACTACCCTGGATTAGAAGAGCTGCTTCTGTTTGCTTTAACAGTACCTGTTTTAAGATGCCTGTTGTCTGTTCATGTACCATGCTCTTAATGCATTCTTAATACTTGTCCCCTGAAAATCAGAGCTTTCTTTTGCTGAAGCAAGAGACTGATTTTCTTGAGATGTGGTTTCCGTACTCACTTTTCCCCACTCCTTAAGCACAGAGTATGTCCTGGAGTACGGATAGCATATGTTCACCTTGATAAACAGTGGTAAAATACCTATTTGAATGATGACTCCTTTATATATCCAGTATCAAAGAATTAATTGAGTTCTAGATTAGATAACTATTAAAGAAACCTCTAAATGTGTACTAAACATAATGTTTTCTTTTTATGGAATTTTTGGGTTAAAGGTGGAAATATATTTTGTAGTTGAATCATAAATGAATTATTCTGCTCACTTTTCCCAAAGAGGAAACATGTTTTGTCCTTACTCTCTGCTTCTATTTCTGGTGTAGACTCTTATATCTACATCTTGATAAAAGGAAAAATACACATACAGAAAAATTATAGGAATCTTGAATGGTTGTAGTGTTTGGAGATCTGTAAATTACTATCTTAGTGAATTAGTCCAGCTCAGATAGTAATTTCCATTTATGGTGCATTTACTTGGAATGGACTGAACAACTTAGTACTTATTCCCTTTTCCTATATTCAGCTGGTTACTTGTGAAGGTCTCAAAGGTAATGTCCTTTCTGTGTGCAGAAATATGAATTATGAGAACTGAGTTGTCAGCTGCCCCAGTAGACTCTGGGCATGAGGCAATGGAGAATGGCAAAGGAGATGTTCATTTCTGCCCTCTGAAGCTGGGTCTAGCATTATACTGTTTCTAACACCATTTAGTGTAGCCTCAGTTCAGTTTTAAACTATGCCATCTGGCTTTGATTCCCAAGCGGCCATTATTTCTCCTGGAATCACTATAGTTAGAGCCTTCTTCAAAGCTGACGGGTGCTGCAGGGGAGGCTGGGAGGAATGGTGGTTGCAAAGCTGTGCAGAAAGCCTCCCCAGAAGGCAAAGGTGCCTTTAGGTATGGGTGATTTATTTAGTGATAGAAGAAAAGTTGCTGCTGCATGCTAGAGCTGCATGAAAAAAAATTGTTTCTTTGTGTTGTACATAAGTATATGGAATACATGAAACAAAAATTCAGGTGAGGCCATCTGTGTTAGCATAACGTGAGACACATGGTATGTATAATTACGCATTCAAATTCTTGCTTAAGTCTACAATACATCTTTTGTTGACTTGTCATTTTTCTAACAATCCAGAAGACAAATTATTACTAGAGCATCCTACTGAACTGATATTATAAGAAAATGTCCTTTATTGTCAAACATATTACCATACTAAATACAGATAAATTCCTGTAGTATTTAAACACTTAAGACTACATCAAATCAAATACTGCTGTGTTGAAGACTTGGATATGAGTCAAGAAATCCAAGTACGGTTTGAACTGCTCTGATTTGGATTGAATGCAGTGAGGCAGATGCATTTCTTTTGGTTGAACTTGGAACAGTCAGTGTGGGGGCATTTTTTTAGTCTTCAAATGATAACTTTTGGAGGAGTTCACTTCCAGGCTTTCACAACATGTCCTAGGCATCAGAGTCAGCCTTGCTGAACTGAGGAGAGAGGAGGAACAGAAGGAAGGTGCAAAGGAACAGGGTTAGATTTTTTGGATGGAAGGGAAATTTACTAGAGTTGTTATTATCTTCTAATTAGGCTGTAGAAGGAGCAACTGGCCTTTGGTACCCTTTAAATCTTTCCAATTTAATGCAGCACAGATGGTTTTCCACTCCTCTCCATATGCCCCAGCTGGTTGATGTGTCCTCCAGAGGGCAAGGAAAATAAAGTTGGGGGATAAATGGAGTGAAACTCTGGAGTAGAAAATGGAACTGAGGCTGGGGAGAAGATGGAAGCAGAAGAATCCAGGTGATGAAGGATGGTGGAATGAACGGAGGCATGAACCATGCTGTTGTTCAAGGGGGAGAGGAAAGCACAGGTTCTTCACAACCCTAGAAAGAACAGGGAAATTTTGCAGTAGTTGGAAGAAGAGGGCAGAAGCAACTGAAGACAGAAAGTATCTTGGAGTACTTTCAGATTTCTTCATGGCACCCAATTTGCGTTGGTCATGGCCATCTGATACCCACCCTAAAGGAAATGCCAAAGACCCAGTGAAGTGCACCAACATGAGTTAAGTGAGCAGCTAGTGCTGAGAAGCTTTACTAGGAGAAACAACTAGGCCTTCTTGACACCAAAATGACAACACCGCACCCATATCTTCCCTTTTTTTTTCCAATTTATTCTAATGCTAAGAAACTTAATTTTCTGAGTATTCAGCCAAGATCAGAACGTGCACTTTTTAAGACAAACTGATCTTATAGCCAAGATGTCAGGTTAGTTAAAGAAGTACCCACAGCTGCACATTATGGCTTGTCCACTGTTCTGGAGGCACCATTGGGTTTGAGCACTCTGAGTCCATCAGTGTCTACAGAGTGATATTGAAACCCACTGCTGCTTCTTGCTACAGGTGATTTAGTATGTTAATGTTTTGGTTTTTTTCATTGTTTTTCACCTTGTCTATAGATACACAATTTACATGCATATGAAAACACAAAAAATACCAAAAATATAACTCTCTTTCCTATAGTAATAAATACATCACAGTGATGTAGCTGCAGGATGAGTGAATTGGATCAGAAAGATGATCTGTCACAGAATTGTTCCTGTTTTTTCTGGTGGTCTAGTTCTCCTTTGGGCCAGCTTCCATTGTTGATTTACTGGGACCTGCTGTGGAAAAGAAGATAAGTTAATGAGAGAAATGTGGTCTATTAGTGGTGAAGAGAGAAAAGGAGGTCATAACTGAATGAAACTCCACTGTGTTGGATTCTCTGTTAGGTTTTTTGTTTTGTTTTGGTTGGGTTTTTTTCCCCTCCTCTTTTCTCCCTGCACTGTAACTGGGAGCTTTCTTCCTGTTTTAATTTATTCCAGGATTGGGCAGCTGAGGATCAGTTCCCTGCCATCCCTTGCTGCCTGCTGCATCCCAGGCATAGTGGTGAATTGTGCCGGCGGTTCTTAGCGGGCAATCCCATTAACCCGTCAGCCTGGCTGCAGATAATCCTGGAGAACCAGGGCACCGACCACCGCCCACTGCTGCCATCCTCACCCCACTGCCTGCAGCCCCTGCCTGCCCGTGGGCATTGATGCCTGTGGGCAGAGGAGCAGCACAGCATGCCTCGGGTACATCTCCTCCTTCTCTGAGCTGCCTGCAGAGCTTCAGAAACTGGACCATTGTGATTTTTTTTCTCTTCCCTTTTGCTGTCTGCTGCGGTTTGGCAGACCTGTGAGCAAGGGCAGATATTATGATCTTGTCTGCTTGCCTGCAGGAGCAAGCTCCTTTTGTGCACTGTGCTGCCTTTTAAGAAGTAGATTTTGTTTGGTTTGAAAGTTAATGGCGTATGATTCTCAGGTTGTAGAAGGGAGGAATTATTTAAGGCCCTCTGTGAGTTCCAGTTTAACATTCTCTTAAATAGGGAAGTTACGAATCCCTAAAAGCACAATTCGTAACATAAAAGCGATCAAAATAGCAGTGCAGTCTGTTAAAGTGTTTAAAAATTTGATTCGCTGCAGTTTAAAATGTGAAATAAATGTACACTAATTGTTTTGAATGGAGATGAAGATGGTGTTTGAAGCCAGTCTTAGAAGGAATTAGTGAGCTAGCACTGCAGTTAATGGTGGAGCACTATTTTTCTGTAATGGGCTTAGCAATGTTCTCTAATTAGCTTGCAAATTGATATTCAAATACAAGTAAACTGGCAATCAAATACAAGCAAAACATCTATGTAAGTAGACTTTGGTGTCCGTATTTAGCATACCTGTATCAAAATTGTGTGGGTGAAGGGTAAGCTCTTGGTTGTTTTCAGCATGGAGCCTTTAATCATAGTGGCTCACTGGTTGCAATAGGTCAATATTTTGGTTTAAGCACATGAAAAGAGGGAAAAGAAATTCTTTTTCTTCCACAAGTGAGTGGCTTTTAAACATTGGTAACATAATACCGAGTGTGTATGAGCTTTTTCCTGTCTTCATTTCTTTCAGGTTTTGTCAATTTGTTGTGCACAGATTAGATACATAGCTGAGTAAGTGGAAGTTACTCTGTTGAGTTTCCTGGATTTGGGTCATATTTATGTTCATTATTAAAATTATTGCTGTATAGTGTAGCCATTTAGTTTTCAAGCCTTGTGCCAGAAACTGAATGCATAAAATATTATTGGTGTCTATGTTGTAAGGTTTTCTGCAGCATGGGGTACAGGTTCTTAAACTTGAATTTAATGCCTGGCTCGAGTAGTTTTCTACAAAGCAGAATCAAAGGATTATAGAATGGTTTGGGTTGGAAGGAACTTAGAGGTCATCTAGTTCCAACCTCTCTGCCACAGGCAGGGACATCTTCCATAGGTCATGTTGCTCAAAGCCCTGTCCAACGTGGCCTTGAACACTCCCAGGGCTGGGGCATCCACAGTTTCTCTGGGCAATTTTTTCCAGTGTCTTACTTCCCCCACAGTAAAGAATTTCTTCCTAGCCATACAAGAAAGCTGGTGCATAAGAACTGTTGTTGGGAAAGGTAATTAAGGATCATACATTTAAAATTTGGTTTTCAGGTTCTTTTAATGTCTTTAATCTATAAAACATCTCTCAGTCACTGACACACTGATAACTTCCTAACTACCCTCTGTAAGCATGTTGTTTATTGACAGATGGAAGTGTGACTGTAACAGTGGGTCAACTATGTGGTTTTATCAACCCCCCTATACTGCTTCCATCAGCTGTTCTTGATGTTTGTTTGGCATCATCTTTTATGCTAAAAGTTTTTTGGAATGTACTTCTCTAAATGAAATTCTTATCACTATGCATTCATTAAATCCAATTAATGTTTGCATAGATTTAGCTTTCAGTGCTGATTAACATCTGAATTCTTCAAGAGGAAAAAACCCAAACAAAACCAAAGCAAAAAAAAAAACTCCTTGTGTTGTGTTTTCTGTAAAGCAACTACACAAATGATGCATTTTATGCCAACAATGCATTTTACACCATAAAAATTATACGTCAGTGAAAGTCTTTGGCTTTCTAATTCAGTATGTGCTTTTCTGTTCAAATAACTTCAGTTTTCCCTTTACAGTACTTTAGTGCATGTTTGTGTTTTTATAAAAAATATTGACTGATTTGGTTTGCTAATGGGGAGTGTAAGTCCCTTGGAGGTCACAGGTTCAGATCAGTCTGTCACCTGCATCCAGTAGCCTCTAGCTTATAGCTGCTTGGTAGATTATGCAAAAAGAGCTTTGGTTGATTTGGTTTCTTCTGAAGGAGTCTCTGTTGAAAAGGTACTTATTACATAAGAGCAGAAATACTGCTGAAATTAGTGGAAACTGGGACAGCACATGTGGGCAGAGAGTGCTCATGTGTACCAAGGTAGCTGGAGAAGGTCAATATCACAGTGCTTTCCCAACTGTCTGGAAGAGAGAAGCAATGGAAACAGAGTGGAATTTTAACCTCTTGGAGTGCATTTGTGCAGAGCTAGGGTAGGAGTTTTAACAGTTTGGAGCAAAAAGCATCTACCATTTTGAGTATTGGAGGTGGTTTTGCCCACCTGTAGTTGGTTTAGTGTGTTTCCCAGAACAAGAATGAAATCTCTGTTGCATTGAAACTTAAAATACAAGTTAATAGCAAAAGAAATTCCTCTCATTCTTACCCTGCATGTCACTATCTGCACTTCTGACCATGTCAGATCTCATTTAATTAAAATCTTTTCATTATGCCTGTGTGCAAATTAAATATTTAAGACTTACGCATGTCATTATTTATAAAACTGAAATATTTTTCCTCAAAGTGATTTTATCAGTTGTTACAGCTGCAAATGATCTGTAAGTTATTTCATCCTTCAGATTTTTGCAGCAGAGGCTCTGTATTTTACAGATGTGCCCCAAAAAGACAGAGCAGTCACTAAAATGGACAATTTTTGTTAGCCTTCGGTGGGTTTGCTGTTCAGAGGAAGCAGAGCCTACAAAAGCACAGGTGCATCCGGCTTTAGGACCAAATTTTGCAAGAGAAATCCTGGCAGAACATGGCTGCTCCAGTCTGCTGGGCAGGTCATAGTGCAGTAATGAAGCCTGCCCTAAGGTGGCCACCATCTCAGAGTCTGTGATTTTTATATTTTATTTGATTTAAAATGAAAAGTTATTGAGTCTTAATAGTATTGAGTTGTGAGTTCGTCACAAAAACAATAAAAGTATACAAAGATTCTTAATTTAAGCCCTGCCTATCATGCAGAACATAGATAGAAAACTGAAGAAGTAAGCTCTGAACATTTGTTCCGGTGACTATCAACTTTCAAGTGTTACCTAAACTTTTTGTATGGTAACCAAATAAGGTCTCAGAGAAAGCTGACTCTGAAGACTGTCTGCTGTCTGCTTAGAGATGGTTGTGTGTCTTCTGTTGCATACTGTAAAAGAATGCTCTGCCTAGGTCCACATGGGGAGGAAAATATGTTGTGTTGCTTGTCTTGTTGAGTGATCCACAGCTGCGTGCCACGCAAGGCCTCGCAAGCAGCACGAGCGTTGGGTAGAGCTGATCGATGGATGGGGGCCCTTCATTTGGGAGATCAATACACTGTAATGAACTCGGTGCTCCAGGCCTCTGGTAAGGATCACTGCCAGGGATAGGAAGGTTCCTGGCTTCTTGCAAAGCAACACAAGAAAAATTATGTTTGAAGACTTTTTTTCCTCTCATGTAGGATTTGAGTAACTTTTCTTAGTTACCTCTACAAGCTCTGAAAATCTTGTAATATGAACTCTGAGCGTATCTATAAGCTGGATGCTACATGTTTTTCATTATGACTTCTTTTTCAAAATACCATCAAATAAATCAATAACGGCTTTAGTTAGAAAGAAAGCCAGAAGAGTTTTCGAATACTTGGTTGTCAATTTGTTTCCTGACCCTTGTTGGAGGTGTTCTGGGTTTATTCCTCTGAGTAAAAGTTGATGTTTTTAATTTGCAAACAATTAAAATATTGTGAATGTGAGCCTAGCAGATGAGCAGAGTCTGGTAAGGGTTTTATGTTGTTCCTAATGCATATTTTTTAATGGCAATAACTTGTAAAGCATATCCACCTTTGTAGAAGGTATAGAGATATATAATTAGTTTGGTAAGCTGTTACATCAGTGTTTTAATAGTGTCTGTCAACCGTGTATATTTATGATACAGAGAATTTTCCAGGCTATGCATAATGTCAAAATGTGACTGAAGGTCAAAACGTGGTTTCTTTGCTTATGGGTCTTTGTTTTTATTTGGTGCTAGAGTTCTAAAGTCTTGGTATTGCTGTTTTAGTAAGAATCTTGCTGTCTTAAATTTTAGAATTTTTGCTAGCCATGCACAGATCTGCAACAGGATAAATTAAATTCTGAGTGTACCATGCCATGAACTAAAAGAGAAGGTCACTTTTGTGCTATAAATGCAGACTGTATTGATAACATTCCTTGTTTTATATCATATACTTTATGTTAACTTTGTTAATTTTGCCAGCAACAAAAGGGTAAATGTTTTATTAAAAAAATTTTAATATTAGACAAGTCTTTAGAAAGAGCTGGAGAAGCCAAGGGGGCAGTGACATCTTTAATATTTGATGCAGGACAGGCGAGTGGTTTTGGGTTGTTTCAGGATGTACCCTGTTAGTTCTGATAAAGTGATGAGGGGGTTATTACTCATTGGTGGTAGAGGAGCTCAGGCAGGTTTTACTTCTCGAGTTTAAGGCCTAAGTCTTGTATTAGAACAAGGTGATCTAAGGGTAAATTACTGTGGAAGAGAGCACTGTATATCTTCTTAACCTTTCCCAGAGGTCCAAATGCTAGATGTAGTGGTTGCGCAACCTCAGTTGCACTGGGCTTATCAAACAGCAGGCTTACTCTGGAGTGAAAGAGAAACCGTATTTTGGATCAGCTGCATGAATCAACTTGTCTCATAGCTGCACCACAGTGGCTTCTGGGAGAAGAGGGAGGTGGGACTGTGGGCTGCAAGACCACCTCTTTTAGCAGCTGATTAAAATTAAATCATTTTAATTGCCATACCAGAAGTGCATCCTAGCTGTGTCTGTAAATATTGCTCATCTTCTACTGAGGTCTTCATCCTTCATCTCTCACTGGCCAACTGTATTGCTTTGCTGTCATATTAGATCTGCAGAACTAGGGTGGCTCATTTGAGCCTCTAGTATGCAAATGAGATGACCTTTTCACTGTGATTATGCTTTTTTATGAATACATAAATCATGGATATTTCACCATTAACTCAAGCCCTTCTGTGAAATATGAGAATGATGTGCAGCATTTTCATCTTTTCTCCAGTCTGTCCAGTCTCTCTCCCTCCATAGTGACAATCCGCAGTACACCTCTAAACAAATGGCAGTCTCTTAAAACAAGAAGAGTCGTAGGGCTTACTGCAAAGGCAAAATGCAGCAAGCAAAGCTGACTACCATAGTTGTAAGCCATTTTTGCATGTACTCTCTGTTGAACTCTTTCTTTAGTCACCTGACAGTGTACCTGGGCTGCTCCAGTGGCTTCAGCAGCATGCTCAGTCCTCAAACTCTTCCATGTAAAGAGCTTCAAAGGACAGTTCTGCTGGAGCCTCCTGTAAGGACTTACAGAGCACAATGAACTGTCTCAAAACAATGTCAAAGAAGGAAATCCCCGTAAGATAAGCCACTAAAATAAATAAGCACAAATGGCAAACAGGAAGGTGTTAATTCCAAGGCCTAAAGAGAGATGAAGGTTTGAAATTGGCACACTGGACAGACTTGCACTGTGCAGCCTGTGAGAAAGCACACCCTGGCCACGACAGGAAGCCAGGCCTGGTAAGGCAGATCTGATTAACCTTTCTGGACAAAAATCCCACCTGCAGACTGTAAGCACACCAGACAAAAGTCCTACCATGGCAAGCTATGGAAGAGGAAGCAAGTCCTTATACACATGCCAGCCCGAGTTGTGGGAATGGCTTCTACCCCCCGGAATACCTGGGGCTTGGGCTGTATAAAAGTAGAGCCCCAGAATCGTGACTTTGGAACCCTCCCCAGAAGGTAGACCAGGGTGAAGAAGGACTGGTGGGATGCTGCAGGGATCCACGTGGTGGTGATATGTTTTCTTGATTTCTGCCCCACTCACTTTCCTTCTCCACTCCCACTTCCTCTCTCTTTTTATCTCTCCCTCTACCTCATACTTAGTGTTAAATAAAATCCGTACTATTGACTTCGGTGTATGGTCTCGTTTGCGCCTTAGTTCAGGCAGAGGCATCTTTTAATAATCAGATCTTGACACCTCCATGTTTCCAAGCTGTCTCTCTGCTGAAGGCTGCCATCCTGCAGCAGGGCTGGTGATGCAGGCTGCCTGTCTGGGCTTTGCTCTGAGGGTCGAACGAAGCCTCCTGTGAATTATCAATAAAGATCTGCTGACGCCAAGGCAGCAGCAAAAGAACTACGGCAGCAAGACAAGGATGTGCGTGCCCTGCTGTCAGGTTTCGCTCAGCACTGACCTCAGCAAAGAGTCAACGTAGATGTCTGGGCTAGTGTTTTGTGGTGGGACGGCAAAGGGGATCTGGGGCTCCCCTATTGGGTCACAGGGACATTTGAAGTGGTCTTCAGAAAGTGCTCTGCAGCAAGTTCCTGCGAAAGCTGCGCTTGAGTCTCTTCAACTCAGGCTTGTTCCAGGTACTGCTACTGGGGCAATTTGGGTTAAAAATAAAGAGAAACGTTCTCTCTGAGTTGTAATAATCTAATTAAGTTTGGGTTCAAAACAACAAGAATATTTACTTTTAAGCTGAAGGTGATGATTTGTTTTGGACAACATTTTTAAAGCCTCCCAGTAAGGGAGGGAGGAAAAAAAAGGCAGTCTTGTAAACTGTCTACTACAAAGTTCTTTAAATAGCACAGTCTATCTCTTCTCTTAAATTAGTGGTCAGCTTAAAAGTAATTCATCAAAACCAATGGATTTACATAAGTATGTGGTATAAGAAGGAGGAAAGCTAGGTCCAGAGTTTCTGAGAATACTTGAAATTCAAGGGAAATCTGGATAGTCTAAAATCAGCCACAAACTTAGGAAGTTTCTAGGGGTTTGAGGTTTTATTTGTTTTTTATTTTGGAATATATTAACTGGAAAAGAGAGATTCTGTAGAATTTCTTGTGGATCTTACATTCTAGAAAAGATTTGCAAGTTATTTTTATAAATGTGGGCATGCATGTTACGGGGAATGACAGGGATGCTGGTTTCCTGCTCAGGGACAAATAGGAATAAAATGTCTCTAAAGACTAATAATTAGTGTGCCTTTGTGTATGATGAAGAAGAGAATGTATCTGATGGCATAGGAGTGTTTCTTCAGATAAAGATTTTTTTATACCTGATTTTATTTTAATCTGAGCTAGTGGTCAGGACTTGCTTTTTCTTATAATTGACATGTTTTCCTAGTATGGACTTTCTCTTGAAGTTGAATGTTTGTTAGTACCTTTTGTTTTTAATTAGAATACTGATGTGCAGTTGCATAATCTAAACATCCAAAGTTATATTAGTGTTTCCTACTGGTTTACATGGATTATTTTTTTATCTGCCCTTGACTTGTAATGAGCCTATGAGCTACAAGCTATCTGTGTGCCCATGGGCAGATCCTGATGTTGAAAGTAAAAGCTGACAGCTGTGGCCGGAGGGGGCTTTTCAATGCAATACAGTGTGGCTTTGCCAATAATTTTAATTTTCTAAGCAGACTTTAAGGGGAGGAGGGGGGAGCTTTCATTGTTGCATCACAAATTTAATGAAGGCATTTCTTTTTTACTCTTTTTCCTTTAGATTAGAAATACATGAAAATAAATCTGCAGTATATAGACAGAATGACTTCTTAATCTGAATTCAATGACAGCCTTCCTTGCATGGGTGAATACTTGTCATAGTGCAAAACTTCAGAAGTAAACTGTAATAGTGAAAAAACAGAGCAATTTCAAGGAGTACTAGGTACTTGATAATGTTCAGCTTTTCTGAAGTGCTACATTTTAAAAGAAGCAATTTTGATACACTTGAAACTGTGCACATATGAAGCAGAGATCAATAAATATTTCATGATAGTTAATGTGCATCTCAGTCTTACTGCAAGTATTCTAGGTGAGGAAGGAGTAAAACACAAGAAAAAAATTATATGAGGATTGAATCTCAGTTGTTTGACTTCACCGTGGATTTTTCTTTTTTTCCAAGTCACAAGTTGGGAAATCCATGATGAGACAAAATATGGAAATCGGTAGTTTCCTGCACACTTATCATTAAGACTGGTAATTGGACATTAGTTCTTTAACTTTTTCATAGTTCTGTCAAACTGCAGTAGACATGAAAACAAAGGACATCTGTTTTTCTCAAATGGTAAATGCAGTACCTCAATGATAATTAAGTTTTATAGGCTCAGCTCTCATTAGATACATAGTTTTTTCTCATTTATGTTATTGAAGCAGCAGAAAACAGTAAAATTTCATCATTATCAGTCAGCACAGAAGCTGTGTTCTTAAAGTCTAGAAATTCATGGTTAATACTGAAGATGAATTGTGGCATACAGCACTGACAAACAGAACATCTTGTCAGTTGGTTCCAGTGTAGAAGCTGCAGGATACATCACACTGCTTCTCAGGAATTCTTTCACTTTATAATCGCTGATGCTGTAGGGAGCAACGACCCACACCCTGTTGTGTGTCATAAGAAATGTGAAAGGGTTGAAAGTGATTTGGAGAATGGAGTATTTGCTGTGCTTGCAGTAGGGGAGTTTGGCTCTGGCCAAAAAGGCCTCTGTTCTGTTGTTCAGCCACCCTGCCCTCTCAAAGTGTTTTCTGAGTCCTTTCTTCATCTCTTTGTCTTCATACTTTAATTTCTCACTACCTGAATTTCAAAAGTTGTGGTGTTTGGTATTTGGGAACACTTCTAAAGCGGTATAACATTGACTTAGACAGTAGGCACAACCTTGGAGAACCTGGAGAAACAGGATTTTTAGAGTGGGATGCTAAGAATGATTTAGAAAATGCAGGGCAGTGTTCATAGTTCAGAGCAATTACACCTGAAAACTTCCCACTAAAAATGTTGAGATTCAGATGGGCTTTTCAATAATGCAATAATTCTACTGTGTACTAAAGGCTTTGATTTTAAGAAAATAAAAACCAAAAAACCCTTTGGTTTATCTAATCTGTTGTGCAGCTTTTGTCGTTTGTTTTGTGCTGTTGAACAGCTCAGTATGCAATACTGGTTTTTGAGACCTACTCCAGTTTGTCATCTCTCATGGTGTAGCCTTTGCTATTACAAGGATATCACTCATGCATACAGGAGACTAGCATGTGGATTAAAATTGTCGAGCTAAAGTAAGCATAAGGCTAGTTGGAAGTCATTGGGTTGCCTTTACTGAAACGTTGCCTCCTTACATGTTGTAATTTGTCACAGTTTATCATGCTGCTTGGCTTTGTATCATTGGTCAAGGTAGCTTGTCAGCCCTGCGAGTCTGAAAGGCTGATCTAAAAATCTTTGTATTGTGCATCTGGAGAGGAAAGTTCTGGGAATGGATAGCTCTGAACAGACACAGGTACTAGTGAGGCCTTGCTGCCCACCTCTGGGTGTGGTTGTAGAGGCAGAGGCATGGGCAGTCCCCAGGCATGGTGCATTTGTGTGCCATGGGAGAGCAGGGGGTTTACTGAGGCACAGTGTGCCCCCCGTTCTACCGAGCAAGACTAATCTCTGTCTGAGGAGATTAGACCCATGGTCCACCCTTGCACTGGGAATGAAAGCTCAATACCAATCTTCAAAGTCTTGGGTGACTTGAGATGCATTTCTTAAAAGTGCATTTAAAAAAAGAATAAAAAGCAAGTGTCAAAGCTGATCTCTGTATTTAAGAAGGGTCTAGCTATAGATAGGATAAGCTTGCAGAGACTGTCTCATGTAGAATAGTCTTTAGAGAAGAAAAGTAAGTCTTTTCAAAGAGCAACACTCTGTTTCACCCACAAGACACAATGTAAAAAAAACCCCCTCATTTGAAGTCTTCTTATATATTTGGTTGAAACAGTCCTTCATAAAAATAAAGAAGTAAGAAAAATGGGGGAATGCCCCTCACCTCAGCAGAGCCTTAGATTTGAAATAGTCACAGAAGACAGATTTTGGTAACTGCTAACCTTTTGCTGTCAGTATTGTCATCATGGAGAAAGTTGAGGATGGTTGTTTAAGCTTTTATTTTCTTTTTCCTCTGCTCTTTTTTTTTTTTTTTTTTAGCCTCCATTAATCTAGTGTTAAGCTTTGGAGAAGGGAGGTTTTTGTTGCTACCAGGTACTGTCTGTTCTTTTATATAGTTCTTATTTTTTTTGTCATTATTTTCTGTGACTTAAAAAAAGAACCTAGTGAGTGACTTCAGAGAGAGACCAGAAAGTGCACATACATCAAACCTCTCTTAGAATGCTACAGATACTGAGGCTATTTAAAGCAAATTACTTAAGAGGTGTGGCAGTGAGTTGATGGCCCTTATCTCTAGCCCTCACCTCAGTGTCAGATCCATGGGACTTGGGCGTGCAGAACGTGTTCCATATGCCCAGCCACCGTCCTGCTGCAGTTGTGCCAAGGTCAGATGCTGAAGGCACCTCTGGTCATCTCCTGGCAGCTCCCAGGATGGTAACAGCAGAAAGCGTCCGTGGTTTATTTTGGTCCAGTGACTTTGTCTTTGGACGCAGGGCAGAGATAGGAAATTAAAAGAACTGCATGCCTTCAGGAGCCTGTAGTGGGTGTGATTTAAGAAGTTATCTGCAGATGACAAGGTTTTCCATAAACCTCAGCATATGGATTTTGGCTGTACTTTCTTCTAGGTCTATTATTCATTGGTAGTCATTATTGTTTCATGTATTAAGTAAAGTTAAAATGTAGAAGTGAAATTTGCAGTCAAAAGTGAAGCAAAAATTAAGACATCGAGGGAAACAAGTAGTGCAGATTTAAATGCTGAATACTTTTAACAGCAGTGAGTAGCTGAGCATATTACTGCAGGCATCCTTTACAGCTAAAAGAGGAAGAATTGGGGCCAAATCCTGCCATGCTGGATGAAGTTCTCATTTGTTTTTCCACTGATACAGTCTATAAGATATGACAAACATGCAAAAGGTGACACAAAAAATACTGTTAAAAGAAATAACATAACCTTAAGGTGGAAAAAAAAAATAGCAATGTGAGCAAAAGTCTCATACTTATCATTTGTTTGTCTGTCTATGTAAAATAACATAGATCCAGTAATTTAAAGTTTCCAGACAGTAATACAAAGGATCTTTGGTCCTTAGGTGGTTAGACCTGACATGCAACCCAGCCATCTGTATCCTCTGACTATTAAATTAGCCTAGCTTTTAAAATGCCTAAAGCAAATACTTGAGGAGAGTACTGAGGGTACAGCACCCTGGAAGTTGTTACTTTTTACGTACTAAAACCAGAATTGTGACAGTTCTGGCAGCGGGATCGAACGTTTTAGCAATTGGAGACAACCGACATTTTTGCAGGTGTGGAGTTTTTTGCTTTTACAGATCCAGCTTACTGCTGAAATACATTGACTGGTGAAGCGGAGTTGGGTGGGTCTTATCATGTTCCTTCTTACACCAGCTGAACACTGCTGGTTCTGTAGAGCCGGCCTTGATGTTCTGTGCCCTAAAAGAAGGCTCCACTCTCCACTTCTCAGTGCTAGACCTGTGAACCACTGGCAAGTGTGGTTCAGAGGTTTGATACAGAATTAATACAAGACAATTTATGTGCCATTGTATTCAGTCAAAGTTGGTCTTCTTTCATCTATTGCACTTCCTGAGAGCAGAGACTCAAGCTGGCACACTTACTTGCCAGCTGAAGTTTAAAGAGGGATGTGGTCAAGAAGGAAAGTTGAGAGTAGGATGTCAGGGGTTTCAAGCTCTTTCATATTTTTCCAGACAAAATTTTGTTAGGAAGGACCTTTGTGGTGATGCTTTTTTTGTTTGCAAAGCTCACAGACAATGACAAGCCTTGTGTAGTGCAGGCTATCATTATCACCATCTGTGGTCTAACCATTGCGCAGTATGCATATTTTGTGATGTCTATAATCTTCTGACAGGACAGGGCTGTTCAAATGCCATGTAAAGTTCATTTCATCCTTTTTACTAGTTAGCTGAATTTTCTTCAAAAAGCCAGTTTTGCTTCGTGGCAAACCTTGGAAGACATTCTCTAAGGTCTTCTGTATGTAAGAACTAATGACAGTGTTACAAAAATAGCCCAAAATTTCTTTTGAGTCATCTTGCTCCACTCCTCATTTGTTTTCAGAGTAGTTGCACATAGACTGAATTGACCTTTCTGATTTAAGTTTGTGCCATGCAAGAAGAGGCTCTGGAGTTACTTGAAGGGCTCCCAAATCTGTATTCCCTTTGCTCCTACTATGTTCCTGCCTTGCTGAAAGCAGGACCCAGTCCTGCCTCTCCGCACGTTTTCATGCTGCTTTCCTAAATGCAGACGCCACCATCACTTTTGCCACGATTCCTGCTGCTGTCTTCCTCTTCTATATCCCCAACCTGCCAAACCAGAAAGGCCTCATCTTTTCAGTGCATACCTCAATACTCAAAAGTACCTTTGCTTCAGCACTGTCAGAACAGTAGTCTCCTACAGGAACGGATTATTGTTGCCACTTAGCAGCTGACAACCTCCTTGTTCATATGCTTAAGTGGTGGCACACAGAATGCTACTGTCCATCGCTAGCATATGCCAAAAACATTTGTAGGTGTAAGGTATGTATTTCTTGGATTGAACTAGATTACACAGAAGATTCACCTTTCTGTTGTTGTACAGCCTTCTCATCTCTTATAGGCAGCCCTGGGATGTGTATGATGTTCGGTGTTGGGAATCAGGCCCATGTGAGGTTTGTGTGCTGAGAACTGATCATCTCATAAGACTCACAGGAAAGCAGGGATTGGTTTAAGTTCTTTCTCAAGAGTTATATTTAAATTATATCTTGAATAGTGGAATTATTCTTAACAAGACATGGTGTGCATTCTTGAGTGCGTAATGAAAGACCAGAAGTGCAGGGATTACACACCAAAGAAGCATAAATGGTTCTGCGGGAATAACGAGAAGTTATGCTGCAGCTTTCCCCGGCTCTCTTGGGATGTGGTACAAGACCAAAGTTAACTTACTTTCTCGTAAACTCTGTAATCTAGCAAGTTACTTAAATGTTTGTGGTTTTGCTTAGTAGGATGCCATTCCACAGGATGGCAGTACTGAAAGGGCTGTGCTCATTCTTAAAGTGAGATTACAGGGTGGGAAGAAGTGATGTCAGTTTAAAAACAGACAGGGAAATTCACTCACCACTTTTAATTTTGTGACAATGATAAGGCTAACTAGACTTTGACGTCAACCTGCATTTTAGGTTGGTGATTTACTGAGGGAGGAAAGTGTGACTGGTTGCTCATACTACAAAGATATCCAACACGACTAAGATACTGCAAGTTTTGAAAAGTTTTTTAGACGAACAGTGTACCTTTTTACAGCACAAATGAAGCACAGAAGCCCAGACACCATTCTGCTCAGTGAAAACTTGATGTTTTAATAAATCTGGGTTTGGCTTTGCTGTTGAAGTCTGTTCTAATGGGGTAGAAAGAGTTGGACGGCAACTATGTGGTGAAGGCCCGAGGACCAGCCCATTGGGGTGCACTGGCAGAGCCCCCGGCACGAGCAGTTGTGTTTCAGCTGCTTGCTGTCCCGTCAGCTGGACCCCTTTAGCTCGGTACTCTCCCTCTGTCCTTCTTTAAAAAAAAACAGCACAAACCGCTCAGATTGCAACTAGAAAAAAAAGTTAATGAGGTCATATGTTAGGAATGAATAAATGTCCAGAAGAAGTTTATATACTTACAGATGTTTTCAGCGTCGGTAGCTTGCAGGGCTACTTGCCAGGAAGGGACCTCTTGGTCAAACGCCGAGACTAAAGTGTAGAAAATGAGTCAGTTTATCTCTTCACTATTTGTCATGCTCACTGAACATGTAGATTTTGTGGGGGCTTTTTATTAACTGCCTTGCAAGACCCCTCTCCTCGCATATTTTTCCATTCCCAATCCCTCTGGCCCCTTCCTGCCAGTTGTGGGTTATTGTTTTATTTGTGGACCAAAGTGGTGCTAGAGGACTTTTAAATAGCTTCAGTAAGAAACACCAAAAAATCTGGATAATTGCATTTAATTAATGGAAAAATAGTATGCGTACTGTAAACAAGGAGTTCATTCAAGATAAATCTTGTCAGTAGCTACAAAAATGATGCTGAAGGAAAACCAGTCTTCTAAGGCCCAGCATGGGGGGGTTATCTTTTAGTAGAACGCAGAAGGTGAGTTACAGAGGATGTTAACATTTTGTCTTCATCTCTTTTCTGGTTTGCAAGCTGGCTAACCAAAACGGAAAAAGAAAGTTTTTGCTTAACCCTTTCAACAAAGTATTACCTCAGAATGGGCACTTGTAAACACTATATTTTTCGTTTGTACAAGTGGGCTAGAGAAGGAAGTTGTATTAGGTTGTATGCAGTTTTAGGAACATGTGTTAATCAATGTACATACATAATTGTCTGTGGCATGTTTTTATTGCAAAAGAACTAGAAATTTGCAAAGAAACATGATGTCCTTTACAATAATTTTCATAAAACTAATTTCTGATTAATGAAATGAGGATTCTTGTTGAGTTTCTTTTATTATTTTTCAAAGCTATATTAACTTGAGAAATTATAGAAGGTGTAATTTCTTTAATGGCTTGTATTTACAAAAGTTCAAGAGTTATTTTGGTGTTTTGGGTTTGGTTTTTTTTTGGTTTTTTTTGTTTTGTTTTTTTTTTTTTTAATTGAGGCTTCTTTGGATCTGTTATGGTAATTTTGACACCAAAGTATGCTTTCCAGATTTATGTCAGCTGTTTGAACCTAGGTTAAAGCTTCTTCCTTTCCATGAAGTTTAGAGTTGCTGATTGTTTTAAGGCTTAGTATACAAAAAGGAGGTGGCCAAAATGCTGTGTTATGCAGTATTGCAATAACTATTTTTTTAAATTTCTTTTTCAAAGAGCAAACTTGAAATACATAATGTTAGCTCAGGAAAACAAGGATCTGTTTGACTGAAGACCCTCCCTCCATGCTTTCTTCTCTTTTCTGTTGCGAATCAGATCATCTCATTTCTGATGCTGCTCAGACTTCCATAACATAAATCTGAGTAGACTAAATGTTCAGCTGCATCTAATGACTTCTGTGTACTTTTGAACTGACTGCATAAATTATATAGTAGAAGATTCATGCACAAAATATACAAATACTGAGTAGCAGTAAATGGGGTTTGTGGATAGAATTCACTCCATGCAGATGGCCCATTTAAGATGTTTCTACTTGACAACCTCTGCCAGAGGTACACTTGTGGGAGGAGGGAGGGTAGTAAAAGGATGAAATGTAATCCTGGCACTGTCTAAAAGGACAGGCTGTAAGTAAGCATCTTACTTGACAGCCTGTCTAGGATTTGTCGATCAGCTAACTTGGGTGCATAACTTTCTCTTAGTTTTGCATTTGTTTTGGAGGCTGCAAGTAAACATTACTTGATAGAAAGAAAAGTAAAATAATGTGAGTTTTTCTTAAGAACTTGGTTGTTAAAGGGGCAGCAGTCAATTTAAGGAGTGATCACATGGTACTCTGAGTGCCATCCCTCAAACAGGGTAAAATCTAATTGCTATCTGTTGTGTGGAGCCAATGGACACCATATTGAATACTTAAAATTAGACTCCAAGAAAAGAAATGTAAATTTTGTGAACCGTGCCTAAATTACAGGGGAAAATCAGAGGGGATGATCTGGGCAGGCTCATGGCAGGGCTGTTGGGGAGCCCTTTGGGACAACACCCTGTCATAAAAGTGGCAGGCCAAAATGATTATGTCACCTCCTTTAAATAAAATTGACCTTAGAGATATTTTTTTCCTTTAGGAAAAAAAACATCATATAAATCTGACATTGTTTGGGACCCTTATTTATATTTTCAGCTATTAAGAGATAACTATCACGTTTAGAGAAAAGTAATGCTGCTTTTCTCCTTCTAAATGTAATTGCTGTAAGCAACAACCATCAAAGGTCAGTGTTACCAAAGCACTTGTAAGGATATTCAAACAAGCTATTACCAGTTAGGAGGCTGTATATCATACCTAAGGAGTGGCTTTTTTAAATAAAACCGCTTAGGGCGGAGGGAAAGCTTACAAAAGGTATTGTAATGGCCTTTAGAGACTTTCTCAAGCATAGTAGTTAGTATCTCATAGAATGGGACTCATTCTAGAGGTTGAATTGAAAGCCGTGCTATGTGCAGGATTCAGACAGAGAACTAACGAAACGTCAACAGAGGATGTTATATTCTGGTCTCACCCTAAAGTCAGTGTCAGGTGGTGTGTGTGTATTCTGGAAAGTGTGTCTGTAAAAATGGCTTTGTACTTCCCAGTGTATTGTTCAGCAGTGAGATCTACATCAAATACGCTTACTGTACAAGTTTAATTATGTTCCCTCTAATTGCTAGTCTTGCATTTTCAGTCTAGAACCTAAGTTTAAAGTGCCTTTTCCTTCACGATTTTCAATATTAAAACTTGTGTGGATTCAGTTACGCCTTTATTTTTGCAGCTCTAGGCCTGGCAAGTTTGCCCAGTGGTGCAGGTGCAGCTGTATTATAAGAGATATGCTGTATAGTCATAAAATAAAAGAAACTGTTTTCTTCTGGTACTTATGCAAAACTATCCCATCACCGTGCAAAAATAATTTTTCTTAATGCTCCCAATAGGTGTATCCGCTTTTAGCATTTGGCTCACTATTTTTAATCAATGTATAATTTGTTCAGGAAAGCATCTTTGTAGATAGGATGCTATAATGCCATTCTTTGTCTTTCCTTTTGTGTACCTTTAAGTGTCTCCGTCATCCTCAAGAAGTGTGTAACTACTGAGGCATTTGTTTCTTTAGTTGCTTGGAGTTGTTTTGTTGGTTTCTTTTTTTCCTGGACAATTAGGTATATTATTGCCAGTTATTTTTGATAGATTTATTTTTGCATCTTCTTCTCTGGTTTAGTAAATCTGGGAGCCACAGACCCTTTCAAAGCCTAGATGTAAATTTGCTCACCTGGAGCATCGATGCTGCTAACCTTGAACCTTTGCAGATACCTCATCTTTGATCTTGTCGAGTTATATACAGTCTTTCATGAGTGAAACGTAGCCAAAAACCTGGTCTTTTTTTTTTTTCCCCCGTGATAGTTTTCTGGAACCAGCACTAGTTAGAAAGCCAGTGTAAGGAAATTCCTACATAGAAGTACATGAACTGCTGGATTTAAGCCTTTCTGTCAAATTCCCTATCTTACACTGGTTTGGCACGTGCATGAATACGGAAGTTCAGCAACCTTGCTGTTTTGCCTCTGTCCTGTTCAGTGCTGTCACTAGAAAGTGGTTCATAGTACAGTTTTATGAATACTTTTCTGATGTTGATGTAACTCTTACTCAACACCTAGAAAAAGGGAAAAAGGGTGATGTTCATTTCTCTCACCTCTTTGTGGTAAGTTGTTTGTCCCTGGAGCTTGTCAGAGCATTTCTTTCAGATTCTTCTGGGGAAGTAGCTAGGGTTTTTGTTGTTGTTTTTTTGGTTTCATGTGGGTTTTTTATTCACAGTTTGGGTTTTTTTCTTGTCCGAGAAGGATTCTCTAGGGGCTTTCTTATTTTGCTATTCCTGTTTGTGGTTTTTATTTAAAAAAAAATAAATCATCTCTTATTTGTCTGGCCAGTGCTAGTGCTTTCTGAGTCCATGTTTTATAATTCCTGCCATACTAGCAAAGCGCATGTGGAAAAACACCAAAATTGCAGAGAAGAAAACAAATCTGCAGGTGCACAGCTCAGACTGGCTGCTGTCACAGAGATTGCAAAGAGCTGTTCCTGCTTTAAAGGCTGTTTTTCTCCAGAGGTGATGCAAGGTTTTGGAAGGTAAGAGAGTCAGGGGAAGCGCTACTTCTTTAAACATAACTACATGGTAAGTGATTCTTATTAAAGACTATTGCTGATACTCTGCTTCCATTGTTCTTATCTAGATAGGCTGGTGCACTCGTGGTACCCTCATGGGTCATGCAGCTTTACAGAATTCCTCCTTCTCCCTAATCTGTGTCCTTCAAATACTTTGCAGATAATATCATGCCTCCCTCAGTTTTTGCTTAGCCAAGATACACACTATATTCAGCTCTTTAATCATCCAATATTAATTGCTCTTGCCAGGCTGCTTCTTAGGTTTGTTGCTTAACTTCTTTGTTCTTTATTCTCCTCCAAGGCAACCAGCAATAGGACAAGAGGGCACGGGCTTAAGCTCTGCCAGGAGAGGTTTAGGTTGGATATTAGAAATTCTTTACAGAGAGAGTAATCAGGTATTGGAATGGCCTGCCCAGAGAGGTGGTAAATTCACGGTCCCTGAAGGTTTTTAAAATGAGACTGGATGTGGCACTTAGTGCCATGATCTAGTAATCACAGTGATGTTGGATCAAGAGTTGGACTTGATTATCTCAGAGGTCTCTTCCAACCCAGTTGATTCTATGATTCTATCTATGATTCTTCTCTTTCATAGACTTGGACAAACAAAGGGTTTGGAGTGCTTGTTACGGAAGATAATAGAATATACTGAGCCTTTATCATTAATTGTCCTAACTCCAGTCTTTCTGAATGATGTAGCTATGTGCTGTTTTTTCTACTTTAAGTCATTAGAAGAGGAAACTCCTCTCTAGCATTATTGGATTAACTTAAAAGGGAGCATCAGCATCCTGTAGATGCAGTGAATGTCAGGTGAGTTTTTTTGGTAGTGGGGAAATTGATTTAAAGAAGCATAGCAGCTTAGCCATACTCTAGTAATCAGAGCTGTTATAGATTTGTAGTCCCTTTGTAGCTGTATTTTCTTGACCTGGTAACCCTTAGTCACTTTGTGTGTTTGAATGTGTTTTTAAAACAAAGATCAAGGAGCCGTTGACAGAAAGAAAGAAAGAAGGGAGTTGTTACAAATATGCAAATGATGACTACTCTTATTCTAGTGAGAACTGGTAGAATTTTTACAGCAAGTTACAGAAGAAATATGTATGACTTACTGCCAGACATTTTATGTCAGACAATTAAAATTATTTAGCAAAGCTGCGTATCTGAAACAGAATCGGAAAGCAGATCAGTCTGGGGAATTGTCCCATCTGGCAGCTGTCTGCAAGAAATTACTGCGAGCAAGAATAATTTTTTTTTTCCTTTCCCCCAAATTTAACAGCAACCCTTTAAGAAATATGTGGTTTGAGTTTCATTGCCCACATTGGGTGCAAGTAAAGCACCATTGAGGAAAGACAGATCTTGAGACTGAAGCAAATAAAAGGATTATTGCCCTCCAGAATTGTTATCTGACAGGTGAAATCTCTCAGTCTTGGATTTTTTTCTGGTATAGTGGATTTTTTTTAAAAACATCTTAAGGCAGACTAAAACAACAAATATAACAGGATTTGAAACGCATTTAGTAACCATGACTTCCTTGTCTCTACAGCCAGCTGCCTTGTATCAGTTCTGCATCTCACTTGTAATGGAGATAGCTCTTTAATTACTATGTTTTCTGTTTCTTGTTTGTATATTTTGGAAGGTCTGCTGGAGATGTATTAAGAAGTTACATTATCAGGACACTTCAGTTTGTTAGATGGAGAGGTACATGTCCAGTGGAAAATGTTTTAGGCCTCCACAAAAAGGGGAACAAAATCCTGCAGGTGCTTGCTTTGTTCCTAGCTCTTTTTGGATGTCCTGCCTATTTTTTTCCCCCTCTGAAAACCAGCTTTTGGACTGGGGAGGGGGGTAAAAGAAGGAAGGGAAAAAAGTTGTCATTCTGGGTATTTATGAATTTTTAACTTCTATCCTGAAAGTAGCACCCCCTTCCAAATCCTAGGTTTGCTTTCTTGTGACCTGCAATTGGTATATGACAACATGTAATCACTGGCATTGTTTTGGGGTTTTTTAAATGTAAATCACCAGATACTACAGTTTATCAGAAATATTTTTCCACAAACTTGCTTGATTGTTAGATGCTGGATATTTATTTAATAATTAAATAATATCATTTACAAAGAATACTCAGGATAAGAAAGATTTATTTGCAAGCACACCCATTTTCTTTATATGGGAAATATTTTTATGTGCAATTCATTTGCCACATTTTGTATTTTTCGAGCATGATTCTTTCCTTTTGTAAGTCATTAACATTGTATTGTATCTGCTACCACATGCAGAGTGAAACAATCCCTAATAGCAAGAAGGTGACTGGTTAGATTTAAATTTATTTTACCCATTAACGTTGGCTTCTGTATAATTGTATATGTTCATACCTGAAAGAATCAATACTTAGGGAAATAATTTATATTATAGGAGATTTTTAAAAAAAGCAAAACATCTGATAAGTGTGGACCACATGAATCAGTATAGTTTAGTTTCTCTGGAAGTTTGTAGTTTAAGTTCAGTATTTTCAAGACAAGAGTTTTTCTTTACTCTTTTTATTACAATTATGGGCACAGCTCTTCAGCTCTACTCTAATAGCACAGGGGTGGTGTCATACACAGGGAATTGAAGAACCACAAAGATAAGAGCAGAATTTTGACTAGTCTCTGTGTTACAAAGACTATAGTCTACATAACTGGTCTACCTAACAGCATGCCAATCACTTATCTAATCCAATAAAGACTCTTACATGCTTTAGGAAACCCCAAGGACCTTCCTGGAATCCTAATTATTTTTCTATAAAATAGCAGCACAATTTTAGCAGTAGTTTATTGTGTTCTGTTCTTGTTCTTGTGCTGGTGGGAGTCATGTTTAGTTTTGGCCAAAATGAAATACTTCCTTTTTTTTGTCTGCATGCTTTTGCTTCTGAAATGAGCACCAGAGAGAACCATGCATTATGCAGTATATTTCTCTGCCTCAGCCAAAACACCGTGTTCCTGCCCTAGCTGTCCCTTCAGCACATACCAAACTGTAGCGTGCTTGGTCACGTGAGGAATTTTAGCTGTTGTGATAGAGCTATGGGACACTTTAATTGTGACCCAGGATTTATACTGTGCTCTGCAGAAGCGTGAAAACATTATTCAGTGGAGTCCTGTACTCATCAAGAAATGTGTACTGCGATGCGAATTCTGCTCTGAAGGCAATACATCGCCTTTATGAAAAGAGGTTTTGCGTGTCTCTGTTAGTATACTTATTCAGAAATGAAAAAAAAAAGGAACAAAAAGGCAACCCTTTGATTCACCATGTCACAAGGTGTTGAAATAATGTATTTTTAAATGCCTTTAAGTGTTACATTTCAGACTTTTCCCAGTTTTAAGTTGGAGTCACTTCTAAAGCAGAGAAGTGTGTATGGTTCAGTGGTAATAATTATTTCCTTAATAAAAGCCTGAGATGAGCACCTTTAAAGCAGTATTTGAGGTTGATATTGGCCAGAAAGTCCATATTTATTTAATTCTGCCTTTAATGTAACTGTGGTGGTAAACTTCTTTGCACGATATTCTTTACTGTTTGACTATCATTGACATGAGAGGTAATGTTTTAAAAGTGCATCTGCTATCCAGCTCTTGGCTCTTCACTGTATGACTGTGTAAACACCTGCAAGATATCTTGCTATGTATAGGAAAAGTGCGTATTTCCTTGTTCCCAGAAATGCAAAAATGCACTGGCCACAGTTTTGCTCTTGAGAGCACTTGCACATTTTCTGCTGAAACAATACTATGCAAACATAAACTAATACTACAAAAAACCCAAACAATAAAAACCCAAAAAACAACAAACCAGACCAAAATACTGCCCCCCGCCCAAACAACCAAACACCTGCACTGATAGCCTCTGTCAAATATTTTGATCTACTTGAAATTAATTATATTTCCTAGAGAGACACCTTATAAAACAAAGACTTAAGGGGGTGGGAAACAACACTGATGTTTTATTGAAAATTCTGTCCCCCTGTAGTAGTGATGCACACATTTTGCCCTGCTATAAATTGTTGCATCCCTTATGTTGTGTCGGTTTGGCATTGGTGCAGCTGCATTTGGGTACAAATGCAAAAGAAAGGAATCTGACCATGCTGTTAAAAAGACCCTTTGTAGAGATGAGGCCTAAAACTAGTTCTCTCCAGCCTGAGTTTTTGTCGTTGTTATTGTTCCCGTTGGTCATTCGCTAAGTATAGGAACAAAAGGGCTTTTATATCCAAGTTTACAATAGAGTTTCTAACAAGGTGGAACCAGTAACTGAGAATTAAGAACCCGGTATTTGGAAGAGCCAGGAGAAGAGTGGGCTTCCCATTTGAAAACAGCTATTAACAAAACAAAACATGCAAGTTTATTAGCAGGGTTCCATCCGTCTTTATCCCTGTTTCAAAATCAAATTTCTCACAGATTAGCAAGTTTTCTTTGGTAGACTGGTAAATAGATTACTACATTGCTACATAAATTAAAGATATTTAAGACTTACAATTGCAGAAATTAGTCCTATCTGGCATCTTTGTCTAGCATTAAACATTGATCACCACTGTTAAATTTTAGACGTAGATTCTTAATATACAGAATTAAACTTTTAGCAATATGAGGAAGCAGGCTTTCATATTCAGTTTTCATAGTGGAGGAGGTAAAATGCTCTCAGGTCTAGTACAGCATGTGTTGAAGCGATCTGAGTTTAGCACAACAATGTCATCCATTGATATATTGTCAGTCAGCCAGGGTTTTCTTCTTAATTCAATTTATTTGTGTAAGTAATGTTTTAAAATGTTAAAATAACAGAGTAGAAAATAATGTGGATAAAATGAATGTTAAAGAAACCAAATGTGGTATTATTAAAGTCCTTTGCAAATACTGCAATAGAAAATTCTGTGTAGCTTTATTGGGCAAGGCTTTTATTTGTTCTTTCAGGGATAGAGTCATGTAATCTATGGTGCACCTTACATACTTGTGGGTAGAAATACTATTTATGCTATTTCACTAATACCTTTTCCAGGCAACTGTGCACAGGAAATTTCTGAGAAAACATGGTACACTTTAGCTTGAACCTTATGCTCTCAGCAAGCAGAGTGGTCTCGTTAGCAAATTGCCACTTCTGTGCTGTAGTTGTGTGTTTATATTGGGGGAGAGCAATTCTGGAGACAATTTTTCATGTTCGCTGTATGTTTTTATTAGGAGTTTCCCTCCCCCTTGTCTTTTTATCTGCCCTGTGTACTTCTACAGTATAAATGCATTTTACATGCAAATGATGGTAATCAACCTTTGCAAATCCGTTTGACTCAGTTTGAAAGGAGCAGAACTGGAATGATTGAGGAAAGAGGAATGGAATTCTTGACAAACTCACAATATGTGGTTCTTTGATATGTTGTCTTTTTTCCTGTATTTACATATAAAGACAAATAATATATGGGGGGGGAATGGAAAGCTACATATCTTTCTGTGTTTAGGTTCAAAGAGACTCCAGTAATTTTACTAAGATATTCATGTTTGACTAATCAATTCTTTAATTGATTGAGAACTTGTATTGCTTCTGAAAGGAATTCCACTTACTAACTTAACTCATTACCAGTTTTTTTTCAAAAGAGGATTAGTTTAATATACTGTGATACACTTAAATTGTTTTCTTTATATGGTACATTTCTTTGAAAAGTGCATTTAATAAGCCATTAACATGGAAGACTAGAATAGTACATTAACAAAATGAATGTTTGACAAGCATGATTCTTTAAATGTACATTGTTTTTTTCTTTTCATATTATTGTAAAATTAAAAGTGCTCTTAGTGTAATTCAGTTTCAACAAATGGTGCTTTTAACCAATTGAAAAATAATCATTTTCTCTTTCTGCTAAGCAAATTAAATATTTTTACCAAGCAACTGGATTATTAGCCTAATGCTCATCAGTCATTTTGACCGACACAAGAGGAAAAAAAGCTGTGTACGTTTTGCCTAATATATTCAATCTGTTATAACCAAAAAACCTTAAAAGTCTACGCATTAAATCATATTGCATTGATTTCATAGTATAAAAACTGATTTTGTCTTAGTAGCACAAGTTTGTGTAAAAAAAATGAGGTAGAGAGTCTGGGAAGGTAAGTCAGGACAGCTGAAAACTAAATGCCATGACTGTTTAAGCCATTCTTAATGACATTTTTGGAGAAGCTGCGTTCAAAGTTAGAGGCAACAATATGTATGGAAATGCAGATTGCTGCTGGTAAGGGGACCATACTTACGTTTCCATATGAAATAGATTTCAATATTAGTAATTTAGTCTGAGATTTTATTTTGTTGTCATTACTTGCATTTTAGGTGAACTACAGATAAAAATTAGTAGGTAGATGTATAACTATTTATGTGTCACTTGACATCAGGCATAGTAGTTGAACATTAAAGAAAATACTCTTCCTAAAGTTAGTTTGGAAAAAAGAATTTTTAAATCTAATGTTACAACGAACACATAGAATTATTTAATACAAAGTGATAAAAAGTTAATTCTCTGTCTTTATTGCATTTAGTAACCCACAAAAGAGTCTGCATTTGTAATTGTAAAATCAAGCAGGGAGACCCAAGACTATGAAGTACCATAGGAACCTTTTCTTGCATGCATCCATTTGTAATTGAGTGGATGTGTGGCGGCGTCTGTGCTGTGCAGGTGGAAGGGCCCATTTGACCTCACTTCCAAAGTTCTGGTACCTTATGTGAACTTGGAATAGCAAAGTTCTCCAAGACCATGGGCTAGTGATCTACTTGATCCTACTTAGGCTGTTTTTTTGTCCTCCTGCTTATAGTAAGATAACAGTATTTACATAATATATGCACCATTGCTGTTACCCATATAACTTTTAATGCACATTGATGTAAATGTTATAGAAGAACTTGCCTTGTTTTTTGGGATGATAGGTCAATATCTTCATACAGCTACAGTTGCTGCTTTCAGGGAGTGAGAGGCTCAGTTTCTTTTCTTGTTATGTTTTTGTGCATGCTTTTGTTCCCACTTTAGTTGGTTTCTTTGACACCCTTGGTTTACCTCTTGACATCTTGGCGGTTCATCTTGGATCAGCAGCAGAATTGCTTTATCATGCTTTTTTGGGGGCAAATGCACAGCCCTTTGTGCTCCTGGCTTCCAACTTTCATCCCACCTTTTGTTTCTTTAGTGTGGAAATTGATCCCTCCTAAAGGGCACTGTCAAATTCAGCCTGGGATAAAAGGATACCCTCCCAAACTTGGGGGAGAAAATCAACGGGTCTCTAAGGATGAGCCTGTTTCAGCATGGCTGCATAGCTAAAATATTAAAACTGGTGGCTCTGTGTGTGCCATCCTAAGAATTTGTCAGTGTGAATAACCCCCGACCCTCCGACTGTATGCAAAGCAAGGCCTGAATAACAGCTTTGTGCTCCAGGGACTTAGCACATGGAGCAGGACTAAAAGCCGGGTTTCATTGGTTATTTTGGACATTTAGCATTCAAGTCTCGCAAATGAAAAGCTCGTTATGACTCAGTTCCGTTAATTAGACGTAAATTACTGTCTTTAGTGCCTTAACACAAAGGAAGGTAAGGGGAGTTCTGCAGGACCAGAGGATACAAAAATTGTAATGAGATGAGAGCATAGGCTGGGAAAGGGTGGCTGGGCACAAGCCCCTATTGAGCTCAGGGGGCTCACACTGAACTGTGCGTGTGCAAGGACTGAAGTCAGAATAATCACTTTTTAACCTCCACACAGATTTGTTGTGTTTCATTCCAAGATGACCGGTGTGGCTGACTCTAAATGATGTGTTGAACAGATGTAGTTCATCTAGTAAAGATTTTATCTACTGCGGAAAGCTTTAAGCAATCTCCGTTTTAAAAAGGCGATTAGCCTTTAATTCTTTAAAGTTCAAAGGGACATCTGAAGTATTCCCTGACTTCTCCTGGTCCTGGGGTAGCCCTGGGCTTCTTGTAAGTATTTATCATCTCTTTATCATGTACAGGCTAAAAGTATTGAGCCTCTTCCATATTGTCTAGGATCCAATGTCCTGAAAATTCTGGTTTAAAAGCAGAATTGTAAAAGCATTAAGAAAATAAATGAATTTGCATGTATCTCTATTCAAGAAGAAGTAATAATTTGAGTGGAAGCTAACAATCCTTAAGTTAAATTCTGGTGGTTTTTTCCATTGCTTGCAAAATTAGCCATATATAAAATGTATTACTTAAAAGGTACTCTAATCCACTAAAAAATATTTCTAAAATGCATTTTGCAATTTTGCTTATTGGTTGCTTCAAATTCAGCACTGTGAAAGGATTGTTTTTCACAGTGTAAACATGGGAATATTTATTGTCGACCTTGATAGTAAATAGCAATAGCCACAGTCTTTCCTCTTCACTAGCATTTTGTCCAGTGGTAGCACTAAACAAGCCTCTGACTTCACAGTCGTTTCAGTTTTGTGCCCCTCTCTACAGTTGAATTCAGAAGTAATATGTTAGCATAATCTCCTGATGATCAGAGGCAAGACAATGGAGTAGTCAATTTTGGGAGACTTAAAGAAATGGGAGTACTTAAAGAAGCATTTCATTTATTTTTGGATGTTAATATCTAATGAAGAAGAGCTAATTTTAGGGGATTAATGATGGGGCAGGCTCATCTCTAGAAGATAAACATGGTGAATATTTTTTATGTTCCTGCATTGTTATATGTCCACCTGTTCAATGAATACTTTTTAGAGCCAAATGGTAAATCTTTCTGTAACTTCTGTGCTGTTTCTCTAGGAATAATTTCCTGTTCTTCTGATAATGTTGGTAAGTAACTAGGCTGGTTATATGTAGTGAAACTGGGACTTTTGGTCTTGCCTCCTCATGTTTAGACTCTGTGTTCAGCAAAAAAGCTATTGAAGTATTAATAAAGGCACAAAACAGCAGGTTGCTCAGCACCATTCAGAAGCCAACAGCGAGGAGCAGGGAGGGAAGGCAAGGGAAGGATACAGATGGACTTGTGAGTAAATATCAGTGAATGTAATTTCAGGCTTTTTGGTAAAGAAAATGGAATACAGTTGAAAATCTATAATGAAATGGTCAGTTGGGCAACTGATACCTAATGTATTTACCTATTGTAATTACAGAATACATGAAAAGGGTTTACCAGTTGGAATGTCAGTTTGAAATGCAGAAAACATAAATGTTACCTATCTGTGAAGGCTGTTAAAGCAAAAGTATGATCTGGTCCACGGTCCCATTAGTTCAATTTGGGTTTATTTTCAACTGATACTCATTTTCTAACCCTTGAACTACCTTTGAAGTAGCAACCCAAAAAGGACAGAAACAGTTTCACAAACTGTAATACTCCAGAGGCAAATAAGACCCTCAGGCCCATACTTAATCTGCAGGCATATTTGCTCTGTAAGTGCTAATGGTGACTCTGAAGACAGCTGTCTTGCAGCTATGCTGTTACAGAATTATAAAACCTAAACTTGTTCTGAGGTGTCCTAAAAAAGCAAACTGATTTCTTTGAACAAAGTGAATTCTTTTGTTCTTATCTCAAAACTGTTTGGCTTGTAAATCTCATTTTAGCCTCTTCAGTTACTTCACCAAGTTGATAGGGAAACATTGCATTCTTCACTATGCAATCTTATTCATTAAGTGTGGTCGCTGTAAATCATCATCAGAGTGACAATCTGTTAGTGACAAGATGGAAGGTACCATGTTTGACCATGCAGCTGGAAGGGCATAACTATTACCACTAAAGGTCATTTCTGAATGCAGAAGGAATAGCAGATATTTATTTTAATAACAATTTTTGCATGACCAGTGTTAAATGTTTCATTATCCAGATTGTGAGAGTATTTTCTACAGATGGAAAGCTTTTCTTTTTCCTCACTGGAATACTGCTGTCTGAGAATAGCCTTGTAGAGGTTATTGATGTGTTTCTTGTTTGATGCAGGACAGAATTATACACTGATTCTTTCTGCTCAGTCAGTTTACCATGTAGGCCATTTAGTGAAATGCTTATTAAATAAGAACTCTCATGAACTATATAAATATTTTGAGAATTAAGTCCTGGAGCAGAGCTAGGAGCCTTGCTGAAACAACCTATGTCCTTCATGTCTCACCTTTTGCATCATCTGATTCTAATCTAATACACTGAAGTACATAGAACATAAGCCTAGTTAAGTCTGTAGTTACCAGGTTTCTGTCTGTGGAAGGGCCAGCTTAGTACTTACTCTGTTCTGGCACGTGTTTTTCTCCTTCCTGTTAGTCACTGGATGAATGACTTTTGAAGAGGTTGAATCAAAGTAATTAAGAGTATGAATAGAATAAATGAGGAAGTATTCAAAACATACAAGATTTCTTTCTTAGTCTCGAAGCACAAGTAGCAGAGACACCTGTCTCATACATTACTTGGATGGACCTCCTTCCAAGCAGTGGATCTTCTGTAGTTAGATAATCTTTGAGAGTATGTGATCTCTGCCAGCTTGTCTGAAGAGTTCAGCTTCCAGCTGCTAATTTTGCTCCATTATGTCTGTGTGCATACCTTACTTGAAATCTCAGAAATTTTCAAAGAGAATAAATCATCCTTGTCTAAAGAAAGAAATGGCTTTCTTTAAGACTGAGTTTTATAAGACTAGGAGTGCCAGACTGTGTATCTTTGTTAGCCAGTGTTCAGCAGCTGGTGCTTTATGGTTTCAAGTTGTGCCAGGGGAGGTTCTGATTGCATATTAGGAAAAAATGCTTCACTAAAAGTGTTGTCAAGCATTGGAACAGCCTGCCCAGGGCAGTGGTTGAGTCATCATCCCTGGAGATGTTTAAAGGACGTGTAGATGTGGCACTTAGGGGCATTATATAGTGGTGGACTTGGAAGTGGCTGGACTCGATGATCTGATTGCTAAGTGACTTGTTATAGTTGCCTAAATTCATGTTTTGTTTGGCTGCTTGGACATTTTCAGAGAAATGGTGTGTTTTCAGTAACTTCAGTGTTTATGTAAGATCTTAGCAACACAGAGGGAAGAAATCCGTAGAAAGATTCAGAAAATGAGAGAAAACCTTATGTCACCTTTTCCCCATTGTACTTGATTTCACTTTGTAAGCGCAAGTCCTTTTTTTTTTTTTTCTTTCATCAGTACATGAATTGGAAACTTCACACCATCTTGTAACTGATCTTTGTTCACTGGCCTTTAGTCCTAGTAGCTTCTCTGCCACCACAGCACTGTGAGGTTGTACCAAGAGAGAAGCAGAGCCTCTATGAATTGTAGCCAGTGCTCCTTGGGGAGTTGTTGCTTGGCATGCAGTGCTTAGCGGCACAAAGTCCACTTCTTAAACTTCAGACTTACATTTGAGAGGTGTGTCCTACAGGTTGTAGGAAAGCAGAGGAGAAAGTAAAGTGACCATCAGTCTGTTTCTATTTGAGCATCTGCAAGTTTGAGTTTGTGGGCTGCTTTGTTGGGAGGGAGGCAGGATCTGGTGGCACAGTGTGCTGCCAGCTGCTGAGAGCTGGTCAGAGAGCACAGTCACATGGTGAGGCAGCATCCCTAGGTATGCACCGAAACTAAATGCATCACAGGTTAAAGACAATAGGAACCTGGTATTTTCAGCTGATTCATTGTTCTAAGAACTGCATTGTAATATCTACTTTCTAGTTTTAGCTCCTTTCTGCTTCCAGCTGGCACATCTTTTCATGTTAGGCCTTTTGCCCTTGTTTTGCAATCTTCCACTATTATTTCTATTGCTGTTTCATACTTAGCTCATCAAAGTTTTCTTCAATGGCCTATTAAAGCTTCCCTCTGGATTCTTCCTGCTTGGTTGGGCACTGCTCGCCAGCTTATGGGGAGCTTTTTGTTTGTGCCTGTCAACTGCAACGCAAACCAGAGAAGATGTTACTCCTTGTCGAGTGGCAGTGCTAATTGCGACCCACACTGGGTATATCATCAAGGCTATTTCGGATCCAGTGGCAGGAGGCTTTGCTAGGCTAGCTGGTATCCATTCAAGGTCGGGTCTTGTGTATGTGTCCCCAAGGGGCAAGAACACAGATATCTAGCTATAGCTCAGTGGAGGGATTATATCAGATCAGAGACTTTTGAAAGACCTGTCACCCTGTTTACCTTTAGGCAGTCTCAGCCTCAGAACTGTAAACAAATATTTCAGTCATTTTTCCCTCTGGATATCTGTATGTATAAACCACTTCTGATCTGTACTGACTCATTCACTCCTTTTCAGAAACACTGCCTATAAACAGGCTCTTGTTTCAGTCCACTTAATCTTACTATGAACAAGTCTGTTTAACTGTAAGGTTTTAATTTTTTATTTAAAAAAAAACCCAAACAAACAAAATCAAAACAAACAACAAAAAACCCACAAACAACCACAAATGCAAGAAAAAAAAAAAAGCCTTGATCCTCCTTTTAGATGTCTGATCTTTGACTTTGTGGACATACTTGCATAGGTGGGTTAGACATTTTTAAAAAATTAGACAATATTGGTGGAATTTGGGTTTTCCTGAAACTAAAAAATTTATTATCAGCAGCGAATGTATTTGCTGGGTAGATGACATCCAAGTACCTTTATCATTTGAATATGCCCTACAAAAATCACTTAAGACAGTCTCTCTTAGTTCAGTGTAAGCTCTCCAAAAGTATCAGAGAAGTGATGTTAGCTAGGAGAGGAGCCCCCCAAACTATATCTAGAATCACTTGATCTTTGATCTTGGTTTGCTGGTGGTTTGCACAGTAGCCCAGGGCAAATCTTTTGACTTTGTATGTGAGCCTTTCTTTAATTCCAAAATAAGAGTACTTGCCCAGCTGAGAATAACATTAGAAAGATTTTAGAACAAAAAAGGCTTTGTGTGCCCCAAATCTTGTGTCATTTTTTAAAACTATGTGAGTTAGCCTAATGAAAGATACTTCTTCATCTAAAACTTATCAGTCATTGTTAAGCCTCTAGTGTATGTTGTCTGGGATTCTGGTCTCTCCATTGGAGAGGGAGTTATTTTTAGATGGCAGGTTGCCCAGTCTGTCTTAACCCTTTAACAAAGCAATTTGTCTTTGAGTTGAGTGCATAGAGTGTCCAGATGATGAGACGCTTGAACTTGGTTGCAATGAAATCTACCATTTTCAGCTAGTTGTTCCTGTCTTTAAAATGTTTATATTATTCGATAAATTGAGTAGAAAATGGGGTAATAGATATGCCAGATAATTTCTGGAAGTCTGCTTCTTTTGAGGATCCCCTGAAGACACAAGCTGTTACGTGAATACTACATCAACAAACGTCCCTGTATCAAGGACTTAAATACACAGTTCACTTAGGGCAGAGAGAAATAGCACTCGGTGTCCTAAGGCATTGATAGGCATCCATAGATATTTATTAGTATGTGCAATGTCCTAAGATACAGGAAAACCTTTAGTTTTATGTTCTAAATACATTCTGCATTTTTCTGTATCCTCTAACAGTATCAATCTTGTTAAGGGTAAGCTGAAATTCTGAAAATAAGCTAGTTGATGGTCCTTTTGAATATATGTGAAGTCCTTTTATGTATCTAGTACTTGCCTTTGGACAAAGGCCAAAGAAAACATTTTTTTTAATGGAAATAATACAAAAAGTTTCAATTCACTGTGTTTTCTGTTCTCAAAATGGAAATTGAACTTTTAATATCAATTACAGATATACTCTTTGAAAAATCAAAGTTTTTCATCAATATTATTAGCAAATTTTGACTTCTTACCAGAGAATTTGTAATGGAGGAATGTGTCCACTTTGGAACCAGTGTAGCAATAACCCATATATTTTGATGTCAGAAATGTTGAAATTATTTTGAAATAAGATTTCCAGCCATCAGAAGCTTGAGTAAGAATGTCCTGTGGGAACTGAAGTGGTTCTGAGTCTTTTTAACAACTTCACAGGCAACCAGATCTCTTCTGTTAAGTGTATTTAGTTGTGATTTCAGCTGAAAAGGAACTTGTCAGACTTGGTGTTATGAATATTGCATTAGAAGGGGGGAAAAAACATTTAATTGTAAATGTATAGTTTATTTGACATTACTGAGTTTAAGCAGTGATTTACCCCCAACTCCATGAGTTATACACACCTATAATTTGGAAGCAAATTGGAAGACTGTTGATTATAGAACTAGCATTCCTGTTGCTTCTGCTTAGCAAGCTGTTATGCACACAGTCAGCATCTGTAATATTTATTATATGCCAGGAATTCCCATTTTGTTTTCCTCCCCTCCCATATATATTTGCTCTATGCTAGAGCTTTGCACTTCTGTTCCCTCCTGTACAGTAAGACTCTCCATGAGTGTCAGTGGGAGTAGAGCAGAACTGACAGTTTATAATTCTAGTGAACTTCTCTGGTGGCACAATCCCACAGCAGGAATACAGGCTTGTTTTGCATTTCTTTTTGCATCTGCACAATAGAAGAGGGATTTAGCTGTAGAAAATGGGGAAGGGATATAATACACAGATTTTAAAAAGTAAGGGAAAAATGAGCAAGAGGAGGTAATATTCAAGTATAGTATTAAGAGCCTACTGTGATGGGTTTGAAGTGGTTTTGCTATTTTGGAAGCAGATAACTAAATAAAGCAATCAGTCATAGATACCTTTTTACTAGAATCTCCTACCATTTTTTTTATCCTGTCAGTTTCCACCATAGGAACAGCATGGATGTAAATACCAGCTAGAGCTATAAATGTGCTGTTAGCAGGAGGAGTGTAAAACATCAGCTTTTCAGCTACTGTATGAATACTGAGATGTGTTAACAGTCCAGGACTGCATCTCCACAACGATTTACACATATGTCCAGTTTGAAGCATATGAGTAGTCTAAGAGTATTTGTATTAGTATAAAAATTACTTTAGCAGTTCAGGCTTTGTTTTCCAGTCAATTAGGCAAATCCAAAAATGACCTCATGGTGATTCGTGTTAGCTAAGACTGCAAAATACACCTTTTGATTGTGTATTATACTATCTTGTATGTTTATCTTACAAATGTCATTCTTCCATGATCATGCTTTGTTCCTGTAATTCTGACTTTATCTGTTACAATGAAGGTTTGGCTTTGGAAAACTGGAAACAGACTTGTGGTTATAATTGTTTCCATAAACCGTGCAGCCTTTAATGCTCAAGTCTAAATAAAGAACAGAATTCCCATAAAACAGAGTAATGGAAGCAAGCAGCTTCTGCTGCGAAAAATGAGAAAACCTGTTCTACTTAATAAAAGTTATAAAAGTAATAAAAGTTTCAGTATGTTAGTTTGCAAATATTTATTCTGGACATTGATTTTGTGAAAACTTAGTCTATTTGCTGATTATTGCAAATACAGAAAACATGCAGGGGTTTATTGTCTAAATGTTAATAGGTTCACAGAGTTTCATTATCTTCTATGACAGAAGGAAGAAAGAAAATATTCCAGGTTCTGTTTTTTCCAGCTATGTCCCTTCTTGTTGCTTTTAGGTTTTGTTGTACCAGAACATAGTAGATGGGTCAGTGAAATTTGGCAGTCTGTGTACATGAGCTACGTGAGGCACAGACCTTTAAAAAAACTCTGGTAAACTGAGCTGCAGTGATTTTTAGCTGAGCCAGAGTAGAACGCACTCTAAGGAACAAACCTCTATTTTGCTATTATTCCCCAGCTTTGTGATGGTGAAATAATTTTAATAGACGTCTGATGTGCCATGGCCACAATGGTACAATTCAGCTGTCAGTAAAAGCATATTATTTTTTCAACAGCACCTACCTATAAATAAATGTGGTAGAAGATCTTAATTACAGTTTGCCTGAAAAGTAGGATTAGAACTTTTTTTTTTCCCGTTTGTTTTTGTTTTCTTGTTGGGGTTTTTTGTTGTTATTGGGTTTTTTTGGTTTTGTTTTTGGGTTTTTTTTTTTTTTTTTTTTTTTTTTTTTTTTTTTTTTTTTTTTTTTTTTTTTTTTTTTTTTTTTTTTT
>JAWWTY010000077.1:105735101-105954271 GCA_035222235.1 Margarornis squamiger | reverse complement strand
AACTTTTTTTTTTCCCGTTTTTTTTTTTTTTGTTTTTGGGGTTTTTTTTTGTTATTGGGTTTTTTTGGTTTTTTTTTTGGGTTTTTTTTTTTTTTTTTTTTGTTTTGTTTTGTTTTGTTTTGTTTTTTTTTTGTTTTGTTTTTTTTGTGTTGTGGTTTTTTTTTTATTTGTTTGGTTTTTTTTTTTGTCTGAGTGTCAAGAGGAGGCTTTTGTGTGTGGTTTTGAGGTTTTTGAACTGGATCTAGGAAAAGATTGAAGTGCTAGCTACCTAAAAATTTTCTTGCCATGGGCATACATTATGGTCATTGTGTAATTGTTTTACTAAATGTCCATGGATTCTGTGTATAAAAACATCTTGTACCCCATTTCTGAGCAGCATTTGAGTGCTTTCTCTAATCGAATGAGGTAAGTTGCAGATGGGCATCAAACCTGAAAAGTGATTTTGATGCAAAAGTATATGCAAGTGCCTATTTTGTTCATCCTCTGGTTGCTCTGCCTGCATGTTAGAATGTGTCTCCAGTGCAGTGTCACAAAATGGATGCTGTTGTTTATAAATCTCATGAAATATTTTATGTATTTTAAAAATGGAAGTCAGTGAAGAAAGAATGTTGTATAGTGTGCTCTGCCTCATTCATCATCCTCAAAACATACTGTGTTTCTGAGCCTAGTCTTTACTGTTGGGATCAATGTCCGAAACGGTGATAGCACAGCTTGACTATTTAGTTTCTATAAACTTCACAGCAGGAATCATGATGCCATGAGTGCAAAATTCACCTGTATCCATATTGGAGGACCTCTCTGCAGGAGGCAGGATCTTGCACTTGCACCTAACTCAGGGAGTATAATTTTTTTTCCCTCATAAATCATGCTGAATTATACTGCCCTGGATGCATCAGGTACATGAAGTAGCTACACTAAGGGTCATCTGTACATGGAATGTATGGATTTACTCACAGTCAAAAAAACTCTAAATGATGCATCAAAGAGACTTTTCTTCTCTGCTACATTGGCCCAGTCTGGGAAGCTAACAGAGTTTTCAGATTTGTACTTGCCTTGCTGATTTTTTTTTTTTGAGGCGACAGTGGCAGATTTACATTATACAGATCATTGACAAGTCAAAGACTGTGCTTCAGAAAGAATGACCAAACACTGGTCATTAGGATGCTGTAGCCAAAAGTGGTCAATCCAAGTACCTTGGAATTTTGGCTTGTACCCAAAAAAACACTGGGATGCTGGGTAGATCTTTTTTTGCTTCAAGTACAGATCCGTGAAATTATAGACATAAAAGAAGGGGATCTGGCAAGCTTTGTTCTGTGAGTGTAAAGATTCAATATGGACAGCAGTATGTCCTAGTCATGGCATGCCTCCAAGAAGGCATTGATGCCTTAGCAGAAAAGCAGGCATCACAATCTAAGCCCTGGAAGGGTACAGTTAGCCAGCATTTGAGGTGGTGTCTAAGGACAGGATTTCTGGAATTTTTTTTATTTTTTTAACCTTGCTGAAATCATAGGCACTTCAACTGAGATATATTCTGTCTTGATGATGTTTTACTTGGTCTAGATATGCCTTGTACCGAAGCTGTGTGATGCCTGGAACGAGATTCCAATATCCATATTGTATTTATAAATAGTTTGATTTTTAGTGGTCCCAAAAAATCAGAGCTGCTGTCAGCAGTTAACTTAATACTGTTTTGCATTTAGTGGCAAGACAAATGGGCCAGAATTAACAGAGGTGGTTGTTTTAACAGTACTTCATGATGTAGGCAGCTCTAATTTGGAAACACATTGGTAGCGGTTGATCCCATCAGATTGATTGTCTTTTGCATTATTTGACCCAGGTTTTCTGCTGTTGTCAGTCATACTTATGAGAGGGTAGCAATCATCTACTATAGATACACAGTTTTATAGATACACAGATATTCACAGGTCTTCTGTGACAGTGTTGGTGCTGATTTTTTCAATGTCCCCATGTCAAGTACCAATTGTCTGTCTATTTTATAACCCTTTTATAACCCTTTAGAAAAGACTAGAAAACACCTATCTGTGTAGCCTCCTTGCTTTCCTCCTCTTCAATCCACTGTACAGACAAAAAAGAGAAACAGCATGAAAGAAGAGGAGGGTATGATGTGAAAAATTACCAATTTTTCCCTGTTTGTCTCATCTACACCCATCCCGCTGTCAGTCAGACCTAAGTGTTGATATATCATGCACAGTTTTTGGTGTACTTATAGAATCTGAAAGTGGGCATATAAAAGTCAGCAGCCTGTGAAATCAGGAAACTTACAAACTCATGCAAGGAGGTGACTTGTGGCACGGTGAGACCTTCCATCTCTTTTTGTGAGAAATATTTACAGTCCCTGCACTCTTACTTGCAAGTGACAGTCAGCATCGTGCTTGTCCTGCAGGATGCTTAGATGTAGAGATAGGAAGGCAGAACCATGACAGCAAAGGTTGTACTTTAAGCTAGACAGTCACACTATCCAGCTAGATGTCAATGTTAGCGCTTAATTCAGGAACTGATAGGTGTGTGTAACAGCGTGTATGTAAAGCCAGTAGTTACTGTTGTGGTCATGGCATCCTCTGATACAGGTCTGAATTACATTATCAGTGAAAAGTACTGCAAATAGAAAAGATCCTTGTACATGATGTACATATTACAGTGCAATATAGAAGAGGTCCAGTCTAACCAAGTGCTTGCTTCATGGTAATAGCCTTCATCTTCAAGCAGGTTAAAGGGGACAAAAATTATGTCCTTGTTCTGTCTTCTCACAAAGCCGGAATCTGACAGAGTCTGGTTGGGTTGTTACACATTTCAGAGTTACAAGACTTAGGTGGTAATTGGAATAGGAAGCATTCACTATTCGTGGCCTCTTTAAAAAAATAAACTTCCATCAAAATTCTTTTCCATGTTTACCTCAATTACACTGAGATAGAACTTGTAGTTTTCATAGTTTCAGCCTAAATGTCTCTAGCCATTTCTTTGCTAGTTACCTCGAAGTAGATTGCTGGATTTCTGCTTCAGGTTTGGAAGGAGCCTAGCAGATCACTTGAATAAATGGACAAAGCCCCCAGAGCAGCTCCAGGCCCCTTGCACAGACCAGGAGACACTGTTTGTTTGCTTTATTTCTCACTCTTAGCTAGAGGGGTTTAATGCTTGTTCAGGGCTAAACCTTCAAAGTGAGCACATGTGAGTCTCATTTGCTGAAGTTGCCATGTTGTAGGCTCCTGCTCCCAGGGATAAAGGCTTCTCTGAGGCTGCATGAAACTCCTAAGCAAGTGCAGATTTCTACCTCAATGAGCTGGTCCTGCTGCCAGCATTCTCCACATACCCATCCCAGGGAGGCCCTCCTCCGTAAACTCCACATGAAAGAGAGCAGACTAAAAGCCTTAGAAAGTGCATCCAGCTTTTTGTTTCCTTTGTCATCAATACACTGTGTTCTGGTGTCTCCAAGACAACCATGTCTAAAAGACTGACTGCATCTTTCACTGCAGCTCTATAGTGAGTTTGCTGAGATGGGCTGTGAGGGCCAACCTCTACCCTTTTTTTAATTCGTGTTTTTTCTGAGTAGTACTTAAATACTTTATGTGCTTCCTTTAGTTTCAGTTTTATTACAAGAAATAAGCTTTGGTTTATCAGATATTGGTTTTAAAGATACTGTTTTAGGGTTGTCCCAGCTCATCTTTCTTTGAATAGTTTTAACAAGCAGTTAGGATGTTCCCAGTAACAGCCTGCAACAATGCTGGCTTTCTTTGCATTTCGGGCCCATTCTGCATCTGATAATAGATGCCTTCCTGCCACTGAATAGAGATGTACTGAATTTTGTGTTCTGCTGGCTCTTTGTTGGCCATGTGTGCCACCTTCTTGAATGATTACTGGTTTCAAATGTAAGTTGGGAAAGTCAAAATACTTAGTTTTATGATTTCTGTATAGTTGTCAGTTTGCATACTTGCAAATCTGCAGAACTGGTGGGAGGAGGGGAGTGATCATTCATGTGTGGTCTGAACAACATCAGCACAATCCTTTTCCAGTGCTCATCTGCCCAGATCTGTGGCCTCCATGTCCCCTTCTGTGTAATGTACTGCTCTGCCACTTGCTTAGAGAAAACTGGTGAATGAAATACGGTTTCATGAGGTCAGGGGCTTTGGGAATCACCATTGTTCTGTTTCCTTACAGTTGTCTAGGAGAAGCTGGACCAGGGTTGGTCTCTTTTGGCTGAGGTGAAGAGTAGTTAAAGATCATGTAATTTTTTATGGTTTATAGCTGTGTCAGTCAAGAACACCACTACATCCCTGCTATGGGCCTTGGCTTAGCATGAGTATCCGTAGAAGTAAAGCAACTGTTTTTCTTACTGTCACTTTCCAAAATGTCTGAGACCCACAAGAAAAAAATAAAATTCTCTCTTAGCAAATTCCAGCCTGAGTGGTGGCAATTTCTGCTATCATTGTATTGGTGTAGTTGAAAAGGGTAAGCAAAAACTTGCCTGCAAACAGTAAGAAAGGATTGTGGTAATAAGGCAGTATTAGTGGAGCATAGCCTGCAGTGGAGTGAATGAGAGCGACCTGTGATGTGTATGACCAGGACCATAACTAACTTGGCAGAAGCATTGCTCCTTGCCTGTGTGTTGTTGAGACCAGTCATGTATTCCCTTAGCACTGTGTTTAGAAACTTTTCCTAGGGTTTTTTACCAGGGTATTGGCATAGCAGTGTAAAAAGATAGGGGAGACTGGGACACTCTTCATACTTCAGCAGCCTTGATTCCCACAAACACACCATACACCCTCCTCCTCTTTTTCTGTTAGGCAGGAGAAATTTTAGGAAAAGCCACAGAAGCAAATCTTCCATTTGGTGGTAAGATTCCATGCATCAGAAACTGTATTGTAGCTCCTTTTCGTTTCCCTAGGATGCATTCTTGCAGCTCTTGTGCATGCTAAACCCCCACGAATCAATAACAGTGTGCAGTATAGAGAGTATTCTGGTATCTGCTTGTTTCCCTTTAGCACTTTCTTTGCAAACACAATGACTTTACTCTGGAAGTGCTGGTCTTTGGTTGTTGACATTTTATTTATGTATTAAGTATCCATTTGAGATCCATGTTCAGGAAGGTTTTTTGTTTAACTTTCAAATGAAATCACAAGTGAAAACTGACGCATTTTTCTGTAGCAGTCTGTTCATTTTTTCCTCTCTTGCCTCATTTAAAGCAAGTATAAATAATACCAAGATTACTTTATTTTTTTCAGTCTTTGAGGTGTTGTGGGTTTTGTATTGTTTTTGCTTTGGGGTTTTGTTTTTGGGTTTTTTGTTGTGGTTTTTTTTTGGTTTGGTTTGTTCTTTTTGCAAAACAACATGAAATTACCTTTCCTTTAGACACCATGCAACAGTTTTAACAGCAGTGGAGTAAATAATGCCTTGAACTTGGAGGGGGGGAGGAGAACACATGGCTTATTTATATTTTTTGGGGAGACATATATAGACTTTTAAGATCTTAAGGTTGATATGACTGGCCTTACTATATTAATAGGCTGTGGCTGGTTGGTTCAGGCTTTTTAGGTCTTGCTTAAAATCACTAAATTCGCATTCATTAGTAATGTGGATGTCCTCCTTTAGTTGTTCAGTTACACCATAAATAATTTGTTTCATGTGTATGTAATGTTTTTAGTAAATTGACTGATGAGGGCATTGAGTTACGTAATAATGAAGACCTTGAAACTATAATTAGTTTTGATCTATTGTGCTATCAAAATAACCTAAAAGACAAAGCACTTTTCTCTGAGTTATTGTTCTAAGTTGCATTTAATAATCACAATTTATAATCTGTTAAATATTTAATCATTTCAGTGTTTCATGTTAAATAAACGTTTTCATTTTGAAAGGTGGATTGTTCCTCTCTGTAAATAGGTCAGTATTAGCCAAAGTCACCTTTTTCTGAGAATGTAATATTTTACAGTTGACTTCAGTTTTAGGAGTTTTGACAAAAATTGCACTTTTTCCTATATGGAGTTTGGGAGGGGGAAGATAAAATGATTGTTTCATGTCATTACTGAAATACCCTGTTGTCACCAGCTATGTTACTTCTTATTTAACATGTCCTAGTGGTGCTGCATAAACTACGCAGTGGTCCATAAATAAACCTTAAAAATCCATGCTTCTGTTTTTATCATTGGTAGTGCCTGCTAGTAGGCACTGTCACGTAACTTCTGCCAAGCTGTAAATAACATTATTTTTCAGCCATATATTGCTTCCTTCAGCTTGCCATGCAAATCTTTAGTCTGGGAGAGACTTTTCTCATGAGGAGCCTGTGTGGCATTCATTGTGCTTTGCTGTGAAGATGAGGGCAGATTCTTGCTCCACTTGTAAACCTTTGCAAAAACAGCTTGCTAAATACTGAGTTTTTGAGGGATTTGTTTTCCTGCTTTCTGTTTGCTTTTGAACTGGCATGCTTAATACTCTTTCTGGACATGTTATGTAGAATAATTTGGGAGGCAGGAGAGAGAGGGAAAAATAAGTGTGCTACACATAGCATAGCACTTGGCAAACTTGATAGAGAAGCAGACCTAGGACTCTAGCCCGATTTCCCTAGACACCAGTCAAGTACAAATGCTTTCATAGCTTTCACTGCCCAAGGCAAGCCGGAAAGAATTACCGCCCCCCTAGTCAAAAGCCACTTGCACAGTAAACAAAATAGTCACTAAACAATTTGCTGCCCTTAATATTTTGCTGACCTGTGTGACCCCCTGTCCCGCCTGCGTGGCAGAGCTGTCCCTGCAGCGGTGTCCCTGGAAAACGCAGGGCTGCAGCATTGCGGTGGCGTTTGATGGTGCATTCTCGAGCTGTGTGTTTGTGGGTCAGAGCATAAATTCCTTGTCTGAGGAGAGGCTGAGAAGGCTTCTCGTCTGGAAAGACAGAGATTTGTAGCAATTACAGGGGGAATAGACACTGCCTGTGGTCCAGCTCAGAGGGTGCGATGTGAAACTGCCCAGCTCAGCCATGGCAGCAGTAGCAGTGGATCGTCCTCACCTCTCATCTCCACCTCCATTTCATTATTGCAGGGGAACTCCTCCTGTTTGACTGAGGAGGGATGTTCCTTGAGGTCACCCAGTAAAGTATCATTAATAGGGGCAGGGATAGGCATATTCCCTGTTTATTCCCTTCCTCCTTTACTGGACAGTTTTATTTCCCATAGATCATGTTCCATAGCAGATGAATTTGAAGCCCACAAGAAGTTTGAGTTTTGTTTTTATTTGAATTTATTGTCCATGGTAAAAAAATGAAATAGTCAAACCATTACTGTATGTGCATGATGTTTATGAGCAGATGAGAAGTGCAGACTTAGCTATTGGTCCAGTAAATGTAGTAAAGTACTATGTCAAGAAACCTAAACACACCATTTAAAAACATTATAAATTTAATTTTGGGAAACAGGAATAATTTGCAACACAGCATAAAAGAGTATCAAAACTGTGTTTAGTTCTGATGAGCTAGTTCTCTAATTCAAAGTTGTATTCATGTATTGACTAGGCCTTCAAACTATTTCAGGCTCAGTTGAAAAAAGTAAAGGACAAAGCCTTCTTTCTTACATTAACAAAAAACTCCCAAATCCTGAAGCTGATGATCATGATGAAGAAAAGTATCAAATATTTTAAAAGTAATAACTGCTACCTGACTGAATACATTTAGAAAAAGATAGACCCTTTCCATTTTCATCTAGATAAATTACATAGCTTCTTTGATCTTAAAGATTTAGTTTTTCCTTCAGATCAATGAGCACCACAAGCTCACCTAGGCTACAAAGAAAGAATGGTTCTCTTTGACAAGAGAGGGAACATTTATATGAATCATACTCATTTATTTTTTCTAAATAAGAAGATGAAGATTTCTGTGCGTACTGTAAGTGGTGACAGATTTTCGGGACAGTTTTTAAAGAGTAGTGTTGTTTAAACTCATTCATTTTTTGATTACTCAGTATGACTTCATACTGAGTTTTACATACTTTTATGCTGATTTCTGATTCCCTTATGGAAGTCTTCTGAATTTAGGTCTTGCCTGTTTGTTAAAATTAATTTAAGAATTGAATCTGAATTTTCTGTAAATACAGCATGAATTCTGTTTGTTCTTCATCCATCATTAGATAAAAGCATCTCAAGTTGTGATGGAGAGAATGCATTTGACAGAATAGTGGAAAGAAGTGATGTGCCCAATGTTGTTACTTTGTAAAACACTGTGATGTAAACTCTCCCAGGTAAAACACTGTGATGTAAACTCTCCCAGGTGTGGGCAGTCTGCTTAAGGCATTGCTCTTTGTCCTGCCTCTATCACCCTGCATCAAGATTTTGGGAAGACCATTGGGTCTGATACCTTTAGTGCTGAGACTTTTTTATTTTCTCCCCATCTTTCCCAGTTGGCAGAACGATAGAAGATATTTCACTGGCACTTAAGGGAAAGGTCCTTTGAATTGCCCTGAAAAACACAGACACTTTTTATGACAAAAACCTCTTGGAGACGTCTAGTTGAAACGTGTGAAGGTGGAGAATTGGGTTCTGTCACATGTTAGAAGGCAGGCTAAGAAAAGACATAGTGTAGACAAGGTGTATTTACGATATTAATTAATCCTAAAACAAGTTAACATTGCAGTACTTGGCAAAAGTGCAGAAATCTGTTGGATCTGAAGGCAAGCTAACATAAAAACAAAGGTATGCAGCTGTACGTGAGACAGTGGAATTTGATTTGTAAATAGATTGAATGCAGTTGCTGATTTTAATGCTGGGGGCTTGTTGAGAGTACCACAGATAAATCACAGTTCCATGACTAAAATTTCAGATGTCTCAAGCTTCCTTGGTTCTCAATGAAAAAGTTGAATTGTTGTGTTGGAGACATCCAGCAATAAAGGAGTTAGGAAAAAAACATGTAGGTGGGTAATTCCATTTTTTTGAAAATCAGCAAGTTATGTCTGTAATGGGCCAAATGCCAACAGATGCACACAAAAAGTGACATCCCTGCAATAATAGCACAAAACACACTGTAGTGAATTTTATCAAAGTGTTAACATCTAGTAAGGAACAGCAGCCATGTTGTGTGCTTGTATGCCAAAAATTGTTTTAATTTTACTCAAATGCCTTTCTCCATACCCAAATTACTGTATGTATTTCATTTGTGGCATCATGTGTATGTTCTTCGGTAATATTTCTGATTTATGGCACTACTAAATGTGAAAACATCTGTTAAGGCCTTCACATGAGTATTATTATTTTATGACATCATAGTTTGCTGTCATTTGTAACATCCTTAAGTTATGTACACAATATTACAGGGATTATTGAAAAATGGACAGGACTTGAAAATAGAGTTCAATTTTCAATGACTTTTCGCTTTCCCTTGGCAGCATATCAAAGCAAAGTAATAACATCTTGGTGCCAGTATTTTAAAATGTAGCTCAGATGTTTACTGTAAGGTCAGATCTGTTCCATTTCACTTGCTGCTTCCTTCTACTGCCAGAGAGGCTGCTTTTAGTTTGCAGAAATCCCTTTCTCATGGGAAGGTGAGCTTTAGATACCACGATCTTGGGCCCTGAGAGGCAAATCAAAATAACACATCACTCATTTACTGTAGGCATTGCCTCACTTAATAAGAGTTACTCCGGACTCAGGGTGCTCAGCTGAAATGGCTGATCAAATTGATTATATTGCTTGCTAACCTGTCTGATTACCTCATCAGAGTGTTATGCGCCAGCCATGTGGACTCTCTCCACTGGGCAGGAAGGTCTACAGTACAGGCACTGTGAGCAGCCTGTCCAAACAAAGCTGAAGATGTGATGCCACATTTTCTGGATAATGCCTTTTGTACAACTACCAAGCCTGTATTCGTAGGCTCTCAAACTGTATTCCTTGGGACCCTCCTGAGGGTAACTGAATTCCTCACCTTTACTGTAAAGTGGGGTAGGGTGATGTCAGTATAGATCTATTTTTCAATTACAGTGTGCACCTTTTAATAGAAAGTAGTGAAGAACATCTGCACTGAAGTTCCTTGAAATAAATAGAAAATATTTAGCCTTGGGTTTGGGGGTTTTTTTGTTTGATTTTTAGGGTGAGGTGTGAGGGAGTGTTTGTTTTGTGGCTTTTAATGTTGGGTTGGTTTGGGGGGTTGTTGAGTTTTTGTTTTGGTAGGTTTTGCCTTTTTTTTTTTTGTGTAGTTTTGTTTGTTTGTTTGTTTTTTTAAACTTCCTAGAACACAGCCCTACACCCTAGTGAAATAGATTCTAAGCATCACTACAGACTCCAGTCCTTGCCTGCAGGATGTAGACTGGCCAGACCTGCATTCGGATGGCTGTCAGTTCTCTCAGACACAGGCGAGAAGAGAGAGCGTCTTTTATCTGCTACTGACGAACATCAGACTCCCAGCATCAATGACAGGCTGCTATTTCATGCTCTATAGTTTTGTTTCAACAGAAATTCAGTATGCTGTTTCACTGAATGACTTTGTCTTCTCTCTTTAGGTGAAGCTGTTGCATTTATGGACTGACAGCATTTTCACATGCATGCAAAGACATGCCTGGGTTATAGTATTGGAGAGGAAGTGTGCATCATGCACGAAAAAAGGAAAGAATTTTGTCTGGAGTGACTTCCACAATCACTTAGATAGATCATGCATCTGCTTATATGAGCTATCAAAGTACAGCATTTCAGTGATTTTTGCACAAGGCGTTCATGATAGTGCTTAACCTATGGAAAAATATCTCTGGATCAGCAGTCATTACTGTAGTAGTGTAGAACCCAGTATACTGTGTAGTATTTTCTGAAGTACATAGCAAGTGTAACATGGCTTTCTTTATTCCCTTTGCAAACTGACATTGTTTTGGGGGAGAGGAAGCGAAGAGAGATGTTCGTTCTCATGAGTGAATGCCACAGGTGTCTTTTTGGGGAATTCAGACATTTGAGGAAAATTGAGAGCAATGCAGATGGCATTTGAAATAGCCATTGAAATATAGTGGGGCTTTTCCACTCAGATTCCTTTTGGAAATGAATATTTAGTGTACTGGTAAGCAAAACAAGGAGTGCCTTCCTATTGGAATAAGTTTCTAAAGGAAAACTGAGTTTCATTTTTGTGATGCATTGATTTGACAAGTTACCACTGAGTGTTTCCATTATCCACGTGCTTGGATTCTGTTTGATTCATGTAAATATTACAAGTTATAGTACTATTTTCATTTTGTACGTAGGACTGTGAGGCAGGGATCAGTCCCATTTTACTGGTTGCTGTAAAAATAATCCCCAGACACTTTGCAGTCTGGGCATTTAGAGGGTGTTGCTGCCTAATCGTTACTAAGAAATTTAGAATGTCGTAACTAATAACTGAAAAATCAAGATTGCAGAGAGTGCAGTAGCTCACTGCTTCTCAGAAAAATAGTCTTGACTCAGACAGTAATAGGTTAATTGCCACATCCAGAAATGAATCCTAATGATTCCCTTTAGGAGCCATTATCACATGTGGGGTTTTCATTGAGATATTTATAACTGTAATCTTTGGTCTCAAAGCTCATGTAACTGCTCAATCCAGGAACGGGTTTCAGAAAGGTAATATCCTGCTCTCATCCTTAGGCTTTGCTAAAAGCAGAATTTTCAGTTCTAGTTCAATCAGTCAAGCCCCTGCTATTTTCAGGCATTATTCCAATCTAACACAATTTGAATGTCAAGTGTCTTGTCTTTTGCACTCACAAGGCCCACAGGAAAGTCTAGACATACACACGCAGACAAAAGAAAGCTGCGTTTATCATAGGAAGTGTATCTTCAAATATATCACAAGATCTGGTTTTTTATTCTCTGTTCTTCTGTGACTAGACTGAATCTTGACTGTAAAACAAGAGTCTATTCAGCCATATCTGCCTCTTCTGTTTCTACCTGGAATAAATGGCATATATTTGCACAGCATTGTCTTGGCATAGGATCCTAAAGTATGTCTTAATTTTTCAGTGGCTTTATTGAAAGTTCCGTTTTGGATGAAGTCTGTATCTCTCTCATTTGTCTGCATATGTATCCAAGGATTTATTTTCTTTTTCTCCTTCCTATAATAACCCTGGTACCACGTTGTGCTGCTGTCACACCTGTCTGCATCTTGTGAAGAAAACGTTTTTTATCAGTGTTTTTTTCCTGGCATAAAGCCTTTTTTATTTCTGTCAATTCTATTACTGTCAATTTGAATGTAAGGGGATTATCTCAGCCTCGTAATTTTGTAATGCCTAGACAAGATATTCAAAGAATGGTAAAAGATCTTGAAGGAAAGTATCATCACTTGAATTTTGACTTAAACTGTGTCAGCTCTACACAAGTGACCTCATGTTGGTCATTTTAATGAGTTTACGCTGCATAGTGCAGTCAAACATGAAGCAGCAATACTAGTTCTGCTTGCCACTAGAATTTCTCTAACTTGCCTAGAGGCAGGTAGACCATACTTGAAATAAAATAGTAATTTGAAAAGATTTGAGTCTGAGGTCCCAACTCTGTAGCTTAGACCCAAAGAAGCCAAGTTTCTCTTCCTCCTTTGTTTTTCCTTATGTTGAGATTTGGTGACCTTGCAAGGATGGGCAATTTTCATCTCATTGTGAATATGGTTTAGGTAATCAACCAAGAAAATAAAAGGAATTTATAATCATCTGTGAGCATTCACTAACTGCCAGTCACTAAAAAGTATTCTAGCACTGGATTTTATTTATTTTTTTTTCTGATCATCGCACTTATTTCAGCTCATGATGAAAACCATGTGAAGTATGTACTAATTACTCTCTGCTACTGTGTGTGGATTGATTGCAACATTAAGGTTTCCCTGTGGTGTTGCAGTGTTTTAGGTGAGCTTCTGTGGTCAGCAGTGTGAAGTCATTTCCTATATATTTCTGATTCATTCTAATACTAGTGATCCTTCATTTATTTTTAAGGTATCTACACACATCTGTTGGATCTAGGGGAGATGTGAAGCATATTTGGAGATTCTTTGAATGACCCAAATAATAGAGATCTCTTCAAATAGGTGAAATCAGGCATTTTCCTTGCGGTTCTCTTGATATTCCCCCTCTTTATTTATAATCCATTGATGTTTTATTGGCATGTCAGCTTTGTCATTTTAAATGTAGAAAGCAATATACAGAGTGAGAGAATAGCCATCCTAGGTTACTTTCACCCACAGTACTCCCTCATAATGAGATAGACATACTATCCTAGCTTTTTGAGTCCTCTCCTGTGGGAAGCACCGCTGTGGCCTGCCTGTGAAATACTCTGTACTAGCCCACACCAGTCACCAAGTGCTTTTTTTTTTTATTTTTAGGATCAGATATCTCTGTTTAAGAATAATAATGATAAAAACCTAGACTAGATACTATTAAGCTGCTATGCCAACTAGTTTTCTGCCTGAGGCCTACTGGACATCATCCAGTGATAGTGTAATCCGTGGGATTTATGATTTTTATTGCTATCTAACCACATCAGTGTAAATACTGCTAGGCTGTCTCTGCTGTCTCTTCCACCCCCTTTGGCAACTGGCAGGTTTCTTGTCCCTGTTAGTTACAAAAGCACAGTGTTCAATCAGAAAGGGTATTTTTTTTCACCGTTACCATTTGCTGAGGTAATGAGCATCCCTGTGTTACACAGTGATTGTGCTTTGAGATCGGCTGTGCCTGCTGTTTGCTGTGGGGATGCTGGTGCAGTTGTGTCCATATCCAGCTCTGTTGGCTGGAAGGTTCTCCAGGTTCCCCCCCAAGACAACAGCATTTATCTTTGAAGAAAGAAGTGGCATGCAGAGCTGCTGCAGTTAACTAGACTATGACTAAGGACCTTTTAAAAGTTATAAAGAATAATTGCAGCTTTGGAAAATTGCAGCATGCCCAGAGCAATGACATGTGAGAGAGGGACAAAAGGCACCAGTTTAGATAGACCAGACAGAGGAAGGAAGGAAGGAAAGAAGGAGAGGAAAATCTGTACTGGTGTTTGTGGAGAGTCATCGCATTCAGCTGTGCACTGGTTTGTGAAGCTGAAAGGCAAGTTTAGGGAAAGTTGTCCCCTTGCCCCTTGCAGCATCCATATCCACATGGGAGGGACTGCAAAATGGGGTCCCAAGAAACAGGTGGTATCCTGGGGTATGCAGCAGATTACAGAATATTAAATGTTCTCACATCTGCTTCAAGACGTGTTGTGTTTGCCCTTTCTTTTAATGGGAAGCAGGAATGTTGACAGGACCACTGCCATTTTGTCAGTGCTGGGAATTTTTGTTTGGTGTGGTGCAGTGCATATGTAACACTCGCTTCTGCCTGAACAGTCCTGTAATTTAATGAGAAACCACCCCAATTTTATTTTGCTGTATTTCTTTTGATGGTAAGAAGTGACATACAGCCTAGAAGCAATATATGCTTCTCTCTATGTTCTGTTGTTGTTCCTAACCCCCTTTTAGCACGGGGGCTTAAGCCACTGTTTAAAACTGCTGAGCAGTTGAATTCATGAAACAGATCATCATCAGCTCATTTGAAAGTATGCACCCATTTGGTATTTCAGCAAGTTCTGCCCTTTACAGAAACTTCAGGAGCCTGCATATTTATTTTGTTCACTTGCTTATTTTTGTAAAGACAGCCCTCCAGTGATCTTTCTGCCTAGGTGTGCTCAAAGCCTGAGCTGCAGCTTGAAATTAGTAACACTTGGCATCTCAGTTGGGAGCACAGTTGAAAGGGGAGACAAGAAAAGTGAGAGCATCAGGGAATAAAGTAAGTTTTAAAAAACTAGAAAACAGAACACCTGGAGAGACAGGAAGGAGGAAGAAAAAGGAGAAAGAAAGAAGAGCTAGGAAAAAACTTGAAACCTGAAGCTCATAAGAACTTTGGGCCAAGAGCAGTTAGGAAAAAGAGCATATAAAAGCATCTAGTCTCTGTTCTCTCCTTATTGCTAGCAAGGGAAAAGAAACACCAAAAAAAAAAAAAACCCAAAAAAAAAAAAAAAAAACAAACAAAAAAAAAACAAAAAAAAAAAGACAACCAAACAAAAATAAATAAAAAAAAACCACCAGAGAAAGCTAACTCTTTTTTTCATTTTCTAAAGATAGACTAAAAGGCAAAGCTGCTTATCTAGTTTTTACTAGATATTTAAGTCATTACTGTAGCACTAAAACTGCCCTTTAATTGCTGCACCATAATTGTAGGTATTTGTTTCTTTACACTGCTTAAGGTCACACAAAAATGAATAGGGGTAAAAATAGGTTTCTGTTAAGTGCCTCAATTTTGAAACTGTTTTCTGCTAGCTATCTGCGGAGACAGTACTTCTCCTTTAGTCTCCTGGTTTGGCTGTTCAGTAGATACATTTTTTAATTACCAAATTGGATTTTAGCAGGTGTAGTCGGTTGATGCATTATGGGTATAAGAGATTAGTGTTTAATCCTTCTTTTTATTACTGTGTAGAATGGTATACTTGGGAAAGTATTAAAGGTGCATTGCGTACTCCAGAGTACAGAAATGACATTTATTACCAAGTTTTCTTTCAGCTAGCATTATTTAGAAAAAAGGCTGGTGCAGAACACTGCAGGGCCCTATAGCTCATCTATAGTGAAACTGTCTTAAACAATACAGTGGAGGACAAGAGAAAGAAACCTTTTTGTGTTTTAAAACAAAAGCAGTTGTCGAAACATAAGTACTTCCCCTTCTTGAAAATGTTTATTCTCTTTTTTCTGCATTTTATTTTTCTGAAATAAGGACAAAAGGGGTGTGAAAGCGCAGAAGATCTTTGTACCAGTGAGTGGTAGAGGCAAGGACTGAAAAGGGTCAGTGAATCAGATATAATTTGGACTCTGTTTGAGATACCAGTCCTGTGTTTTGCTGATGGCTGGTATTCCCATACTGAAAAGCTGCAGAGGCATTTCTCTCGAATAGAAAGAACATTATCCCCATTTTCATTCTGGCATGCCTGTTACGACTTTGTTCTGTAAACAAAAAGGATTATGGGAACTGGAAACTAGATGGTATTTTATTAAAGAACTGTCTGAGTCTTTCTCTGTGAATGCAAGAATTAGGCAGTCTGGTGATAGCTACCTGTGAAAGAAAATACTTTAAAAGTAGACATTGTGTTTGAATTATTAGGGTTTATAAGGAAGCAGTCTTGTTATGTAGGACAGAGCTTTAATATTTCCCAGTTGTACCCTGCAACAAAATACTTTAAAAGAAAAAAATCTCAATGCAACTGTACAAATTAAGAACAAAAAGAAAAAACATGTTGCTGAAACAGGGAGAGGGAGGTGTGTGTCCACTATTGTTCTGTCATATAGGTTGCCAGATTGCTTTGAAAGTATATTATTTCAGGAAATGTGCATATTTATCTATCTGGAACTAGCAGTCTGGGAAGTGAGTCAGGGGAGAGAATTGCATTGAATCATATTTGTAGTAACCAGCACAAATTATTTTTACCAGCATATCATACAACTTTTCATAAAATTTTATGGCTTTTTTGCAGTAGCCTACTTACTTAACATCCGAATTCCACAGGGCAAAGTCATATATTAGCACTAGGTTTTACCTAATACTGCAGATCGCTTGAACTGCTTTCAGTTAATGAAAAAAGCATACAGTATGAATTAAACCTAACTCTTGCAAATCACTTTTCCTTTTTAATTTATTTAATTGTTTGATTATTGTTTTCCTAACTGAATAGACAATTGAACAAACAGTACAGCATGGAAATGTTGAAAGTTAAGCTGCTATTAGTCACATCATGAAACACCTCAAGTTGGTAAATAGCTTGAATGTATCCCCAATTTTATCTCAGTTGAAACCTTTTGCTGTGACACTTTTTTTTGCATCTTGTGAGCTTCATAACCTGGCTTTTGCATGGCACCAGGTTATAAAGCTTGTGAAGGCAAGTGAAAATAGGAATTAGAAGCAAATGGCCATATTTGGCCCTCAGTAAGTGGCAAAACTCCAGCTGAGTTTGTGTGACCTCTGCTCGGTGTGGGCTGGGGTGGCACAACGTAGTGCTCAGCACAAAGGCAGGGGTCTTGAAAAGCAATTACTGAATTAGCAGACTTGCCCTTCAGGAAGTGGTAAGTAGCTACCTTTTGACAGCCAGGCTTTCTTTTGAAGTGTTGCAGGTTGGTCACTGCAGAAAGGCTCAAAATGAGTAATGCTTTGAGATTTTTCTGGATGGTCTGGAGTACAGTGTAAGGTAAATGCATGAATGTAAAAGTGAAAAATAAATGGGGGTTAGGAAGAAATTATTAGAAGAACTGCTAAAAACAATGCTGGTGTATTGAAGTATATCAAAAAACTATAATGACAAAATGAATTACGATAGAGGTAGGAAAATGCCATTGCTTAAAATAACCTGATTATATTCCGTATCTATTTTGAATCAGCAATTTCTGTAGCTAGTTTTCTCAGTTTACAGGTGGAAACAAGACGTTTTCCTGGCTGCTGTAGACCACCCATGTATCAAAAATCAAATATTAAATAATTGTTTTAATCTGGCTTCAGGATGTTCTAAAGTCAGACCCACTTTAAAGGTGCTGCTGGTGATGGAAAAGGCAAGTTAGAATGTAGTTCAGTTCTTTGTTGTTATAACAGTTCACCGTGATGTCTAAAACCCACTTCTCTTGAAGGTCATCTATAATTGTAGTAAAGGGTGTCTCATGGGCATTTCACATGCCACTCCAACAAGCCATGAACTGAAATATGAGCCTGTGCACTGTGTTAGTAGGACTAACAGATCACCTTACAGATACAGGAGTAACCAGTCTGAATAAATTACTAATTTATAAAGTAAGAGAGGGGATTACGTGAGGTTTTTTGTGTAGTTTTCCCCTGCTTCTCTGTCTGAGAAGACTTGTTAAATACAGTGTTCTTGGAGAAAGTAGTGTTCAGGTATTAAGTATGCAGATAGCTAGACAGTTCAAGTAGAATGTTTCCATGTAATTTCTCATTCCATCAAAGGTAAAAGTAGTATCTAGTAGGTAGTTGTATCTAAGATATTTTCTTATTCTATTTATTTTGTCTGCTGCAGAATGATTCCTAGTGGATTAAATACCCTTAGATTTTCCATTTTATGATGCACACTCTTAATTGTATTGCTGAAGTACATGTTGTTAGCACTTGGCACTCATTGCAATTTCCATAATGTCCTTTAAGTGAGCCTTAGCCTTCAGGTCGATGCTTAGACATTGAGCAGAGCATTCAAGAGTAGTAACACCATTCCAGCAAATTTACGGAAGGAAGCACACTTGTTTGTTTGTATGCATGTGGATGTTATCTAGAAGTTAACTGAATGTTTTCTAAGTGCAAAAAATCCAGATGGCAAACTCAGTGCAACTTGTCTCATGACCAAAGGAAGTAATGAAAAGTCTGTATTAATATTATATATTGTACACAAATATGTTCATGAAAATTGATGTTAATAACATAACTGATTATATCATTCTTTCTTCAGTCGTTGCTCAGATCAAGTAATTCTGATGTTATCTGCATAAGAGAAAAAGAGCAGAAGCAGATTGTCAAAGAGTGCAAACCAACATGAGTAACTGGAAAAGGGATTTTATTGTCTGCGAAATGGTTCTAGGTAATTGAAGATTACTTGTAAGGTACATGAAGTTGGGCATGTATTTTGTAGATACTATGAATCATTCATCTGATTAGGACTGAGCATGAGTGGTGGAGATCTCTAGTGCTCTTAAAATGAATTTGCATGTCTAGTTTTTAATGTTTTGTACACTACACATGTATGCATATGTTGTAATTACTTCCATGCAAGAGTGTTAAACTGAAAGCTTCCTTTAATACCTCAGAGCAGTAAATTTTCATTTTAGAATGTTGTAGTTAGAGGTCCTGTTTTATTCTTTTTTAATAATATGTACTTGTCTTGGGGTTAGGACAAATTAGGATACTAATGGCTTTTTGTCTTGGGGTACAGTAATCTTATACTAATACTAAATACAATTTTTATTCCATTTAAAGACCCTAGTTTTACGAATACTCATATAAAGCCTTATTTTGAACCTGTAAACTGATTGCATTTGCTCCCACGTTGCATATTACTGCCTTGATCTCATTGAAGGTATTCTCTTTAAAACTGAAAGTTATATTTCAGATTATGATTAAATACTTCCTAGGGCTTTCAGATAATATACTTTTAAAAAGCAGATACTTTCAGAAGATGCACAGGATGCACAGATGAGAAATACTTAAAAATCTATGAGTTATTTTTACAGATTGTGATGCATCTGATCATTTATGCAGTGTTATTAAAAACCAGTAAAATCAGATACTTAATCTCTTTCTACTGCATATAAAGTGACTAAGAGTCTCCATAGTATATCTAGTTAACCTTTTTTTTACGGGAAAAAAATCCATGTGATTGATCTGTCAACATAAAGTGACTTATGGAAAGCATGCCTCCCTTTCCTGTGGTTGTTAGAAAGAACATGGTTGCATAAATAGTCATTATTCACAGCAAAAAAAAAAAAATAAAACAAAAACTCTTGTAGCATTTTTGCAAAAAATCTTTGCCTAAAAACCTACTGTGAGAAATCACTCTGTTCATACTAGTTGAACACTGAAAAATGAAGCAAAGTGATCTAAATCAAATTTACGAGACTGATAACCATACAGTTGGGGGGAGAGTAGCTACTGCACAACCTGTACTCTGCCAAGGGAATTTAATTATAGATGGTTATACTTGAGTGTAATTTGATAATATGTGCTCCTTGCAAAGGGAGAATAATTTTCGCAAAGCATTGACAATTTTATTCGTTTTTACCAGGATACTGTCAAAGGAAAGGGATTTTCATTGAATTTCATAATACACAGTTGCCTGGAGGAAGAATATCAATGAAGTGGCTAGCAGGGTGGTTTTTTTCTTGGTTTTATTTTTTTTGCTACTGGAGTCTATGTTATAAGATGGGAGGAAAAGAAATCTTTTCTTTATGAATTTGCATATCTAAAATACGAATATATTATATTACTGTGCAATAGTTGGGTAATAATTTTTTATAAAATATGGTTGTTATATCTTAATCTTTTAGATGATAATGAATAATATTAATTTTAACTTTTATCTTTTTGAAAAACAGTAATGATCAAAGTTTAGATTAATATTCATTCTCTTTCCCACTCCATACTTTCCAGAAGCAAGTCAGAGAAGAGCCAGAGGTGGATCTGGCTCGCTCTTCATCCTTTCAGTCAAGACACTCTTTTGAAGAACAGATTTTGAGAGCAGTCATAGCTGAGATGAGAGGTCAACAGAGTCACAAGCTATGGGTTATATTGCTGGCTCGTGTTTGGTTTGGGTTTTTTTTTACTTCATCTCTTAATATGTTTTCTGAGGGTTTTGTTTTTGAGGAAGGATGACACTTCCAGGATGCCCAGCTTCCTTTATTCCTGGGGTCTGGCTGGTCTGTGTCTCTAAAACCAAGTACAAGTAGCACCATTTGGTAGTCAAACCTTTAAGTTCTTAAATCATTAAATGTAATGACTTTTGAGTAAGCTCTTCTTGGACATCTTTTTATTTTTGTGCTAGGCAATACAGTATATCCAGCTCTGAAGTCTGGGCAGTCAGAATTATAAAATCAGGACTGTGGTAATTACTTCTAGGTACTGCAATAGGTGTTTTTGACTGGTAGTTTTATATCCTTGGCTTAGAATCTTTCATTTTCTCAGATGGCTGTTGCATTTCAGCATAGTGTTTCAGTGAACTGACTCAAGCTGCAAGGCTTATTTTGAAAAAAGTGGGAGATCAATGGAACATCTGGGAGCTGGACTTTCTGTGGGTCAATTTGCTCCTCCCATGTGAACAGCAAACCAGAAGTTCTGTCAACTTCTCCACATTCTGGTGGCCTTTAGCCTGTAGGTCATGGAAAAAGAAGTCATTGTACTTGATGAAGCAGGTAGGATGGACTTGAGGGGCCATAGGGATTGCTTAGAGAGTGATATATATGAAAACTTACACGAAAGGCTGAGTATTTATTAGAATTTCAGAAAAGCACTTTCTCTGCTTATGAGGAGGACCTAAGGCAACATCTCTAAGAAGGATCACAGGAGGAGCCCTGCTGGTGGCGCTTCAGCCTTTTACCAAGGCAGATTTTTTTTTGTTTCCATGGCTTAGTGCTTTGTGGACATGGCATTCTGTTCTCCCCAAGGTGAGGGTGGCATTTCACAGAGGAAGACCTTCAAACTCTGCAATCCATCTGGAATGAGCAGTATCCCTGCCCAGTCCAGCAAGTTCATTATTAAGGGAGTTGATGCTGTATCATTTATTTGGAGGTGTGCTGTACTTTGTCTCATTTTTGTACCTGATGAACCCTCTTAAAGTACAGTCTTTTCTGTCAGGAGAGGGCAAATGGGGGATTCTAGAAAACTGAAAGGGTGCAGTAAGGAAGGAAATCTAGTCTGTTATCTGAACATCAGCTTGGTCCTTGAAGTTCAAATACAAAAAAGTGTGATTCTTCTTCTCAATACCTTCCTGGAAACAGTGCATTACAGGAAAAAGCGTATGATGCATGACATTTAGTAGTGATTTTTCTTGAGAGGGACCTTTAGGTTTTGCAGCTAAATAGTTTGTGCATGGTTTAGCACAATATAAAAAGTCCAATAACTGAAATGAGGCATAAAGCCTCATTTCATCTTCATCTTCACTTAGTGAATTTGAGCACAACCTTCATAATGATGTTTTGCACTTCTGTTGCTCATACAATCAAGGTATTTCATAATGTTTTGGAAACATTAAAGAACAATCATTGCTTTCAAGAACACACTTTCCTTTTTTTACTTACTACTACTTGCAGTAGCCCAGAAGGTAAGTGGTGGTGAAAAGAACTGGATAAAGAAGGCAGTAGCGTGTTACCAGTTCTGTTTTGTGTGCTTCACATCCTTATCTATACAATCAGTTTTACTGACTTCTTGTTCCAGTAATGTGCGTCTTTCAGACATGACAAAAGGAAAGAGGGAGGGAATGAAACAAGAATAAGCAACTCCTAAGTAGGTGAATGGATACGTGTGATACACAAAGTAGCTTTTAAACAAAATAAATAAAAAAGGTGAGGTCATTAACTTAGGTTTTCTCTGTGAGGTAAGTACTTACTGCCTCCCCCATCTTGTAGATGAGGGATGAGGAAACTCAGCCCCAGAGCTCATACGTAACCTACTTGAGAAGACACAGGTGAATCGCAGGCTGAGCTGGGCACAGAAGTCTATCTTGTAACAGATTTCTGGATTTCTGTCTTACCTCTATTGGCAGAGAAGGTTCTGAAAGCACAGTTGTGTTTAGAATTGTGCTTAACAGTGTAATTAAATGTTTTGAGTGTTTTTACTGACTTGACAGGATCTTTGTGAAGGTTGAGGTGCAAATCCCTGCAGCCATCCACTGGAAACTGACTGAAATGTAGCGTAGGACATGGATGAGAGATAGTTTTTCTTGCTGGTCAGGGGGTAGATCTTTGGAAGGAAGGCAGTCTGTCTAGGGTTAAAATCTCTGCCTAGCAGTCCACAGAAGAATATCACTGTTATGTGGACTCACCACTAAAGTACAAGTCTTAACTCATGATTGCATGTGATAATAGCAGCAACAAGTTAAGTATTTCTGCTTTTGAATTTGTTCTTAATGCATTTTATGTCACACTGAGTTCAAGTGGGCTGCTTTTTTTGTTTTTTTTTTTAATTCATCATTTTGTGTCTGTTTTACAGTGAGGTTTCGCAGATGTGATGGAAACAAAAAAATACACTTCGGAAGCAGTGAGCCAGAAGATTTCAGAGTAGGTGAAGATGGTGTGGTCTATGCAGAGCGAAGCTTTCAGCTTTCAGCAGAGCCCACAGAGTTTGTTGTGTCTGCACAAGACAAGGAAACTCAGCAAGAATGGCAAATGAGAGTAAAGCTAACCCCTGAACCAGCCTTCACAGGGGCTTCAGAAAAGGTAAAACAACTAAATCCAGCCTTTATAACTGTGTCTCCACAAACAGGCCTAAAAATAGGGGTTTAACTCTGCCTGTCATGCACCTCTCCCTGAGACAGCTTATTAATGGACATGTAGTGCATTGCAAAGCTGGAGCTTTAGAGGGAACTTCTTTAGTCTTATTCTGTAGCTTTGCTAAGGCATGGAAAGACATGCCTGTTTAACTATAGAGGATTCATTTATGTTTAAGTTTTCTGTTTGTATAGTTTGAGATTTATACCTGAATTTGAGTCTCACACAGCCTTTTATTTATTAAATTTCTTGAAAGTATTATAGTATTTATTCAAGCAGTTAAATATAACCACAAAATAAACAATTCTGTGATAGAATCAGTCACATTTATTAGATGGGAGCTGTAGATTTACAGCAGTAAGAAGGAAAGCACTTCTGGCAGGGAATATTGGCTTTGTCTTGTCCCGTCATAATCAAATTGGAGATTCTAAATTATTCATGATTCCAGAACTTACTTGCTAAGGAAGATAGTCTCCCTCTGCTGGAAGCTGCCATAAGATAAACCATGTACTGTAACAAAAATCAGACATAGCAATGTGCAATTAACAATGTATTTACTTTAGGAAAGAATATTAGGTTGTCTGCCTCTTTCTGTTATATTACTTGCTGCCTGCTGTTTCTTGCCTTTTAAAGTGCTTAGTTTACAGATAAAATCCAAAATTTATTCATAGATTAACATTTCTGTAATAGGTACACATTAAAGATTTAAGCATAATGTCAAAATAGTGTGGTTACGGAAGACATTTTTCCTGAGAACACACTGGAGACCAATGCAGTGTAATTCTTAGTTTTTTGTTTGCATACTTGGTGATTGTGTTAAATCTTCTAAGGCATGCTTTTAACAGTGGAAATACTGTCATTTTGTTCATGGAAATGTAGTAAAGGAGCAGATGCTTAGATATGCCTGTTCATTCCAAAGACACAGTTCAGGTATCCTTACCATCTACAGAATGTAGAGCAGTAGAACTTGGCCTTCAGTTGGGCATCTGTTTATACTCTGTGACATAGTCAATTAGGTTTATTTTTCTTTTAAAATATTTGGAAAACATTTTTGTCACCCTGTCTCCAACCTTAGGCAGGCTAACTGTGTGTGCTGTCATCCAAAGGATGAAATGACTGCAGATATAGAAGGGAATAGGAAGGGAATGTTGACACCCAGCAGAGATTAATGCCCAATGTGTAAAGTGGGTCATCTACTGCATCCATCATGGCTGACATAGGTTTAAAATAATTACAGCATTAATTCTATGGGATTTAATAGGGTCATAAATATTTGAGACATTCCTTACCAGTATGTATTAAACTTCTCTTGGAACTCAAATTATATTTTAGCACACTCAGATCTAAATTTAGTGTACAGTAGCACATTACCTGAACTGAAGTTCTAGCTAATGAGAAATACATAAAGGCATACTATTAAATTCTGCAAAATGTTAGCTACTTTTCAAAAAGTGCAGAATAGTTTACACAGTAGTGCCATGTTATAAATTGTTTATAATTCCCTTTCTCTTCTAAGTTGAATAAGGAAAAAAGGAGTTCTTAAAATTTGGCAGTGCAGTTGTAAATAATAAGAGTTGTTTTCCTACTACACTGTGAATGCAAATAGTTCTATGAACACAAAGGAAAGACAGCCTTTCAGTCAGTTATGTAATTGTATCTGAGTTACTTTATAATGTCTACTAGTAATTCTCCTTACGTGCTTAATTTTATCTTGCACCTGGGAAAGGACCAAAGGAAAATTGAAGACATCGTATTTCCATGGCAACAATACAAGCACAGCAGCCCTCTGAAGAGGCAGAAGAGAGACTGGGTTATTCCTCCAATCAACCTACCAGAAAATTCCAAAGGACCTTTTCCTCAGGAATTAGTTAGGGTAAGGAAGTTAATAGAAGTGTGGTTTCAGTGTCTCTCAGAGAGCTCTTGAAGAGATTTTGTATAAATGCTGTCTTGTTCATCATCCAGATGTTTATCAGAGTCTTTCGGGCTGGTTTCTTGTTGCTTCCTCTGCTTAGCATGCTGGACTGCATCTAATTTCCTGGGTTTAAGTTGTCCCTATTCTTCTGTACTGGTAGAAGGTGACTTTGGTTTTTGTGGTAAGTGTGATGACTTGAAGAGCTTAAGAGTATCCCAGTTGGTTCAGCAGTTCTCTACTCTCCTGCACTGGAGTTGTCTGCCTGGGGATGGGTGTGGGGGTGGGCAGGAAGAGGAGTACACCAGCAGACAGAAGGAAATAAGATCTGATGAGGTGAGGACAGCTGCTGTTCCACAGGACTTTGCAGCCCAGACGAGGCCATTGCAAGGAGCCCAGCACCTCTCCTGGGCTGGCTTCCCATCTGGCTGGTCATGATCAATTCATTGGAACTTGGCAGAGCATTAGCCCAAGTTGATAAGATACAGTTTTGCTGTGTTCTGTTGATGCATGTGCCAGTGATTCACCTACTCCTCACAAATGCGCTGCCCTTCAATTTTTACCATGGAAGATGAAACAAAAGTTCCGTCTTTAAACAAAAATGGCACGTTTTAGAGAGCTTTTGCCAGTAGTGGAAGAGAGTCTGTAGCTTTACTCTGGGAAGATATAGGAGGAGGGGAAAGAACCAAAACAGACTTTTTATTTCATACATAATTTTACAATATTATATATTTTTCTAAGACCTAAATAATTCTGCTTAAGATAAGAATACTTACTTGTTTTGGTTTATACAGTTCATTCTATTATGAGAAATAGACAGAGATATTTTTACATTTCTGAAAAATCATTGACCAGCTTTCTAGGAAAGAGTGCTGTTTAAAACTTCAAGCTTTATGCCAACTCTTTTACCATTTCCAGAATAATTGTTTTTACAAGTTTAGCTTAAAAAGTGAGGAGAAAGAATATAGAGCTGCTGCTTGTCTCAGCAGCAGTCACATCCAGTGGTTGTTTGTAGCTAATGTAAACTTTGTCTTTTTTGGCACGTAGATCAGGTCTGATCGTGATAAAAGCCTTTCGCTACGGTACAGTGTGACTGGCCCAGGAGCTGACCAACCTCCAACAGGCATCTTCATCATCAACCCCATCTCAGGACAGCTGTCTGTGACAAAGCCTTTAGACCGGGAACAGATTGCTTCTTTTCATGTAAGAGTTTAATTTACCATAAATCAGATTATCAAATTGAAGATGAACATCTGCTTCAAACATGACTTGAGCAGCCAGCATTTAGTTTTCTATGAGATAAGATTTGAAGAGTGTATAGCAGATTTGTATTTATTGTAGTTAATAAGGCTAACTCTTACTATATTTAAGCAGCTTAAATACATTAACATACATAAACAGTGATTAAGTGTATTTAGAGAAAGTTAATTTTAAAAGATTGAAATATGGATACTGTAGCTTATATTTCAAACACAGGCCATTGATCACAGTCTCCACTGAACTGTATACTTTTCAAAAGTTTATTTTTAATTCAGCAACTCAGATTAGGATGTGACTACTATAAGAATTGGAGCAGCTGTGATTTGAGAAATGGATGGGAAGAATAACGTACCAATTTTCATTTTAGGGGCAAATCTAAGCATTTTAATGGAATTGTAAATTAGGTCTGTCAGCTTATGAAAATGATATTCTTTGCTCTAAAGAAATTGACAAAGTAGACCACAGATTTCAGTACTAGTGGAAAAGGCAGGTTTCAAGGAAAGGGGAGACCAGGCTGTGACCTAAAGTTGTCTGTGCTTTTGAGAAACCATGCTGAAATCGTTACAGAAGTCGCTCAGCTCCTAGAGAGTTTTCCAGCATGTTGTGGATTAAAATGCTCCTTGCCTTGTGTTCTGAGAAGCCCTTTGAGTGCTGCTCCCAAACAGAGGACACAGCAGGAGGCATCTGGGTGAGGGGGGGTGTGGGGAAAAGGCTCTCTCAGCAACAGCTCTGGCATCCATAAGATTTTTACTGAGCGTTTGACACTGGCAATTCAAGATAGTTACTGAGTTAGGAATTTACATTTATATGAGTCATTTCCAGAGTGGTGAGTTAATGTTGCCGTCATGCTCCTTTCTAGAAGGTTTGTAGCCATTAGATATGTGTGTGTATGTATATACATACATATAATGAGTAACAGCAGAACTGCTGTAGGAGGAAGTTGTTCTTTTCCCTAGCAATTGCCATGCTCTGGCCTAAATATGTAGGTTTACATTTTCAGAAAATACTGTGTTCCTTATTTAGTTTTTTTTAAAACTCTCAAATTTAAGATTGTGTAGGTAAACCTGTCAGTTACTCAGCTCTTTTAGACACAATTTAAGTGTCAGTAAGTTTGAAACTCAGTCCATAAATTTCAGCTTAATTTTAGAGTGGCATTTTTCTTTTTTTACTGACAGTGATTTATCACAAACCCTACCTTGGCATTTCAGATAACAAATTTATTCTATTTGGTTTTTCTATGCATTCACTATATGTAATATCCATAAAGAATTTTTGAAAGTGATGCCAGTGTTCATTCCCTATTGATTGTAAGATGTTACCTGTTTAATATAAATCTGCATATTTTTTAGTCTGTTTTCTGATGGGCATTATTAAAACCAGAATTATATGTGACAGTAGGCACTGGTAGTAATCGAAATTACATGATCTAAAATAATTTTCTGTAAATCAAAGAAGTAACTCTGCAACTTAGAATACTTTAGAAGTCTGAACAGCAGTTCCATTAGCAATTTGAGAGCTTAAAAGTTCAATATGAGGGAGCACTGAGAGATAACAAAATACACTGAGCTAAAAATGTCTGGCCTGAAACTTCCTGTCACCATTGTTATATCTATTTGCATCTGTATGTTGTGGAAATTCTAATACTTTTAATGATTTTTGCAGCTGAGAGCACACGCAGTGGATGTAAATGGAAACCAGGTGGAAAATCCTATTGACATTGTTATTAATGTCATTGACATGAATGATAATAGACCTGAATTTTTACACCAGGTTTGGAATGGGACAGTCCCTGAAGGATCAAAGCCAGGTAATACATGGGCTTTTGGGAGATGAGGGTATTATTTTGCAGTATCACATTTACAGTATCATTTTGAAGATGATGGAGTGCCTTCAGACCTTGTAATACTTTGAAAGGTATCTTTAGTGTGATGAGCAAAATCTCAGATACTATCTTCTTATTTCATCCTATTTTTAATTCACTTTTTAGCGTACTAACATTCATTTTTCAAAAGGTGAAATTGCTATGTACAGGGAAGGCTTTAAGAATACAAGTTCTGGTTTGTGTTTTGAATATCACAGTTCTTGCATTTATTTTTATAATAGGCATTTATGTTCATTTAGTTGACAGGTAAGGGTATAAGAGACTTCCAGAATGTCAGCAAATCCAGTTCTAGTTCTGATTCTCAGAGGCTTTGGAAATACTGGGATTTGAAATCAGCGTCATTTGAATTCTCAAGAAAACCTAAGTGTTGTTCGGATCTCATTGAAATTCTAATCAGCTCAGACTAAAGTTTGCACTATGGCTGAAACCACTTCCTTAATTTGTCAGTAGTGCAAAATGAATTTTTTAAAAAGGTTAGCACAAAAAATGCGTTTTCTCACTTTGCAGTGTTGACTTGACTTTTGAGATATATCTCAAAGACCTTTGAAAGGCACTATTTATATTGATTTTCAGTGACTATCAGTAGGTGCACCAATTCTGAACATTAAGTATATTTCCTTTGGCCCAATTAATAACATTTGTATCTAAACATGAGCTGTTCTGTTGTTACAGAAATGTTATTTGTGGCAGAATTGTAGGATTTCATTGTTTATGGAGCTTCTTCAGTTATAAGCAAATCTGATATTTTATAAACAGAGAGTATTTTTATCTTCTCTTCTGTATTTTAATTACTCTGCTGGTGAGTCTTGAGTTTGGCCAGTTTGTTTTAAGTAAGGAAGGAATGTGCAGAGTTTACCAAAAGCAATACATGCTTTGACCATTGCTTGTAAAGTGATCTTGTGTAATCTGAGTGTGTAAACTGTTTATATAACATCAATTATTTATCCTGCTGCTAGGAACCTACGTGATGACTGTGACTGCCATCGATGCTGATGATCCCAATGCACAGAATGGGATGCTGAGATACAGAATCTTGTCACAGGCCCCGAGCAGCCCCTCTCCAAATATGTTTACAATCAACAATGAAACCGGTGACATTATCACTGTAGCAGCTGGGCTCGACAGAGAGGTATGGCAGATTTTAATCCTGTAGGCTGAGTTGCACTTGATATTGGGAAGATGCACGACTTGACGGGTGTGGGTGGGTGAGAGGTTGGACGTGAGCTGACAACATGCACTTGTAGGTAATTGTATCTAGAGCTGCATCAAAAGAAGTGTGGCCAGCAGGTTGAGGGAGGTGATTCTCCCGTTCTATTCTGCTCTTGTGAGACCCCACCTGGAATGCTGTGTCCAGCTCTGGGGTCCTCAGCACAGGAAAGACGTGGACCTGCTGGAGAAAGTCCAGAGGAGGGACGTGACGATGATCAGAGGGCTGCAGCACCTCTCCTGTGAAAACAAGCAGAGAGGGCTGGGGTTATTCAGCATGGAGAAGAGAAGGCTCCTGGGAGACCTTAGAGCAGCCTTCCAGTACCTAAAGGGGGCCCACAAGAATGCTGGAGATAGACTTCTGACAAGGGCATGTAGTGACGGAACAGGGGGGAATGGCTTCAAACTGAAAGCGGGTGAGTTTAGATTTAGATTAGATATTAGGAGGAAATTCTTTACTATGAGAATAGTAAAGCACTGGCACAGGTTGCCCAGAGAAGTTGTGGATGCCCCATCCCTGGAAGTGTTCAAGGCCAGGTTGGATGGGGCTCTGAGCAACCTGGTGTAGTTAGGGGTGTCCCTGCCCATGGCAGGCTGGTTGGAACTAGAGGATTCTAAAGGTTGCTTCCAGCCCAAACCGTTTTATGATTCTGTGAGATATTTCTTCCCCTCCCCAGTCTGAACTTTCTCCCTTTCTTCAGCCTATTGATGCTAGTCATTGTCCTAGTCACAGAGTACAAAAACCCAGAGGAGAGAAAATTACGTTAGGGATGAAAATTGGATGTACACATTCTACTGGTGTAGTAACCCTTGGTTCCATGGGATCATGGCACTTGTCCCATAAGTCTGTTTGCTTTTAAAGAACAAGTACACACTAAAGCAGAGCAATACCGTTAAGAACCACAGGCCTCAGTGCTGAGATGGGGGAAGCTTCAGCCCTTTTCTCTTGCTGAACTCTGTGGGCAAAGAGTAGATGAAAAATGAATTTGGCTATATGGTTTATTTATTTTGGAAGCTTCAGGAAAGCTTTTGTCCTCCTTCTGTCCTCTTCCTTTCTCTTCACAGAGAGCTAGTAAATATTTGAAATCTTCTGGATACTGTGTCACTACATTTGCAGTAATTCCCTGATTTGAATTTTGCTTATTATATCAGGAAAAGTATTACCAAATTAAAAATGTGAAAAGCATGCTTCTAAAAAGTAAATCAGTCAGCATTGGAAGTTGCATAGATATAGACTTGTCTCAAGGACTGGACACACATTCAAGAACTTTTAAAAAAAAAAAAAAAAAAGAATCTGTCACTGCTACGTGCTGGGTAAGTGCCATTATGTCTAGACAGTTCTTCACTGTGCTCACCACCAGAGAAAGAGGGTGGCAGATCCTCTGCTCTGGTTTACCCATCTGTGAGGTTGGGAATAAAAATATTTCCCTCTGGACTCCAGATCTGTGATGTGGACTAACTGTGCTTTTGAACCACTTGAAAACTTCACAAGAGATAAGCATTATTTTATAAACAAGCTATAAAATCCAAACAAATCTCCTTTGAACACATCTTGCTTCAGCTTCTGTTTTACTAACCTCATTTTAGCTCATTAAATCTGAAGGCTTTTTTAAACTGGATTTGCTTAGCTGTTTGTTTATAGTTATTTAAAATGAAGAATAAAAATGCTTTCTGATGTTCTGGGTTGGATGTTAATATTCTGATGCATTTCATATTTGAAAGGGGCAATCAGAAGATTTGAAAAGCTAAACAGACTGTTAGCTATTGCAATTAATTTTTGAGGTTTTATTAACATTTGTTCTGTTTAAGTTGGTTTCGAAGAGAAGGGATTTGAAGAAGGGAAAACCCTGAACTTTACAGTGTTGTCCTATTAAATTAAAAGAATGATGGGCAGCTTTGCCTTTGTTTTTAAAATCTCTTGGTCATCTTTGACAGATGAACTTTCAGAAGGACATAGCAATAATTCTTGAGTTTTTTCACTTAGTGAACTAGCTATACTGGAGGGATTTAACTTGGAAGAAGCCAGCTGCCTGTGGAGCTTAGACCCTCGCATTAACAGCTGGAGAAGCCTTGTCGTTTGCCATCGGTTTTCCTTATGGGTCACTCTGCTGATACCCAAATTAGTATTTATAAACGTTTCTTGAACGTGTTGAATAGTAATGATTAATGCTAAATCATTCAAATATTAAATTAGACTGAGATAAAATGGATTTCCTTCCCAAGCCACTGCTTTACTTCCTCCATTTCCTGAGTCATTTTGTGGAAGTCAATTAAATTAAAATGACCAGGAGTCTAGAAAGCCAGATCTGAATTGAGCAGGTCTTCTGAGAGTGGGCCGGGGAGCGCCTTGTTATCCATGAACCCTAGCTGCTCTGCCCACTTCTGCCATTCCACCCTTTTCTCTTAAGTCTTGTCTGTCTTTGTAAAGCTCTAATTAAGGTCATAAAACACTAGACACAATTTTAAATTTTTAAATAAGGTGACACATTATTTATGGGGGCATAAGTGTTGTAGGTATTAAAAAAATAAGAGCAGGTCCTCTGATAGCATTCCTCATCTGCTACTAATTTAGATTAACATGCACAACGCATTATCTGTGTTAACATGCACAGGAGGAGAGTTGCTTAGGTAAGGGAACTCAGCTTAAGGCAGAAAAAAATCTTCCACTTGTTATCTCAAAAGGTGCTGTTTCATGAGATCCAGCTGTTCTTATTTCTTCCGCTATTTCTGTGGAATTCACTTCAGCATTAAAACATCTGCCTTACTGCTGGAGGTGCTGAAGAAGCCAGGCAGGGTACTTAAATTTACACACTGACATTTCTGCCTCACGTGAGGTTAATTCAGTGAAGTGCTCTTTTATTTGGCCTATGCTGAAGTGGAAAGATGTGAACTGATGAGGTCTGTGTTCTTTCTTGAAGCTGCCAGTTCATTTTTGGATGTGTTGCTGCTAAGTCTCTGTGCAGGCTGCTGACACATGCACCGCTGCTTATTCCTGGCTGCCTCTCAACCCACAGTAAAAAGAGGAGACCCACCTCCCTGAATTTCCCCGTGCTTGGAAAGCTGTGTGCTTGTTGATTTCTGAAATTTCATTCTCAGCAGTTGATCTTCTTTATGTGAGTGCAGGGAAGAGGGGAAAAAACCAACCAACCAACCAAAAACACATATACACTGTCTTTTGGGGCTCTTTTTGGGGGAAGTTTCTATTGTGCTGCTTCTTTTGGAATTAAATAAGAAGATTGTAAGGAAGCTGAGTCTCCATATAATAATAATGGAGTTTCCTTAATGAAATTTGCTTCTTGGGATCAATGTGTTAAGACCCAGATGAATCAGAAGCACCTGCTGTTTCAATAACATAGAGTCATATGACAGTGAGATTTGCTTCAATACTGCTTTAGATTTTATTGCTTCACTATAAGTAAAGTATCTTTCTTTTTTTCCTGGATGAAGGTGGTAAAAGTATTTTTTTGATTCCCTCATGACCACTGCTCTTGTTGTTGTCATGAAAGAAACCTTTAGGATGTTTATTTAGGCCTTTTGAAGGTCAGTTTGCAAGTATATTTTCCAAACCACAATTCATACATATATATTATTAGACATATAAACTGCATTTCTATATATATAATATTAGTCTTGCTTTTTTAAAGAACCACGAGGTGCACATATAGAAATACACATTTGGGATGTCTTGTAAGGGTTTATATGAGAAAGAGGGCATGAGCATAAATTATCTTCAGTGGGAGATAAAGATTCATACAGCTTATTTTAAAAGCTTTCTATTCATTGATTCATATTTGCTGCTTGAAAGTGTTCGTAACCATTAAATCTCTGGTCTGTTGTACTTTCTGACCAAAATTTGAAAGAAAGTTAGATATTAACAGTGGAATTGTCCTTGCTTATGTTTTGTATCAATACCTGTAGTTTCTTTTTGTAAACTGTGTGATTCTTGAGATGTTCTGCATAGGGCCAGGAGGAGTTGGACTCGATGATCCTGATGGGTCCCTTCCAACTCAGCATATTCCATGATTCTTTAACTTCTTTCCATGAGAAGTAATCTGTCATATACCCCACTCTTTAGACAGTGGGAGAAAATAAGGTACCAAATGGAAAAAAAAAAAAAAGAAAAAAAAAAGAACCCACATAAAAATACGCTTTCCTTGAAGTATTTTTATTTTTCCAGAGGGTTTTTGCCAGCGTTAGTAAAGCATTCAAGAAAGTGATATTTCAAAGTAATAGCAGCTTCTTATATTTGTGTGTTCTCAGTTGGGAAGAACTGAATGATAACACCTCTCTCTGAGGGAAGAAGATGAGCTGGTAAATGAAGGAGCAGGCACAGTATTTGCATGCAATGAGTTAAAGTAAACTTTTCACCAACTCTACACAGAGCACATCTTTCTGAATTTATTTTTTTTTAAATAGAACCTGTCGATGTTGTTTTAAGCATCTAACCAGTGTGAGGCCGGTCTCCGCCAGGCGTTTCTGGTGCCGGAGGGGCCGTGGCCCCACTCCAGCTGTGAGGGGGGAGCGAGCGGCTGGCTGGGGTGCCGGTAGCGGTGGCACGCGCGCGGCGGGGAGCGGGGAACACGTCCGCCATATTCGGCCAGGGTGTTTAACATTTATGGAAATAGCCCGTTCGGCGCTTCCCTCCCCCTTTCTCCCACTGCCCTTCCTCGTCTCTGTTAGCCTTGACATCTTTGGTTTCCATAGAGATTGCAAGAAGTTGCAGCAGCAGTTTTATACTCGGGCTTGGCTGAAACAAAACCTTGGCAGTTGTGGCCGTTTGGCCGACAAACCTGCCTTGGCTCAGCACTCTCAAATGCTTTTGAGGACTTACCCTGTTCTAGTATAAACTGCACTCTGCTTTTTTCACCATTTGAAAAGCGTTGTTAAACCTGTGGTCCTAGTATTAACTGTATAAAGTCGTTTGATTTTTAGAGTAGGAAGCAGTCAGCCTGTCTTTTCTTGGTGATATGTGAAGAAAGTCAAACAGTAGTTCAGTATAGTTAGATGCAACCTGGTGGTGTATTCCTGTGGAACAAACTTTACTCCTGTTATTTTGGGTGATGGTAACTGGAATAAACAGTGTGATAGGCTCCGTTGCCTAGCAAAGTGCAATTTTGGGAACACCTGCTGTCCTATGGTAATGTTAGTTTTGTCTAAAACTTATGTTGTCATTTTGTGTTTTAGAAAGTACAACAATATACATTAATAATTCAAGCTACGGACATGGAAGGAAACCCAACATATGGTCTTTCAAACACGGCAACTGCTGTCATCGCTGTGACAGATGTCAATGACAATCCTCCAGAGTTCACTGCCATGACTGTAAGTACAGGATGGGAGTTACTGAAGGATGTGCATATTTATAACCGTTCTCCACTTTTCTCATTATATTCACAGACAGTAAATATTTATTGCTTATTAAATACTGTAGTGGCAGGCAGAATTGAAATATGTGCAGAATATATATCCCTTTGGCCAAAAGGCAAAAGCTGGCAAGGGAATCAGACCATCAGTTCTCTGGGTGACCTCCGGTAAACTTCATTAGGTAAATTGTCAGATCTCCAATGAAAAGAGATACGCTCCCCCACTTTGACGAATATTCAGTATGGTGTGGCTCTCTCATGCTTCTCCAGAAAAGGTAAAATGTTTTCTTGTTTTTTTGCAGTTCTATGGGGAAGTGCCAGAAAACAGGGTGGATGTGATTGTAGCAAATCTGACAGTAACAGATAAAGATCAGCCCCACACTCCTGCGTGGAATGCTATGTACCGAATGACTGGAGGAGACCCAACAGGCCGATTCACCATCCTGACTGATCCCAACAGCAACGATGGGTTGGTCACTGTTGTAAAGGTAAGAGATGCTCGCATTTCAGAGAATTAAGCAGAGATGTAATAAGAGGGAGACCATTGAAGGGGGGAAATGTGAATTCCTGAGGTGAGCACGAATCTGGAAAGAAAATGGATGGGCACTGTCTGTCTCGTGGAACTTAGCAATCTGTCTCTTTGAGTGTTTCCTTGTTTCTGCTGTCTGTAGTATTCCAGCTGTTAAGTTTTAAAAATCAGACTAGGGACAGATTTTGAAGCTTTATTTGCCAAAAGTTAGAAATTAATCTGTGAAAAAGCATTTGCTTAACATTTTTTGCTAGTCTAAAGGAACAACTTCCTACCTCCTGGCCTCCATTAGTAGTCATTCTTGTTGTCTGCACGTTTTATGTCAAGATGTTGCCATTAAGGAACAGATATAGGCAGTCAAAGCACAATCAGAGAGGAAAAAGTGATAGGTGGGAGGCTACTTCTGCAAGAGACGTCTAAAGACTGGCTATTTTTAAAACCTTATTTAAATACCTTTTATGGAATAACGTATCTTCATTCCCTAGCCAACACAGCTCTGTGTTGATTGTTGACTTATTTCAAGTGATAATAGCAATGTGGTTCTATAATTAAACCTTGCCAAGCAGTAGCAACCTTTCCTCATGACCCCCTCAGAAGCGTGTCATCTCTGAGTTGGCTTGCTCTGGTTTTGGCTGATCCGTTATGAAGTCAAATGTGAGAGGCCAGTATTCCCATTTGGAAATTAAAACATTTACTTTTTTTTGTCTTCATTATTTTCCTCTTTGGTTGTTTTTAATCTTAGTATCTAGGTGACAAAAGGAAATTTTGTACAGCTATAATGGTAATTCACATTGTTGGGGTTTTTTTTCAAGAACTGTCTCTGTGTTATAACTGCTCTTCCCCAGAGGTACTAATTGTTATATTGCAGTCTTTCAGCAAGAATTATGTGAGTGTCTGTGCTTTTTAGCACTCCTTTAAGTGCCCAGACATGGGAAGAGTTGGAAGCTTGCCTACAGTTTTTATTGGCAGTGCAATGAGTTGATCTGTCAACCTGTAAGGAAGATTGGATTATCTCTTGTCACTGACTTCATACTGTCACATGCCAACTGCCCCTGTGAGGTACAGGGTTTCTTCAAGTCTAGAATCTTTGCAAGTATACAGTGCACAAGACTAAGGTGAATCAGGTCTCCAGGAATGCCACACCCCTATGCAGTGTAGCAGAGGAACTTTAGCATCAAGCTGGTTTTACTCCTCCTTGGATTGGACTTCTGGCTCAGTTGGGAAGTTTTCAAACTGAAGGTTGTCTGCCCTGGCAAGATGGGAGCCGTAGGTATACAAGAAAGTAGGGTTAGCTGGAATTACCAGGAGTCTTTAGTGAAATGTTAAGGGCATGGGAATATCTGATCTGTGGGGCTGGGTATGGTCGTGAACTTGTTTGAAGGAAACTTTCATCCTCCTAATACAAAGAAGCAGCTTTCTCTCCCCAGGAGAGCTCCTCAGGAGGTACTTGTGTGTGCCTGGCACAAAGCTGGGACTTTTTACATCATTTTTTGATTTTACTATTTGTTTTCTCATTTACCTCTAGTGGCAGTACCAGAGTAAGTTAAATACAAGAATGACAAGGTTTCTAACTGTTCTGACTTCAAAACTGTTGCTAAACAAAACCCCAGCCCATGGTCTCATGTTGGGGTGATGCATTTATTGTGTTCTCTTTAGACCCTGTGCTCATTTTTGAGAAAAGCAGTACAAATAAAGTGTAAAAATTTGTTTTAAACTAAAAATGCTACGGTGTGTCTATTTTATTGTGAGTAAACATTAACACTTCTTTCTCTTTGCTCTTCCCAGCCTATTGACTTTGAGACCAACAGGTTGTTTGTACTTACTGTAGCTGCGGAAAATCAAGTGCCTTTGGCTAAGGGGATTCAGCATCCTCCTCAGTCAACAGCAACTGTGTCCATTACGGTCATTGATGTGAATGAGAGCCCATATTTCGTTCCAAACCCTAAGCTTGTGCGTCAAGAAGAAGGTTTACTTGCTGGTAGCATGTTGACAACTTTCACTGCTCAGGACCCAGATCGTTACATGCAGCAAACATCTCTAAGGTCTGTATAAACACTTTGCAGTTATTTAAGAACGGGAATGCAATATCTGTGTTACCAATGGGTGGGAAGCAAAAGAGATGACACGTGAAAGGACTGTATTTACCACAGCACATAGCTACACCAGTACATCCTGTGGATTTTGCGCAGTTCTCTCTAGACAGATTTTTGGCTGTAGAGAAGCGGACCTGACCAGTATTCATAAATGTGGAAAGTGGGTCGCCTTCTCATCCTAAGTCCCATTTTATCAAGGTAGAATGCAAGTATGCCTCTGTGTTAAAATGTATGTTACACCCCAGCATATTCAGTCAGAGCAGGCACATGCTTGTGTGAACTAAGATCATTTGCAGTTTAAATTCACCATTAAATTTGGCATGCGAGCAAAACCACATCAGATTGTTGATCAAATCAGAAGGGTTTTCTTTTAATTTAATCTCCAGCAACGCAAAGTGCTGCTGTTGTCTAACTCTGAAGACTCCTTGTACTGACAGCTATGATCATAATTTGATCATAATTTTTCTTATGTCTGAAACTTTGCTAAATGAGACAAATAAAGAGAAGAAGACATGGAAATCTTGAAGCATACTTTCTCGTAACTTTTTTAAAACATGGCCATTAACTGCAAAGCTACGGCAGTGACTAGCCTTGGGTCAGAACTTGACTTATCCAGTACTTCTTTTTTCCTCATGTAGAAGAAATTCCAGAGCTTACTTTCTGTCTTTCCTTCCAAAATCAAGATTATTGCAATTTTATTTGCTCTTCATTGTGATATTTTGCTTATTTCTGGGGATAACCATAATAGACATGACATCTTGAGGACTTAGATACTAAGGTAGCTTGCACTTGATTAATGCCAAAGTGCAAATTTATCAGATAGAAGGATGGTTTTGAATGACACTCCTCTTCGAAATTAAGAAGAGAAGCATGCAGTACAACCAAAGCCTCTGAAAACTAAGTGATATTGGAAGTTCTAGAATAGTGTTAGTGAAACTATAACACTCTTTATCCATTTTACCTCTCTCTTGCTCTCAGTGCTGGACGAAAATTAGTGTGAACAGCTCTGTAGGTATTGAACAACCAAGAAGGATCCTTAATGAATATTTTAATTGAATCTGAGTACTAATGTTATGTAGTTAATGATAATTGTATGATCCTCCAGTCATGTGGTAGCTTACATGGCAAGGCACTTCAAGAATCTAAATGCAGGACTGGTTTTAATATGTATTTTCAAGAATTTTAGTGATAGGGTTTGATAAATGGCAATTGGTGAAATACTATCTTCAAATTCCAAAACTGTGTTCAGAATGCAAATTAAAATACTAATACTGTCTTTGTTGTCAACATCTGTATTGGCAGATAAATAACACAACTTATTATTAAATACACAGGTACTCAAAAGTTTCAGATCCTGCAAACTGGCTGAAAATTGACCCTGTTAATGGACAAATAACTACTACAGCTGTTTTGGACAGAGAGTCAATATATGTGCAAAACAATATGTATAATGCAACGTTTCTTGCCTCCGATAATGGTATTTGTCAATATTGTATGTTTTTTTCAAAAAGCTTTATTTTGTGTGGTTCAATGGCATTCAGCTTTATCGGGACAGAAAACAGGATATGCTTAGAATACATCCAGTTGGAAGTCTGTATTCATATCAGACTTTGTATATTTCCCAGCTACTTGGGAAGTGGGCTGAAAAATAATTCTCTGATTTTGTAGAAAGGCACTGGCTTAGCTATGTTAGTTGAGTTTACAGAAAATTGAAAAAAAGCCTGCATGAGAGTGTGGTAAGATTGAATGAATGCACAGCATGAGTGGACTTTATGGGGAGTAACACGCTGGTGGAGGGGTTTTATATTTTGCCATGTTCAGACTGCAGCAGTGCAGAAGGAAAAGTACCTTTTCATTGTCAGTTTGTTAATGACAATTGACGCTGCTCAGAAATGAGTCCTTTGATTTTGGCTGGGGTGCTGTACTGTTCATAGCTGATAGCAGAAAGATGGACAGGCACAGTTAGGAGCATTCTCACATTGGAGGGGAAAACTGAAACACTGGGGCTGTTTGCCTTGGAGAAGAGACAAATGGTAAAATTTTGTGAACTGAAATCTAGATCAACTGCTTCTACACTTTGGCTCTGTTCTGCAGAAAATGCTTTAATCGGAACTGCAAGATTATAGGAGATGAAATGAGAACCATTATTAATTACACTGAGAAATTCAGTACCGAATGTTCACATAAATGTGTGACTTCAGCACGGTTTGTGGAAGCATAACATAGTCAATATGGCTAGGAAGAAAGTCTGGAAGTAGCATGCTGAAAGTCAGTATTACAAAGAATTTAAATAGCATGCTTGTGGTAAAGGGTGATTGTAAGTCTTCAAAGTTACAAAATAATTTGTCCAGAGGACAAACTATCAGAATTTTGCAGCACCTACTTCTTTGAAAGCTTTGATGTGGACTATCTCTGGAGATTAACTGTCAGTCTGGTCAGTGAAGTGCTTGAGTCCCAGATATGTGGATCTGCAGTTATTTGCTGAATTTTGCTGAGTAGAGCCATTTCTCTGAGAACAGACTACATAAGAATTAGTGTGCTGTCAGGAGCAGTGACAGTGTTAGATTGATTTTGTAAAGACAGAATCCCAAAACTGAGGTAAACGTACATGGTGATTGAAAGGTGTTGGTATAGTTTCATTTAATTAACTTTGCAATTGGAAAGGAGCTTAATACTATTTTCTTTTCCTTAAGGAATACCCCCGATGAGTGGAACTGGCACACTTCAGATATACTTGCTGGACATCAATGATAATGCCCCCCAAGTGCATCCAAAAGAAGCCACAACTTGTGAAACACTGCAGCCTAATGCTATTAACATCACTGCTGTAGACCCTGACATAGATCCAAATGCAGGCCCGTTTGCCTTTGAGCTGCCTGACACACCTGCTAGTATTAAGAGGAATTGGACCATTGTTCGAATTAGCGGTAATTAACATTATAGAACTCTTAATAATTTTGAAAAAACTATGTCTTCCTGTATTTTTCTTTGGTCTACTTGCTTTTTTACAACACACGTGAATTTGGCTAAGAGGAAGAGGAAAGCATCTTAGTGTAAGTTCCCCAAAGAACAAGAAATTTGAAGAAAAGAGGGTAACAGACTTCTGGAGTACTGTGAACATGAGTGTCATATATTGGTTTGAGCAAGAAGTTAACACATTGCTCAAAGATGAGTCAGTTTTGGCAATACTGTTTTAAACCCATATGAGCAGTACATTACTATTTAACAAGTGCCTTGTTTTCACACACAGGTGATCACGCCCAGCTCTCCTTAAGAATCAGGTTCCTGGAGGCCGGTATCTACGATGTGCCCATAGTAATTACAGATTCTGGAAATCCACATGCATCTAGCACTTCCTTGCTGAAAGTGAAAGTTTGCCAGTGTGACATAAACGGAGACTGCACTGACGTTGACCGTATTGTTGGTGCAGGGCTGGGCACTGGTGCCATCATTGCAATTCTTCTTTGTATCATCATCTTGCTCAGTGAGTAGATAGCTCTCTTAATCCTAGCTCCTTTATTCTTGTTTTGCAAATACCATCTTATGTTTTAATCTCAAGTACCTTGACAAAGACAGGGAGTTATCAAAGACTCAGGGATTGTTGCTGCATGGTTCAGTCTTTTGGACAAGTATGAAAAGTTCCTGATAGTACAGGATTTGGACTCTGTGAGACAGTTATAACTAGCACTTGCCTGGCAGTCAAGCTCAACAGTGAGTTTGTGAAAGAGATTTTCTGTTTATACCCGTGAGCATAATGTTATGTCAGTGAGTGACCAGGTTGAAGATGTGATTAGTTCCCAGACATCTAATCTCTCTTCTGCTGCTTGATATTGTGTGATTTTATGCCACCCACAGCAAGTAACACTGTTTTTAAGGAGTTCTCTGGTGTTACTACTGTTGTGCTTCAGATTAATGAAAGTTTGATGATTTTTGAAAGCAATACATCACAGCCCTTCACATAAGGTCCAACAGAAAGGCAGCTAGACAGGAACAAAAATGTGTATGTTTAAGTGCTGCATAAAGCTGTGCTAGTATTTTATTTTGTGTCAAGTGCATTCAATAAGGGGAATGACTAAACATCATGACTAAGTGTCTGTCCGGTGTAGTAAATTAGATGCTAGCTCTCCTCCACATTATAGTTAACGGATTTCCAATTGTGGTGGAACACAAGGAAGGGATTAGCCTGTTCATAGTATACTGTGCACCAATCCAGAACACAGAAGATTACAGAAAGAAGTAATTTAAAAGAAAAAAATATTTCAGCCTGGCTAAGCCCATGACTGTACACAAGCACACAGTAGAATTGTTTCCTTGATACAAGATACTTTTAAAATGCTAAATATTAAATTAACAGAGCCTTACTGAAGGAGAGGTTCCTTTCTGAATCTACTGGTTTATGAAGCACAGTCTTTCTTAATTCGTTTCTTGACAAGTTTATTTTGCAGATGTGGAATGGATTTATGACTTAGAACCTTGAATATGTGATTGATTTCCAAATCAGTTGCCTATGGAGGCCTGAGTGTAAACATCTCTTGCTTAAGCTGTCTCCTATCAAATTTTTCGTTTTAAAAAACCACACCTCACCCAGTCAAATCAAACTCTCTTGGCTGCTTTTTCTTTTTTTTTAAATCTTGGTGTTAAATTCTCCATGGCTTTATTTCAGAATCAAGACATGGTTTTGTTTCTTCCATTTTTGTATTGCAGTTTTAGTTTTAATGTTCGTGGTATGGATGAAACGCCGTGATAAAGAGCGTCAGGCAAAACAGCTCTTGATTGATCCTGAAGATGATGTGAGGGACAACATTCTGAAATACGATGAAGAAGGGGGTGGAGAAGAAGATCAGGTAAGGAATGATTAGTGGGTTTTATGTACAGATTTGTACTTCACTCTGCACTTTATCTGTTTTGTTTCCATTGACGCATTATGATAGGTAGCTAATTTTTACATTAACTGCTGAAGGCAGTACGTGATATTTTCAAAACTTTAAATAAAACACTGCTTTCTCATGCTGGGGGTTTTTTTGCAGTTTCAGATACAGCAATTGCTTGTCATTTGGATAAGATGTAAAACCAGCATCTTGTCTTGTTACAGCACTCCGACCAGATTACAGCAAAGGCTGTTACCTTTAAGTGAAAGTTAAAATCCACTTTCGTTTATGTCTGTAAACTTTCTTCATTCCCTGTCTGGGATCCTGTTATACAGAATTGCCAGCTCAGAATGTCTAATAGCGTCTAATCCAAATATGACCCTCTCCTGATGGTGGGTGAATGCCTTTCTAGATACACAGTAATGTTGGCTATTGACAGATTGGCCACCACTGGGATTTCAAGCTTGGAAAGTATTTATGTTTCAAGTAGCTGTCAGGCCACATCTGTGTTTTTTTAAATACCTTTCCAGGCAGGTGCCATATGCATTTACTCTCCTGTCACCTCTGTTTGAACCACTGCTGATATGTCAGAGGACTAGGAGTGATGTGTATATGCTACAAATAACTTCTTTTCCCCTCTCTGTCCAAGTTAGTGGATTTCCAGGCAGTGCAATTTCCTTACATCAGCGGAATTTTTATTAAGTGCTTTATGGACTTGACAAACAGTAGATTTATGAACATTATTAGTGGTAGAAGTAAGTGTAATAATTACAAAAAGAAAAGTGCGTATAATAGAGCCTAAGAAATTTTCCACTTAAAAGCCTTAAAAAATTAAGTGTAGTTCTGCTATACAGCCCAGTCTCAGTCATCTGGCACTTGAGTTATTTGAAAAGTGTCTCCCTTCACTGGCACAGATTTTATTATAGTTCCTTCTGCTCATCTGTTTGTATGTCTGAAATTTGTGTTCCCCTTAGTAATTTCCATGCTTCCTGCATTTCTGCAAGTACTGTTCCTACTTCCTGACTTTTCTGCATAATATTCTTTTTAAGCAGTTTGCACAGGAAATTTCAGTTTATGCACTTTGGGAAAATTGCTTATGTTGTTAAATAAAGTGAAAACAACCCTTTGAGTCTGTGCATATATGCCAGTTGTTTGTACATAGATAGTTTGAATACAAGAACTGCATCCTGCTTGTGCATCTGTTATTGTACAAGAGTTACAAGTTTGGTTTTTTTTAAATTAAGAAATCTCAGCACTATAAGAATGAATTTTTAAGTTCACATATCCCCATCTCTTGTTCAACCAGAATTCTCTGGAGGATCTGTTCAGGAATTGGCATGGAGTTTTGATATTTTAATTATTGGCCACACAACCCTCAGGACAGAATTAAGGTTCTCTGAGTATATTCCATTGGGAAGTCATAGGTGATGCTAGAGTAGTGTTGGGAGAGATTGTGCTGCAGATCAGAAACTTTAAGCATTGTAAGAGCGTACAATGAGAGTGGAGTAGAAATGACTCTGAAGTCTCTCCTCTGCTGGTTTTGTAGTGTTCTCTCCAGTGGAAGTGCTGTCTTTGTGAGAGGTATAGTTAGGGTAGTGTGGCAGGAGGTAACATTCCGTGAATGCCATAGAGATTAGCATGATGTAAACCATCCATAAACACAACCTTTCACCAGCAGTGAATGAGCATAGTGCAGGCAATGAAAGGAAAAAATGCCAATGGGTGGAGTAACAGTAAAATAGTAAGAAATGTGAAATTAGGATCATTTCTTCTCACAAGTGAGCATAGAAAGTACCTAGACAGAGAGAGGTTTCTGGGCTTTATAAAAGATCTAATGTTTTTTAGCCACAAAACCCCTTCTTGCTTTCTTAAGGCAATTTTAAAGCCACTATTGGAATTTAATTATCTTTGCTGCCAGCCACGTTCAGGTACAGTGGTCCCTTTCCTGAGCCATTGAGCCAGTAGGCCAGTCTCTAAGGGTCTAAAACATCTTTAGACATTCCAAATGTAACAAACATGTCAGGAAAAAGAAAATAAAAGCTCATACAAAGTATAATGAGCTCTTATAACCACTTCTGTCGTTTTAGACCACTACTAGGGCAAAAAAGGTGTAGATTCTACCAAAGCTTCAAAGCTAGGAATTCATTCCTGTCCAGAATGACTGAAGAAAGAGAGCACAATCTTTTCACACAGGCACTTATTTTTCTGTCTACAGTGGATGATGTAAATAAGTTCTGTCTTTCTTTTCAGAGAGGTTATTTTATTTTGGTTTGACATTTTGTAAAATCTAAATTCTCCCTGTGCTTAACTAGATGATAGTTATTTTCTAGGTTTGTTTCTTCTTGATTCCCTCCTGGCTCCGCTTACCTCCTGTACACAGGGGAAAGAGGGAGGATTGTATTTCATTAGGTTTTATTTGGTTTTGCACACATTTTATGTGAGATTTAAGAACATGGAATGCAAAGCTTTTCAAATGTCCTAACAAGTTCTTTACAAGTAGTAATCTCATTTTTGTAAACCATGGCTTAGCAAAATACTACATAAGCAAAGCTGTGTGCAGAACATTGTGGACAAATTGTATTGGCTGTAAAGATCTTCGCATTTTTGTCAAAGTTAAGGAAAGCATTCAATTGTAAAAGTTAAACTGTTTTAAAAAGCATGGAACTGACATCAAAAATGTATTTTCAGAGTGAGGCCTCATAGGATAAAACTGCCAGTGTTCTATTAAAATCAAGAAAAAAATTTTCATGTCAATCTTGGATTCAGAAGCCATCAGAAGAAAATGCTCTGTCTCAATACAGTATTAACATTTTGTGGTGCACTGTCCCCAAAACACACTGTGCTCCAAACCCTCAGGACTGATTAAACAAGCAGCTTCAGTGGAGGGCAGTACACAAGGTAACTCAAACACTGAGCCATCCAACCCAGGGTGCACCTCATGCAGTGAAATAGAAGGGAATGCTCAAAGCTTCATGTGACTCTTAGTGAAAACAATATTTTAAAAGCTTCAGACCTTTTCATAATCGTTACCATTGCTTCTATTTATAGCCAGCAAATTACTTTTTAAAATCACATGCTTTTCTAGATGAATACTTAAAGATTTTCCCTGTGTGGCCTCATATTTCCCAGATGCTTGGGTGACTTGAATATATGGCTGGTAGGGCTTGAATATAAGGGATAGAACTTAGGATTCTCTGTATCCTGAACTAAATTGCTTTTAAACTTCTGGGTTTTCTCTTAAAGTAATTCATTTATTTAAGAGATTTTATTTATTTATTTTGAAGCTATGCAGTTGGGTTTCCCTAGCTGTCATGGCAGACCCAGAAACTCCTAAAGCATATTCAGCATGGTCATTTCAAACTCTTTGTAAGTTCTATCAGAGTAATGTCTCCCATAACAAATTTGATGAGTTTGAATTCCAACTAATTCCTCTGAGTCACAGCAACTGCCAGCAACAAGGTGGAATTCCTGTTTGGTTTTATTTGTGTGTTTGGTTTTTTTTTCTCCTGTGCTAGCAATTCCAAGGAATTATTATATGAAATCTGTAATAAAAGAGCAGAAGTTGGGCATAAGGGAGGAGTGAGAGGAGGCAGAGGTATTCCAGATAAAGACTTGGGTTCTTCTCAGGATTTTGTTCACTATTTTCTACTTCTAACATTTTAGCTACCTGACTTATAGGAGGTGGGTCATAAAGAGGCTTTGAGTCAACATCATTCCACAGAAGTCAGTGGGAGTAGTTTGGTGTGGGGAGAAGTGTTGTTCACCTTGTGGTTAGTTTTGGGATGTGTTAAACCTTTTTGTTTTGTTTTGGGGTTTTTTTTAAAATTAATCTTAAACTCATTGGGGTGGGGGACAGTATAGTTTGTTATATTCTGAAACAGAGGTGCCTAGTCTAGGTTTAAATTATGAAACTGGTAGTGACTCTCTTGATTATTAATGGACATGCGATCTAGAGCTTGTCATCGTTTAGCAAATGTGGACGTGTGAGGTACAAATGACAAATATTTTCTCTTGATACAATGTGCTGTGAATTTGTAACACCACCATCAGTTCTAGATACCCAAATCTGCTGTTAGCTGAGTATTAAAGCACTTAGCACCTGTCTGCAGCAAAGTTCACGCACATAGCACATCACAACCCATAAGCATCTCTAATTCATTTTCATCACGTCTCAGGTCGTTATTTGTGTGACTTACATCAGGGCAGTGGGTGCTTGACTGGGATACGTGCTGCATGTGTCAGCCTGACTTTTTTTTTCATTTAATTGCTTTTATATACATCTCATTGCACAAGATGATTCTCTTCTCCCTTTTAGCTCATTTCTATAATGTTTTCTGGTTTAGTAGTACTCGCTCGTGCAAGTGGTCCTGTTAAAGCAAGTTGCCTGAGCAAGTGTATGCTTTGAAAGTATTGCAGATGAGCTATTTTGAACATGTAACCCTCAAATCTCTTCAGCACAAGAGTTTCCAGTGAAATGATTTTACTATATTCAAAGTAATTTTCTTTCTGGGGATTCTGAATGGTCCTTCCTCTATGGTTTCATTTTTTGGCATTAGTCAATAGGTTGCTTTTTGTCGTGGTTTATTGCATCTTTATGTAAAGAAAGAAAATTATAGCATTTATTTTAATGGTTTTAATAGCATTAAAAATAAAAGCAGAATGGTTTATCATTATGTGTGCAGCATCTAAATTCTAAACATAAATTGCTTCTTTATAGGAAGGGCAGCTTTGTTCCAGCATTTGTGTGTCATAGATAAAAAGAAATTAGGTAATCCTTCAGAATTTGTGTGGGTTTGGGGTTTTTTCTTATTGTCATAACTTTCTGTATGCCTGCACTTTAAGATTACATTAGTCATCTGTGGTGTATTTTGTTATAACCTCTGTTGTAAACATAATGGTCCTTATCTACTTGATAAACTTTGTAAATCCATGTGATTATGTTTTGTTTTTCACCACCCCCTCCAAGTGTTATTCCCTCCAAGTGTTATTCAGATCATGTACTCTCACTTTGTAACTTTTATTTTGCATTGCATTAAGAATGGAACATGGTTTATGTTCAGAAATTTTATAGGTAATGAATGAAATAATGGCTGCTAAGATATTCCCTATGAGTGTGCAATATTACAATTAAAAGATAGTTATTTTGGGGATTGTGTTTGCTTACTAAGACATTATCTACACTTTTTTGAATGAGTGACTCATACGGTGCTTGTGTGGAGGAATTACTGTTATTCCTTTGTAAATCCTTCCCTCGTCATACTAAAAGTAATGTTTCCATAATTCCATTATAAAATTGTTTTATTTTATCATATCTAGAACCTCTGCCTGTTACTGTGTTTTTATGGGCAGCTGGAGTTTAACTTTCACCTTTTTTATTATTAAAAAAAGATAAGCTAGCATCTTGGTTATCTTAAAAAGTATTAACTTGTAATACTCCACATGCATCTATAATAAAAACAAATGGGAAAAGCAATATGGCAGAAAATAATCTAAAAGTGAGTGGCAAATAATGAGCAACTGTTGGTGCAGACATTTTAAGCAGCCTCTCACCTACAGCCTACATCTAGTCAGTCCTATGTGCTTTGCTTTTCTTGAAGTCCCATTATTTCAGCAAATGTAAGATTTAGGGTGGGTTGGAGCATTTTGCAGCACTCTGGAAATATTTAAGTGCTAATTTCTAATAGTTTTTTTGAGTGATGTTTGGTGGGTGTGGGGGTAGAATGGTAAGATATAGCAGGATTGGTTTTCACTTCCTTTTTCTTTGTTTTTAAAAGACCTCAATGGGAACATTCAGCTGTAAAATACTTCTTCGCTTGGTTCCACATCCCATTTCTCTCTTGGAGTAGACAGTAATTGTCTTTGGAACACAAAGGCAAAGCAGAACATGTGTTTTATCCATAGGTACTTCAGGTCATAATTTGCTCTGTTCTCTTTAAAAAATAAAAAAAAATTAACTCTAAGGAAAAGGGGAAGGTGAAATGCAAATTTCTGCCAATGTTACTTTACACGCTTTTAAACCACTGCAGCTGATTGTGTTCAGTGAATGATACCATCAAATTAAGTGATCTGATGACGAATAACTTGATTATTTCTTGTATGAGGACAGATCTGAACTTTCACATTTCTTTGCAAAGGCTGCATCCTTTGAAAAACAGATACAGTTTTTTTGTTATATTACTCATATGTCCAGACCTGTGTTCATACCTACCCAAAGCTTTGGTTCTGTGGAAGGTAAAAACCCAAGTCACCCGTAGAAGTGTATAACACAATCTCATGTGCAGCCAGGAAACAAACTGAGAACTCTGAGATAACAGAGAAGCCAGATCCATAGATCATTCCATGTACTAGGCTGTTGTAGTGGAAAGCTCAATTTAGATGTAATACATTATAATATTTTCAGAATTTTCCTGTCTCCAAAAAAGTCAGTCCTGTTTATGCATAGCATTTTATAGTTTTAGTAAGTTGTAGTTTTGTTCTGTTGTTTGCAGTTCTGCTTGTTAATGTTACAGTATAAATTCATGTAAGGCAGGCTCAGTTCCTGTAAGAATTTTTACTTTTTTTTCCAAGTAAATCTTAGAAAATTTAGAACAGCTAGTCCAGGAGGAAAAAAAAAAAAAGCTGCATAAAAATAGAAGTTTCTGAGAAATTCTTATTTCCTGGTCTGTCCCCTCATCTTTTTTTTTAGGGATTGTTGGATCTGATAACTATCACTCAGAAAGTGAGTTACTTTTAAAAAATCTCTCTTGCTGTAGCTGATGACTGCTGTATGAGGGATTATTGCACAGGTGCTGTTCAGTGAATAAGCTGCCTTGCCCAAGAGGAAGTTGTTTAAGGAGGAGATTTTGAAGGCTGCATTATCTTGTTTCTCAGTGATTACTGGGGAATATAAAATGGCTTTTTCTTCTATTTTGGACATTTCTTCTATTCAAGTTGAGATACTTGGACTGTGCTTTGAAGTACTGTGTAGGTGTTCTTAAAGAAGTGCTTTTTGGGGTTTTAGAGACCTATGCATACACATCTGGTAAGGCAGTTAATTTATAGGGCTTGACCAGCTGATTTTGACATTTAGCACTGTCTCACTGGAATCTCACATTTCAGGAGTGTGAGGTGTGAACTAGAAATGGTTAAGTCTGCTTAAAGTTCTCTTGAACTAAGTGAAGCTAATAACAACAACGTTGTAATGAGCTTGGAAGGGAAGGGGTTGGTGGGGTTTTGTAGGGGGGTTTTTTTGACATCCATTGATTTCACAAGATGCAACTTCTGTTAAAATGCCTTTTTAGTTATTTGATTTGATTTGATTTTAATTTTATTTAAAACAACCAGAAGTTTTTCTGTTTCAGATGTCAATACAGATACAGATGTCAAGGTTTTTTTCAGCAAGAACAAATAGTGATGCCAGTGATGCTAACCAAAGAGACAGAAGTGCTGGTGGTTGCATCAAGAGAGTTATATTGCTCAAAGCTGGTTGTCCACCCTACCTCAGCATGTCTTGTTCTCTTTCTGATGTTCCACTTTTGGATTTAACTGTCACTTCTGCAGTTAATTGTCTTAACAAACTCTACTTGAGGCTAACCATAAAGTCTGTTCAGAAGCTTTAGGTAATAAGGAAAAGCTTTCCCACTTTTCTATCTGAGTGAAGAGATGGAACTTCAGCAGCTCTAAAGAGCTTATACCCTTATATGGCACTTAAAAACATTTTTCCTTCTTTTACTTTGCAATAATTGAGTAGAATTGACATTAGACAGGATATTGAAACAGCTGGAGCTGTCGCATGATGCTCTGTGTTTGCCTGGTACTAAACCAGTTTGGGGAGATGGTGGATGACTTGGCCATACCCATCTGATGTACAGCTAGTATTGATTTTAATGATAAGAGGGGTTTGAGAGTCCAAGGTAATAAGTACAATGGATCTTCTCTTCCTGTCTGGACACTAATAGACCTGCAAAATAAATTTCCTCTGACTGAAGGCTAAATGGCAGTGTCATAAATTACCCTAGAAAAGAAAACCAAAGTGGGAGTCCATGTAAGGACACATTCTGAACTGCTGTTACCTCATGGATGGAAATCTTTGCTGTCTTTTTAGCTATTAGAGCCTGGATATGTCTCAAACTATAAATACGCATAAAAGGATGTCCTTAAGTGTAAAGATGCTAGATTGACTGACTTGATTCATTTTACGTTTCTGTATGACCACTAACCAGAATTTTGTACATATTTGTGTGGGTGAAAAAAACGCTTTATAGAACTGAAATGACCAGAGAGATTCTTCTGATTTTTACATGTTATTATTTAACCATACCAGTTTGAACTCCTTTGTAATGAAATGCTTAGAATTGAAAAAAGTAATATTTTTCATTTTTTCCTGTTGGTGTTTTTCCCCGTTATCTCTTGGGTGAGTATGAAAAGCACTCATGTAACATATTTATAAATTCTAAAAAGTACATTCTTCCCTATTTGATAGGATTTTCTGATGGCATGTCTCTAAACTATTTTGATTTATTTTACGTAATAAAAAGGAACAGGATAAAAAGTTCTGTTCTGTTTACTTTTCTCCAATTCATACGGCTTCCTGGAGATCACTTATTATTCCGTTTGGTACATGAAGTACTGAAGGGTAGGAGTTACAGCTCTGCCCCAAGGAACTTGTAATCTAATTAAAGCATATGAAACTGCATTCTCAGATCTCAGGGGAGCTGTTCCACCTTTTTTGACTGTGTATTTGTGTGCAGTCATCTGAGGACCCAGGTAACGAATTAGAAGGTGTAGAGGACTTGATAATCAGTTACTGTTCTCCCCACAAACGACCACCACTGCTGTCAACAGAGCTCACCTGTTGAAAAGTCTGGGTTTGGGGTTGCAGTAGGTCATAGTCTGAAAAAGGACCTACATGCCATGAGGTAACAGCAGAAGTAAAAGCTTGCATTCCTTTCTTTGGAAGCCAGTAAGGAACTAATAAAAATCTAATTGTCTGCATAGATGACTTCCAGCAAATTGTGATTATAAATAACATATTTACCAGAACAGTACTGTTGAAAAATGGATATTGATGGTTGATAAAGTAGCTTTCTTAGGATGTTTTTTAACTGCTTGGATTATTTGTGGGGCAGGGTTTCTGGCATATGGTGGATTTGGCATGAGACCCCATCTACTGCTAGTTCTTGAATAACACCCTAGAGCATGACTACCCTCTAGACATGAGAACAGTGAGGTCACAGTCAGGAGAATGACAGTGATGAAATGCATAAACATTGATCTAATGAAATTTTTTACATACATACATATTGCTTATTGGAATTCATCATGCTATGTGAACTTCTTCTGCCATAGTTTGAAATTGCAGCATCAAGTATTTAATGAACAGATTCATGAGTATTCTCTAGGAAGTGCTTAAAATTAAGGCCAAATCTGAGGAGCTTTGTACTTCTTATGACATTTTTCCCCTTCGGCTTTCATATTATGGAAGCCACATGAAATCAGCAAGGAGTCTTAAATTCATTCTTTGAAGGTATTAGAAAACACTGCAGAGCACTGTACTTGCCTTTTTCTCGGAATGTATGGTATTTATTTGCTTAGGAAAATAAGAGTTGGATTTGGCATCTTTGCTCTATGCAGTAAATCATTCTTACTAGGTAAAGTGTTTAGTCTTTTTATACTACTACTCAAATCCTGCTTCTCAATGGAAAACTTATGAGAATCTCCACAAATCTGATGGAATAGAATCAAAATGGTAGATTCGGGGAGTATAAATCAGGTAATATACTGTTGGTATGCAAATAACAATGTTATTGACTTTTTCTCAGTAAGCATTACAATCCTGAAAATAGGACTTCTACTGAAATTATACTTTGCATTTTCCCTTTTTCTCCTCTTCATGTTTTCCCCTGACAGATATGGTATGAAATTCTGCTAATGTATTGTCTTTGTTTCATCTTTTGCAGGATTATGACTTGAGCCAGCTCCAGCAGCCTGACACTGTGGAACCAGATGCCATCAAACCTGTTGGAATCAGACGCCTTGATGAAAGGCCAATCCATGCAGAACCTCAGTATCCAGTCAGATCGGCTGCTCCTCATCCTGGGGACATTGGGGACTTCATTAATGAGGTAGAGGAGCGAAAAAGAGTTTCCTCTTAAGATCTAATAAGCTTTTATATTCTGTTTATTCTACTCTGCATGAGTAGCTGTTGTTAGAACATAATAACTTTTTAAAACATCCTTAGACAATTAAAATTGTCTTGCTAGACAGAAGTAAATATATTCTTTTAAAGTGCAGACAAATTTAATTAACTTCTTCAAACAGAAAGGGAAGATATATCAATTAACTTCTGTACATTTGTATTAATTGCATTCATAATATGTTATCAGCTGCAACCACAGTATCTCCAAGCAGGATTATTCAATGGGTTCCAAGTAATAAACAGACTAACAAAATTATAGTATAGCCTAAATTTATTTATTAATATGCAGTAATTTAATCATGGAAGAAGTTCATTTTCATTCACCTCATACATTACCCTCTGAATCCAGATAATAGTGGAAATTTAGTACCTTGAATAAGACCAAAAGAATTCCATCAAATACGATTAGTGAGCAGGGCAACTAAATTAAATGTTATGTAAGTGCTTTTAATACTACTTGTCTTGTCATAGAGCTTTCAAAGATTTTGCATTATTTTTTCATTCTTCAATCTAATAGAGAGAAACGTAATTAAGATTCAGACTATACCATATTACTCACAGTTCTGAAAAAAAATGCTTCTACAAATACTTGTTTCATTATTTCTGTCACTGGTCAATCTTAAATCATTGGTGGTGTGGTACTTAGGATAAAATGTGTTTCTTTTGCTTGCTAGTTATAGAAAAAAATACTAAGCCAAAATTTACCACTATTTTTTAATATATTCTGTAGATGAATAATAGTAATTAATTCCCCCTAATTTTCTCATATCTTCCTTGGCAACTAGACCTGAACACATACTGCAGAGTATTGCAGAAGTGTTTCTACCAATGTGTTTGCTGTTTGCCTTGTAGAAAAATCAGGCTAATATACTAGAGTCTTTTGTGTTAGAAAGCAGCAGAAAATTGTGTTTGCCCCATTTACGGTATAAAGCAACACAATGTAAAAATAAATAAAAATACAACCCCCCAAAAAACAATAACAAAAACAAACAAACAAAACAAAAACAAATAAAAAACCCCACAATAACAAAACACAAACCAAACAAACCAGGAAATTCCCTAGCAGGAAAGATGCAGATATTCTTTTAAGACGTATTTTTAAGAGGTTTTGGATTTTTACATGCCTTATGCTTCTAAATATTACAGGTATAATTGGCTTCTAGAAAACAGTGCAGATATGGGACAGTAAAAGGCCCACATTTTTGGGCAAGTCAGTGTACAACCAAGAACTTCCCTGTGCTTCCTCATCTTTTTCCAAACAGATTCCCATCCTGTTCTCACACAGCTGTGACCAGACACTGCCCACCTGCCAAGCAGTGGCAAAGAACCCTGATTTTTCTTGTTCTCAAAGCAGCTGTCAAGCTCTGTTACAGAGAAAAGGCAAGGAATGGGTGTGATTCTCTGGAAAGCCAGAAAGGAGCGAGAGTTTGTCTGATCTCCTACAATTTTTAAATTACTTAGCAAGCTGTTCTTGCATTATTATTTTTCAGTAGGTTATCACTCTTGGAGGCGAGGCCATCAGTGTGTACACCTGGCACTGAAGAAACAGTACTTGCAGTCTTGATTTAACCCAATGTGTTTATATTGCAGTGCAGACACGCATGGAGTCATTTCCTTCCTGCTGTCTATTGTATTATATCAGTACCTCCCTTTATGCTTCCCCTTGCCATCCACCAAAAAAGAAGGCTTCTCTCAGCTATTCATACACAGTAAAATAATGTAATTAATGTCATTGACTCTAAGATGAACCTTGGAAATATATATGAAGCTAAAGAAAACGTGGCAGTTTTCTTGTCTGCAAGTTAGCTCAGAATTAATTATATCCTCTGATTGAAAGGAACTATATGAGGTAGTTTCTGTGTGTTAAGCATTATATATTTAGCTTTTCTACTTCATAAGATATTTCTTTCTTTGATTTCACAGCAATGTATTATTTTATTGTGGGGCATTCCACCTAACCCTCTCTGTAGCAGGCAGTAGCCACTCAAAGGTTGTCCATGCTCCATTTTGCCAGAAGTCTGAGCAAAATGGACAGTCTGTTCCTCTAAAATAGTGTCATCTTAATTTGTGTTTCATGTTAAAATTTTCCATGGCAAATGTGATTCTAAAATGTCTGTTGGGTGTGGGGGGAAAATAGGTCTTTTACAGTAGTATTCATTATTATATTACAAAATTACCAGTATCTAGAGCATAAACATTCAGACTGCACAGGTTTTCAGAGTCTCTTCAGAGAATTCCCCCTGCAGTCCTGGTAAGATTATACCTGAACAATTCGGTAAGTTTCTCTCAGTTTTACTTGAATTAAGTGTAAGAAATATCTCGAGTAAAACCTGTACCAGATGTTTCTTAGGGCAGTTCATACAGAAGATAGGCTGAGCTGTAAAAACAACATAGCAAAATAAGAAAGAGCAAGTTCATACCTCTCTGCATCCAACTTCATTATTATTAAATGTAATTTTTCCCTTGGGCATCTCTAGCCCAAACCACCCACAAAACTAGCCCAGTCCCTAGCTGACCGAGTTGAGGCTGCCTTTGAGTTGTCAGTACCTCAGTAGCAAAGTCTGCATTTACCCCCTTGGTTTGAAAAGATGCAACATTTCAGAGATCAGTCTGCTCTTTTGGAGGACTTGACCCTATTCCCAGAGATGCTGCTTAGTGTGATCCTTTGGGATGCTGATCCATGTGAAGGAATTTAATTTAGTCTGTTGAATGCTCACCAGGACTTCAGACACACAGCCAGCATTGTTCAGATTAGCCTCTAATTACTCCAACCTTTGACAAAAAAGGGGGTCATTGATTTCAGTTATTACAGGGTTTAGCTACCATTGCCAAGCAAGCCTGTTGGGTTTTTTTCTTATTATTTTTATTAGGGTCATAAAACAAAAAGTGAAAAAGATTCAGTGGGTCGTTTGGGGTTTTTTTGGTTTTAACAGTACTCTGTGTTTCTCCTTGTATATTATATTCTAGCTGTCATCCATTGTGTTATATCTACTTAACTCAATGAGACATACATAAGAGTATGTATGACTTCTCATAAGAGTATGTATGACTTCTCAGTTGAAAAACAAGTTGCAAGTATGATAAAAAGTCAAGTGTTTTTATAACACTTAGAAAGTTGAGATAATGTATACAGAGCTATGAACTGTCTAAAATAAGAATGTTCCAGAGGTGTCTTACAGTCAAAATATGTTTTGCAAGCATAAGCTAAATGACCTCAGGGACTTTCTTGTTTTGTCTGTTTCAATGGATAGATGAATCTCTAATTTAAGAGGAGAAGGGAAAAACCTCCTGTTCTTCCAGTCCAGTGTACAGACAAGTTGGTGAAATAAGTCATGTGTTATTAAGAATCCTCTGTAGATCTTGTTTTCCATTTTGAGCCTTTTAAAGCATAACCTGCAGAGTGTGAAGCATAATTAACACTTAGAATAGGCAGGATTTGCAGGACAGTATATATTAGGCCTTTTTGAAGTAGCTTTGTTAATCCTGTTTTCAAGAACCACCTATATTGTCCCTAGAAATTTCAAGTAAATTACATTGTGGTCGAGAGTTTGTGGCTAAGAATATGTTTATAATCAATAGAGGACATAGCCTGAGGTAAACTAAATTTAAATTACAAATTAAAGGTCTCATCCCATGAGGACATAGAGGACCCTCAATTCATTCTTAGTAAATGGTTGTTGATACAGTGCACCTTCATACAGAACAGAGTCCCTTGATGTTTTCTGTTTTCTCTTGTCAAGGCAAAAAATGGCTCCAGATATAAACCATTTTTATGTATTTCCCTAGAGGACTCCGTTCTTCCTTTCCTTCTCATGAAGAGTCTGCTGAATCTGATTAAGTACTAGTATTAATGAAAAGGATCAGATTTTGTAATGTTTCATGTTAATTCAAGATTTGAAGGGTCTGCTTTCCTTTGATTTGAGAGAAATTGAGAATGCTATACATACTAAGGGAAATATAACTTTCACTGTAGCTTCTCCCATTCTGCCCCTTATCTCCTCCTTAGTGAAAGTTGCTACAATGAATATAAAAGAGGAAAAGGAAAAAAGTGAGATTGCTTCCCCAGGTCTCAACCTGACCTTTTTGTTGCCATGGCTCTTCTGTGACTACTTGTTGTGCACTGGTGGTAAAACTAATACGAGGAAAGGTGACTTAGTTCACTATCCCAGCAGATTTCCTTGGTCCCGAGTATGGGCCCCAGAAATTCTGTTGCTGAATGAGCTTCTCTCTCTAGTAAAAACCTTGGGTTTTCAGACCAGGAAACTGTTAACCAAGTAACTCTAACAGCTCTGCTGCTCCGAGATTCTTGAACACATCTGGCAAAAACTGAGCTCTCTCTTCAGAAGTTGCTGGCAACACTATGACAGCAAAATCAGGAGAAGCCACTCCTGGCAGCCGTTTGTTGCCTTTTCAGTTGTGCAGATTCAAAAGACTGTGGTACCACCCACTAAAAGGAATGGCATAATAAACACAGAAAGGTGGCAATACTGAAACCAAAGGGAGCTTCATAAGCCAATACCACTGCCAGAGCTGTCAGACGTGCTGTAGAACCCCACAGTAAAACACAGCAATAGACTGTGTATGTTCAAAGAATAGGCTTAGAAGTGGGAAAGTGAAAACATCATAGTATTTCTTTCTTTAGTATCTGACCTGCCACACAAATATAGCTGAAAGCTTAATTGTCATTTGAAGAGTTAGACACTACGCTCAGTCATTACACTGTGAATCTGAGGAATTTTTAACAAGGAGATAAGTGCAAATGTCAGTGTAACTTGTGCTGTGCAATTGAATCAATACCTCCATAACATGACCCATAGCTACGTTCTCTGAATGAAATGCATTGCAACGCTGGCACAACCTCTGAAACAGTGAATTTGTTTGTGAGATCCTATCTTGTAAGTCAGTAGCTCAAACCAGTTTCCTTTTTAAATGCTATCATGATACCAACACCAAATTGGAAAAAAAAAAAATTACAGCTTCCCCTTTGGAAAAGCATATGGAAAGAGACTGCCTTCTGTCTTGCCATGGATGGCTGATAGGTATCAGAATTTCTGCAGTGATATAGGAAACTGTTTTGTTCAGTGGTTTTTTTAATAAATTGTTATCTTGTGGTTGGCTGGCTGTAAGTAGACAGAACTGCAGGGAAATAGCATTTCTTCTCCAAACCGACTTTTTAAATCGCTTTCACACACGGATACCTGGAATTCATACCTCAGCACTCCTTAACCTCAAGTGGTATTTATTCTCCTCCACTGTCACCTGTGTTCAAAAAGCATGGGTGTCTGTCACCACAAGCAGGCTTAAGGAATGATGTAGATACCACAAGGCCATTTACTGGCCAAGAAGTAAAGTTGCATTTTTCCTTCAGCAGCAGAAATTGAGAGAAAGCCTTAGAACCATTGTTTTGAAGCTGGGTAAGGGAAATCTTCCAAAACTTGTGATTGCCTTTTCAAAATCTCAAATCTTTTGTGCTTATTATGGCCGTCAGGATGGGAAACCCCAAAGAGAGAGATAACAAGCATCACCAATTATTCTTATCAGATAATTCAAAATTGTGCTTCTAATGCAGGCTATTAATAACCTGCTTGATGTTGTTGTACTACATGAAATGATCATTTCACGTCCAAAATGTGTTCTTGATTAGAAGTCATTAGTTTGATAAATATGCTGGCCCTTTCCACTACTGATTTACAAATTACTTTGCGTACATTTTGCACACATCTGAATTATTTTAGATAGGCAGTAAAGAACCAGGATTTGCTTCTACCTTATCAATGCCCTATGCTTTAACTAATGGGTTTAGCTATAATGCGTATTTCTAGAAGAAAAATCAACATCTGGTTCCATTATGTCACATTTGGACTAAACACAATTGAGAGTAAAACATACTTTTAAAAATAAATAAAAACCAGAATATGTTAAATAATTTGAAGTAGGCACATTCATTCCTTCAAATAAGTGGGAGTATTATAAAGCCATTCTATAAATAAATATACATTAAAAATTAAAAGTAAAACCAGCACAAATAGCGCTGGTTAAAATTAATAATGAGCAATTTCAAATCTTAGCACAGCCTTATAGAATTCTGGAAGATACATTATGCCTTCTCAGTGGCTGCCAGAGTAGATCCTATTCAAAGTGAAAGATCTTGAAAAAACATTGCTAATCTTAGGGAAGAAACTGTGAGGTTGCAAAATACAAAACCTAAGAGGGTTTTTTGACTTCAGCCTTTTATATTCAACATGTAAATCTTCTCCAGATAAGCATGGAGCAATTGTGTCATTCTTAAATTAGTTACTCATATAACTGTTTAGGTTTGGACTTGTGTAAGAAGTCAGGGAGGGTAGAGGCTTTTGTCTGAAAAGTGTGGTTCTTTTGCGACTTTTTCTCTTATTCTGTTTGTGTTGGGTTTAATTTGGATTGTTAAGCTCTATAGTCTAGAAATTTAAAATTACTCAAGACCCACTGTTCCTGTTTTGGTAACTTGAGTACTTTGAAATGAGGAAAAAAAAATGTTTATAATCTTGTATTTAACTTTGATGTTACTATATGTGTGTTTTTTCTGAAGAGCAGGTGGAATCTCATGGGTATCTATGGCAAAACACATAAGGCTTAAGCCAACATACTGTATCTTTTTCTCACAGAGGTACATGAATTTCAGGACTAACTAAATATGGATTTTGGCACACACAGATGGACTGCAGGCCAGAAAAGTCAGTGGATATGTTATTGGCCATGAGAGATGGCTGTTAAAGTAAATCTCTGCAAACATGCCTATTTTTCCTTCCCCATCTGTCTGTTTAACCATTCCTATATTGCCCTTGCCGCAGGTTGTGAGCTGTATAGCTCTGAAACTGTTTATTTATCAGCTTTGGTCCCAGTGCCGTGATGCTCTCTTAAGCTTTTGTTAGAGCTGTAATCGCAGCTACATTCAAAGGGTCCAGTGCTGTAGTGCTGGAAACCTGGTCATTCTAAAAGGAGTTACAAAAATATAAATTCTGTTTTGCACTGAATGGCAGAAGAGGAAGAACTTTGTTTTCTCAAGTGGTGCTTGATAGACAACTGCACTGCAGTATTCCAGTTATGTTTTGTTTTGCTCTCAGATGCAGAACTTGATCTTCTTTTCTCCCTCTCCTTGCAGGGACTTAAAGCAGCTGACAATGACCCTACAGCCCCACCATATGACTCCCTCTTAGTCTTTGACTATGAAGGAAGCGGCTCCACTGCTGGATCCTTGAGCTCTCTTAACTCCTCAAGTAGTGGTGGTGAGCAAGACTATGACTACCTAAATGATTGGGGCCCACGTTTCAAGAAACTTGCTGATATGTATGGTGGAGGTGATGACTGAACTTCAAAGTGAACTTTGGTTTTGGACAAGTACAAACATTTCAACTGATATTCCCCAAAAGCATACAGAAGCTAGGCTTTAACTTTGTAGTCTACTAGCACAAGTGCTTGCTGAAGGCTTTGGCTTAGGCTGCAAACCAATTTGGGCTCCGTGGAATATCAGTGATCCAATGCTGTTTGGAAAAAAATATTGAGCTCAGTTACACTTGAATTTTACAGTACAGAAGCACTGGGATTTTATGTGCCTTTTTGTACCTTTTTCAGATCGGAATTAGTTTTATGTTTAAGGCTTTAATGGTACTGATTTATGAAATGATGCATTAAAGAGACAAAATATGTTGGGGTGGGGAGGAGTAAGGTGAAACACAATATGCTTCAACATGCTTTTGTTACATCGCATTGCTTTTATTAAAATAAGGAGATTAAAAATAAACAAAAAAATCCTCATGGAACAATTTTATTATCTGGGAGAGAAGACCATGAGGTGGAACAATGTACATTACTTCTAGTTTTAGATGTTAGGGGACTTTTTTCACTAAAATTCTAAAACTTATGCAGCTGGTTGCAAATAAAGGGAGTTTTCATATCACCAGTTTGTAGCAGAATTGATTTTTTTTTTTCTTATGCTAGAATGTTAGACACATTTTGGTCTTAATCCATGTACACTTTTGGGTTTGTTTGTTTGTTTTTTTTTAATTTCTAGTATTTTTTTCCCACTTCACTGTAAAAAATGGTATGTGTACATAATGTTTTATTGGCATAGTCTGTGGAGAAGTGCAGAAACTTCAGAACACGTGTATGTATTATTTGGACTATGGATTCAGGTTTTTGCATGTTTATATCTTTCGTTATGGATAAAGTATTTACAAAACAGGTTGCAAACAAGTGACATTGATTCAATTGTTGAACTGTAGTTAGAGTATTCAATATTTTTTTTATTTTTATTTTTATTATTTTTTGTTTGGGGAGGGAGAAAAGTTCTTAGCACAAAAAAGTTTTACATAATTTGTACCAAAAAAAATGGGGGGGGGGAGTTGGCCTGATACCAGTGGCACGAGAAAATATACAGTATGTTTTGGGAGTGGGGAGGGAAGGGGGAAGAAGCTTTCAAACTGGAGAGACTTCTGAGAACAGCTTTGCCTCTGTATTGTGTACCAGAATATGAATGATACACCTCTGACCCCAACGTTCTGAATAAAATGCTAATTTTGGATCTGGTGCTTGGTTTGGCATTTTTTTATTCTACCTGAGCAACCCTGACTATAATAAATAAAAAGTACACAATATGTATTTGAGTTTGTGAAAAGTTATATGCACTTCTTTAGCATTCCACAGTGCTGGACTGAAAATAAGCTGCATATAGAGGAAAGCCTGGCACGAATTTGGAAGGGAAGTTCCCCACTAAAAGAAAAATTATCTGTGCTGGGATTTATGGGAATTCACAATTTTAAGTTCCACATGGACGGCTAGCTCTTTGGTTTAATGTGAATTATCTAAATAATAGGACTTGCAATATTTTTGGCGCATTTCTAGACTAACAGTTTAATGATTGTGTGATTACGCTCCGGGTTGTGTAAATAAAATAATTTGCAGATTGTGGCAATTGTCTACCACCTGGACTTTCTTACACTGAAGTAAAGACAACTTGAGTGCACATCAAATCATGTCCATCAAGGAGGTGCTCATGGTTATGGAGCTCTATTAAAAAGCCCCGTTAAGAGATTAGTCACTACTAAACATGTAGGTACAGTAGTTCTGTCTTTGTTCACTTGCAGCAATCTGCCAAGGTTTAATGTCTACCTTTACAGTCATTAAGGACCTAATTGTGAACAGTATGAAGCTCAAACTCAGCAGGAACATCACAGTTCTGCAGTCAATTGAAAGAAGACGGGGACCAGTGGGAGGGGAACTGGGCTCTGGGACTGGCATAGTTCCAGGACTGGTGGGCAGGGAGTTAATCTGGGTGATGCTCTTCACTGGAGACACTTCAATGTTTCCTTGGCACTCACACTGTAATTTGCATAATTTGACTGTAACTTCCAGAGGTAAATACTGAAATTTGAGTTGGGGAGTGTTAAATGCTGCATGTGGGGTAACTCCACTCTGCTTTTCCCAGGTATGTCTCCTTCCTTCGTCTCGCTCCTGATGAAAAGTGACAAGTAGCAATCCTCACAAATTGGGTTATAATATTTCAACATCTGCCTACCTGGCTGTCATTTAATGTCATGCATTTGCAACTATAGCTTGATACTTTTCAGTAATGTGTCAAAATTGTCAGTGACCACCTTTAAGCTAATTCCATATTCAATTCACAGTGTGAGGAAAAAAAGATGTAGATCAGGACACAAAAATTAAAATCTGACCATGCATAGTTAAGTAAGGAAAACTTTAGTAAAGGCCAGGATTTAAACTTTAAATACATGTTAAATAAGCAAAAGGCCACTTTTAAGACATTTGTTTTCTATCTTTATGCAAAAATGTATTTTAAGCATAATAATTCTGTTATTATTACTTGGAACCAACAAATTGGAAATGGTAGATGAACTTTATTCAATTGATATTGAATGTTAAAAGACATAGAGAGGGAAAGATCAGTGAAAGATTTCCAGTTTTGGTTATAGCACATTTTTATGTTAAAAGTGGGCAGAGGACATCTTTTATGACCACTTGGCTCTTCTGCACAGCAATGGGAGCTTTATCTTGATCAGACAATCTTGCAGCTCTATCTACAGCTGCTTTGAAATTGTAGCAATGGTTCTCAGACCTAGTGTTAGATCAGCATTAGGTCTGCTGAACAGAACAAAAGGCAAATGATTTTTATGCATCTCAGATGCTTATGCAAGAAGAAAAAAGATGTTTGAATTTATCCTCTTTCATCAAGTTTCAGTTTGGTTCTTATTCTAGAACTGTGGAACCAGGTTTTGTCACCCAGTGATTTAAGCTTTGAGCCCCATCAGAGGACTGCAGTGAGGGAAAGATGGCTGAACTTTTGACCCTACAATTGTTTTGGGAAATTTTGGCAGCCTAATTTGTAAATGGGATTTGGCAGTTGTACCTATTAGCTCTGCCATGTAGACACTATGTCCAAGTTAGTTACTGGCAAGGCATGAGACCTTAGGAACTTTCACGTCTCAGCCTTTCTACAATTTGTATTTTTTTTCAGTGATAGTCCTTCATAGCCTGTATTCCTCTGAACTTCAGGGTTGATACAGGTAGAGAAGAGTGGTTTTGAGGAATAAATGTCTTAAATGAATACTAGTGACTTCACATGTGGATGGATCTAGCTTACTGTGGTTTCTCTGGGATTCCCAAATATTGGTGAAGAATGCTAATATTCATCCCATAACAGTCTAAAATCTACTTACCATGCTCCCTCCAAATAGCTGAACTCCAAGTGGTTCTTCTGGTACCAAAGTGGTGAAGCCACTAAAAGCCACATGAAGGACACTGCTTGGGAGTTCTGAAGTTTTTTGGTTTTTTTTTTTTTTTTGAACCCTACCAGATTCCTTACCCAAAAGAACATTTTTATCTACTCTGCCATGGTCCCATTCACCTTAATGCCTCTTCTCACAGATGATGGGACACACATCCCTAAAAGGGGTTTTCAAACCTGTTTGTATTCATTAAAGATGTCTTATGTAACCCACTGCCAATTCTTCATTTACACAACTACTCCCACCTTCCTAAGGAGCCTTCCTGCTAGCATAGTAGCATGGTTTTGACAGATTTATCTTTCTGGATCATGAATGTGAAAGCAAAGTCCCTGCTTTTACCTCAGTCAATATTTAGTATTCAAATAAAAATCAAAAAAGTCACTCAAATGTTTTAATACCTAATTCACAATGGTATATTTTATACAGTTTTCAGCCAGGAATGATATAGATTTGTATGATGTCCTTTTTTCATTTCTACATTAATTTACGTAAGCTTTAATTTTTAGTCTTTCTGTAGGCAAGGTTCTTTCCTAGGAATTTTGTTAAAGCATGGGATAGTTGCCCTTTACTTAAGATTTGTCAGTGGAATAAGGAAGATATTTCCCCTTAGCAACAAAGCTAAGGGAAATAAAAGTGGAGAAGAATGGCTAAAGAAAAAAGGCTAAGTGCTTCCCACAGGGACTCAAGGTGCCTTCCATCATACTTATAGGGAAAGAGCATCCCATTTGTTAGGGACCCTTTGATCAATCAGTACCAAACATGTCTTTTTGCTGTAACAGGGAACTTGGAGATGCCCCTTCTCTGGAGCTCCTGGTGTCAATGCTGCTGCCTTTTCTTCTGGGTTACGTTCCAGCACTGAACTTTCCCAATTTTCCTACTCAGTTTACCTAGATAGTTGAACCGTGCCAAATCTCACATCAGGTTCTACATATTATTCAGTTTGCAGCCTCAAAGAATCAAGGTCTTAGTCTTGTTTTGTTTTGGTTGTTTTGCTGTAGACTTGAGAATGTATTCTCAGCATAGCAGTGGCTGGGAAGACTTTTCTTCCTTTTCAAAGTTTAGTGTCCAAAACAGTATTTTATACCTGAAACATCTTTGGGTTTCTAGAACATCTAAAAAAGCAGCAACTGCCAGTGATACCATAGGTACTTACAATCAGATTTCATATTTGTATGCTCTCTTGATTTTTCTGTCACAGAATGACATACACTGTGGTGGAAATATGAAGTTGCAACCCCCCCTTAGAGCTCTTTGGAAAGATCAAGTCGGGGCGAGGTGGGGGATGTGCTCTCTGCGCTGCTCTTACAGTTCTGGCTGCAGGGGGTGCATTTGTATGTCTGTAACTATTGCCACTCAGAAGAGTTAAGCATCTCTTAAAGATCTCTTTAATATCTCTTGCCACTCTTCTTTGAGCACACAAAAACCACCCATGTAGGACTCCTAGAATCCAAAACTTGGACTTCATGAGCACACACACATCTCATCTCCTTTATGCCTTGCCACCTTTGCAGTTGGTTACTGCCTCAATGAGATGGTCATTATTTTCTATTTTCTTCCATCTTTATTCTCCTCCCCCACCTCATGAGAGACTAAATTTTAGAAAGTGTTTAGGACTATTTGTCTCTTTTTAACAAAGGGAATGCACTCTGGTTTATGAATTACTCTTGTTGCTTGATGCATTTCCCATCTGATATATAGTTTTAAAGCCCTTTTTCTTTGCATAAACAAATTCTACTTTCTTAGTTCTCTTGGCAAGGCTGAGAGAATGCTTCTGCTTTCATTTCTGTTTCCACTTTCCCATTTTCAGTTTCTGTAACCATCTCCTTTGCTGCTGTTTTCAGACCTTTAATCAATATCCTGTAACAAAACAAAATGGCCAGCCTCTTTTTCTTTGGAGTCGCTACTTTTTTTCCTCCTAATGGAGAACATTCGTGTAGACTTTGTATTTTCCTGTGTTGCACACAGAAAAAATATCAGGTTTTCATTGTCCACAATGGATTGTATTTATTTCTTAAAATATATTCATTTTGAAAGGCCTTTTTTTTTTTTTTTTTTAAGCACTAATATATTTATAAACCTCATGGTGGTACAGTACACGTTTATGTAATTTCATGAAACCACCTTCAGGTTGCTCACTTTCTCCCAAAGAGCCTAAATACTGATTCTGAAAGCAACATATTTTGCTCTGGGTATGAATAATGAATAGTAGCAATGTGCAAATTACTTTATACTCCTGCTTCTGAAGATAAAATTTGTTGATATGGTATGGATATATATAGACAGACAGATCCATGCGCCCACCCATTCCGTGTTGCAAATTACAGAAGTTTGATTATTACATTACATTTGCTATCTGCCTTACTGCAGAGTGAGCTTATAAAAACCCAGCTGTCTCTGTGTGCCATAAATCAAAAGTAATGGCTAGATAATCAAAATTATGTTCCAATTCTAGAACATTCATTACTGGTGGCATTGTGTGAAGCAGATATAAAAACAAGCAGTGTGCTAGGATGATTAGAGGGAATTACACTAAAAATGTAGAATCATTTACTGGTATGTTTTGACTTGAAGTTAACAAAGAGCGGTTTGCTCGGCATGGTTATTTCAAGATAAACTGAGAAATAAACAAAAATGAATCTTTTAGCCTGACCTACTCAGGAAGCAATATTCAGTGCCCTGTCTTTCTGAGAACTGCTTTTTCCTCATTTGGGCAAAATGAAAGCAAACAAGAAAATGACCAAAAATAGTAAACCCAACCCTTAAAAACCTCTCATGGAATGGGAGAGGCAACTTCAAAGACCTGCTCTGCTGTCATGTTTCATAACAGAAGAATTCCGGGCTTTTGCCAAGTTTTTTGATCTTCCCATTTTTTTGTGTGGCAAGAATTCACACTGACTAGAGCCCAAATAATCTGACTGCAGAGTGTCTAAATCCAAGCTCCAACTTTTAGTTAGTTACTTTGATGCTTCCTGTTGTTCCTTGTTGTATGACTAATTAAATACTTGCTATTCCTGAGAAAAGACTTTAAAGCCTGAACTACTTGTTTGGAATGTAAAAAGCCCCAGTCCATGTTCAGGAACTGTGCCTTGGTGTTTTATATGCTGAGTGAATGCAATTATTTTGAAACTAATGAGCTTTTACATGAAAATCTCTGGAAAGCTCTAGATATTATTGTGAAGGAAACAGATGACAAATTCTTTGCATTTATTTACAAAATAAATCGTTTTCGGAACATTCCCACTTAGCCTTCGGTTCTTTGGAGGCAAAACTGAAATGGCAACAAAAGTTTTCATATGGAATGATGGCTACAAGGAAATATTTTGAGCCCCAGCCTTTAGGCTTGTCCTTAAGAGGCTGGAAAGCAATCTTTTTTTGCTGAATAGCAGTCCAACAGGTCAAGTTCTCATGAAAAATGTTGCCTTTTTGAAATTGTCAATATATATGCTGGAACAATGCAATACGGAAGGTAACTGAGAGTGGAGGAACACAGCCCTTCGAAAGTGGGTTCAGATCCAAAGCTCCTGAGTGAACCAAGGTGCTCCCATTGTGGATACCCTCAAAGCAACATTCAGCTCAGAGGAAACACTTACATCTGTAATACTCCTGAAACCACAGTATTTGAGGCTAAATAACCTTGAATCAACAATAATATATGCATGAATACATTTCTTTCAGAAAATAGAGACTGACATAACAATTCTAAGTTGTTATCAATTGTCAGTTGACTTCCTTTTGAAAAATGTCGTTTGATGACTTCATATTTTTTATAACTCACTGTATTCACAAAGGCGTTATGTTTGCTGAACTCTGGACCATGTTGTGATCACAGGTGACCTCATTTAAATGAGGTGTTGCAGAAATCTTATTTCGGAACTGAGTATTTGGAAGAGAATTTTGATGACAGCTTTGCTGGCTAATGGTCTCAAAGACCACTAGACACTCGGACTTTTAGTAGCTGTCACAGGAATATCAGATCAGCTGCCAGTGTAGGGGAGAGGGAAAAGATGATGGTGTGAAATTAGATTTCAACACACCTCCAGTCATACGCAGCATAGCAAAAAGCATATAGTAAAGTAGTGGATCATGAGCTATATTGTGTATAAGTATTTATTGTAGGCCTGTGGGCCACCTGCACAGTGACAGTGATTTTACAAGGATAGGATTCATATTCAGTCTCAAATAAAATATCAGGCGTCTTTGAAGTTCGTCACACAGTTATTTATCCTCTAAGCTCACAGGAATATGTTGTACTTCTGCGTATTTATGCATCTTATTGCAGGGGAGATTTTCACCACTTGAAAATCCTTGTAAGTGTTAAGAGTGTAAATTTTTGTTACTTGAATATATCACTGTGTGGGATCCCCTCCCAAAAGAGAAAAAAAAAAAAAGTTTTGGGAATGTCCCTTTAAAGAGTATAATGAAATTAGAGTAGAAAGGGCAGATTATAATATCACCCCATTGACAACATTATATAAATTGCCCATTACAAGTGATCAAAGAGGTGTTTCATAGCACCATCATCTTGTTGTGACCTTTTTTTAATTCTAAAAATGAGTCAAAATGGGTATAATTCTAGAACTAGAGGAGTAAGGATAGAATGGGCGCTTATTCTATGATCCTGAAGATTTGGGACTTGTGACACACACACCCCACCCCCGAGTGAAAATGAAATTGCTAATGTCGATCCATCTTTGGCAGACAGCACCTGCATTGATTTTATACATAATTCAGCACAATTGACAGCCTTTTCAGGACAAGCTGTAGACTGATATGTTATTGACGCTAAATTGCTTCTCCCTTCAGAAAAAGGGGGTCTTTTGAGGCCATGATTTATGTTTAATGGTGTGGAGTTGGGACTGTTAAGAAGTGGGACTATGTTATGGCACTGATGTGAAGATACAGTGAAGTAGTGGCACAGTAAAAACTGCTTCCACTGAAATTGTTATTTTCATAAGATATTAAAAAAAAACCCACCTTTTTCCCCCACTGTCTTGCCCCAAACTGGAGTGAAAGAAATGAGAGTACCTTGTTTAGTTTAGTACCATGTTCAGTTTTGCATATGCAGTACCGGATATATTTGTGCAATCAGCTGGCAGGCCAGCCATGGTAAGACTAATCAGCAGGAAAGCTGATGGGAAAATAGTGTGGTGTCCTTGCTGATGCTCTTCTGCTTTTGTCACCTGCTTAGACAGATGAGCAGCTGTGGGGCAAACCTGCACATAGAACTGAAATGTATCCATTTTCTTTAACTGTCTGTGTCTGAGTTTCCACTGGATCTCCTGGATGGTTATATTGGGATGTTTCCAGGATAAGAGCAAGCACACAACATGTCTCATGAAGTAGCTGCTAATCCCCACACTCATTCACACCACAAAAAGTTATGTATTGGCCCCAGCTGTCCTGTGAAGGGCTCCTTGTACAGTGGTAGGGGCAGGCAGATGTAAAATAATAAGCTTAAAGGTGCTTTATTTTTTTCTTCATCCCCTCATAGAAAATCTGACTCCAAGGAGCACCACCTTTGCCAAAGAGCTGGTGCACAGCTCTCATTGTGGTGGGCCCCCAGATGGCCAGTCTCTGGCCACCATGCACCTTGTGCAGGGCCAGAACTAGAGCAGAACAAACTTTGTTCCTGTTGGATGTCCCCAGGATTCCCACTGTTATTTTGAAGTACTACCAAAAATATCTCTCACTTTAGGAATAATAGTAGCGTAAACCCATTGTTCTATCTTATTTTCATTTTTTGTTGTTTGTGTGAGTCACTGATGAATACAGTCTTCATTGATGGTATGCAAAATTCAGTGCATGTAAGAAACTATTCTTGCAGTGTAATCAGATAATTAGATGTTTTGTCTCTGTCTTGCACTGTTTAGTATAAAGTACTTTGAATGACAATATGGCAGCTCTTTTCCAGCAAACTTTACAGGCTGCTTGTTGCAAACTGCAACTGAACTTTAATTGGGTGTCCAGAGATTTACCACTAGGAAGGTAATAACCTCAGCACAATAGCATGAAGCTGCATCTTTTCAGTATTGTCAGTGCTGTAAAGGCTAATTTTCCAATAGCCTTGCTCTTTCTTCAGTGATCAGGTTTACCAAAAGAGATAGAACCTGATGCCATAATTTCCGCAGACTCTATAATATGCAAAAACATGAGCAATCCAAGTGGTGTTATGTGTGAATGAGCATATGGGGATGGGGGTTGACAAAGGAGAACTGCATTTTGAAATAACAACATGAATTTTATTGAAAAAGCATTGAGTTGTTTGCCCTTTTATTTAGCCTTTATGACAGCAAATAGAAATGATTTGGCTTGCCAGTCAGACCTAGAAATGTGGAGGTGAAAAAAAAGCAGCACAAAACCTCAGTGTAATTTTGAGTCAAATGAGGTTTGGATCAAACTCAATGCAATTTATTTTTATATACTGTCCTCCATGCAGAGTATTACAAAGCAGTTTACAGGGAGAGTTAATCATCAGAAGCTAAAGGAAAGAGGTTTTAAAAGCAAGAAAAATTCAGTAGCTGGAAGGAATCATGGGGGCTTTTATTGGAGTTCTGAGAGAAATGAGAAAAGTTCTGGGTAGAGCACTTTTTTCTGTCTTTTGGTAGGCAAAGTACTGTATGCAGTTTTGTCAGAAAACGGCACATTCCTTTTAATGACACCACTTTTGAATAGCTCATCTTTGTCACAGAACCATGCTAGTCTCACCCAACCTCAGATCTGCTGCAGTTCAGCTCTAAAGAGTAGCCACATAGAATACTTGACATAATTAGGCAACAATATTGCTGAGAGAGGGCTTCATTCATTTCCTTTTTTTTTTTTTTTTTAATAAAACCTGATATCCTCAAATATCATCAGCTTGGTCCATTTTGAGGTTGAATTTAAAAAATATTAGAACAGAATACTGCTACTGTATTATGGTTTTATGAATATTAACACACACACCTACACACATGCCCACACATGTATGGAATATACTGTTGCTATTTCATATTTTGTATATTGGGGCAGAATCCCTAATCTCTTTATTTAGTTTTGCATAGCTGCTGAAACCATTCCAGCTAGGCTGATTTACACTAGCTGAGAATTTTATTTATTTCACTTGTTTTATATTTACAAGTATGAATCAATTAGTAGTTCTGAGTGTGAAGTCTTCATGATGTGGGATGTAGAAGGAACAATATAGTAATCTAGTCCAGTCCTAAAATGATGGGTACCCTTGAAGTCATCATTCTCCAGGCTGACTTTCCCTCCAAACTCTCATGGGCACCTCGAAATACAAAGTGCTTTCCAAACCTTCAAAACACTCCAGGCAAAACAGAATTTTCACCTGATGGCTCTTCTTTAGCTGAGAATGTCCTTCCCTGAAAGAGCAAAATAATTCCTACTGCAATCTATGTCACGTTCCCTGAGTGGTCTTTGTTTTATGCTGACAACTCAGCCTGGAACATAGCTCAGGAAACAAGAGGGAAAAGGATGTGAATACTTTTGGTTTGGTTTGGTCAGCTTAAAGTCTTAACCAAGCCAATCATTTGTTGCTGTTCAAGTTCTCCAAATTCTTCCAACAGCTGTAGGTATGAAGTGTCAAAGAATTTGATGTATGAGTGTCAGCTTGGTGGGGAGACGGAATGCTACCAGAGCCTGGAAGCTGTTCAGCCACTTTTCGGGAAGGAAAAGGAGGTGTGAAACAGTAGGGATCAATTACAGCCCCACTGTAAACAGAGGAAAGGAAAGGGAAGAGGTGTAAAGCTATACACGGTGATGGGCCACAGCAAGGCAGGGTGCTGCCCCTTAGATAGCACTTGCCAGGAGAGGAAGCAGCCTTCCGTGCTGAACCCTGGTGAGCTGCTTTATTTCAGCTTGTGAGCTGGAATGTGCTTTACTCTCACTGACCAGAAGTATGTGGTAGGATACTGCAATAGAAAGCTATTAGTCCAGCTCACGGAAGAGGTAAGAAGAGGCAAACTTCTTTTCCTTTCATGTGGGTGATATGAAATACTGTTGTGCATTCATTAAGGGTGTCCTTTTAGGAAGCACTGACTATAGGAGATGCTATGACTTAAGTTTTCTTCCAGAAGAATTTTAAAGAACATTGTGATTCCATTAATCACCTTTCTAAATTACAACTTCTAACCACACAGTTTTTACACAAGTGTAACTGAACAGACCTTGATATTCATGTTTATTACTGCAAGGCAAATGTTGAGCCCATGATTGCCTGTGTAAGAGAATGATGGTGACATGAGACTCAGATGTTATGTGGTATTGTGTTACAACACTTGTGGGTTATTATAACACCAGCCTCTGGATATTAAATCTCTTCCTACATCAAACATTTTTTTCTGCCAAAAGCAATCCTTGCCTCACCCTCCAAATCGCCCTTCAGCCTGAAGGTGCTAAGACTTTTTTTCATTCACACATTTTCACTTAAAAATAGGGATGTCTATTGCAAAAGTTTGCAGTGCTTGGGAATCAAAAATATTTGGCTGACAAAATCAAATAAGAGAATGCTTACAATGAACTTTCTAGTTCAGAAACTTCAGAAAACTACTGCTGTCTCATATTTGCTCTGTGGTCACCCAGATCTTTTTGTGATGCCAAAGATGCACAAATAAACACAAAATGCCTCCAACCTCTTTTGCCTGTTTGCTCTTCCAGTATTTTAGCCCTCACTTCCCTGTCTCCTATGGTTTCTTTGTTTTTTGTACTCGTGAGATTCCAGCTTTATCTGTACCTGGTATCTAGTACAAACAGATCTTTAAGAAACTGGTAAGGCTGTGAATTACTTATGCAGGAAACCAATCCTTCTTGGTTTAACAAGAAAACAAGACATGTTAGCTTTTTTTTTTTCCTCAGCCTGCTACTTTTAAGATTGACATCTCACAGTATTGTGATACCAAAGGAAAAAAAAAATCAGGTTTCTAAGATTTAAAAGGTGTCCTTTGTGGCTACCACACTCCAAACTAAATACTGTTTTGAAGCTTGAAAAAAAAGCATTTGCTTTATATTGCATGGTTTTGGGAACAGGCAGGGCTACAGGAGTGGCCTCTGTGAGAAGAAACCAGGAGTTGGTCCCACGTGGCCAGATATGTTTCCAGCTGGCTCCAAAAAGAATCTGCTGCTGCCCAATACTGCTCCCCTCGGCAACATAGTTGGTGCCTCTGTGATAACATATTTACAAAGAATAAAAAAACCATAGCGTAGCAGCGATGAGAGAGAGCAAGGAGTGTGAAAAATGTGCAAAAAACAGCCCTGCAGACATGAAGGTGAGAGAGGAAGGAGGGGGAGGTACTCAGATACTGGAGCACAGATTCTCCTGCAGCCCTGGAGATGAACTTAGTGGAGCAGGTTGGGCCCTGCAGCCCATGGAGGACCACAGTGGAACATGCGAACAAGCCCTGAAGGAAGTTGCAATCCATGGAGAGTAGCCCTTTGCAGGAGCATGTTTTCTGGAAGGAGCTGCTGCCCATAGGGCACCCATACTGGAGCAGCAATGAAGAACTGTACTCCATGGGAGAGACCCCATGATGGAGCAGGGGAAGAGTTCAGATGAAGAAGCAGAGGAGTTGAAGTGTTATGGACTGACTACAACCCCCATTCCTCCCTCCCTACTTCCTCCAGTAGAAGAGTCAGAAGTGGAGGAGTGAAACTGAGCCTGGCAAGAAGGAAGAATGGGGGAAGGTGTTTTAGTTTTATCTGGTTTTCTCACTATCCTACTCTAATTGGCAATAAATTGAATTCATTTTCCCCGGGTTTAATCTGTTTTACCCATAACAGAAATTGGTGAGTAATCTCCCTGTCTGTATCATGACCCTGTCTTATTTTCAACCCCATCTGTTGAGGAGGAAGAGTGAAAGAGAAGCTGGGTAGGCACCTGGTGGCCAGCCAAGGTCAGCCCACCACAAAAACATACCACCAATAATATGAGTGGCAGTATCACTGCATCATTAACTTTTCAAAACATATATAGAAACAAACACACACGCTTCTCCCTTAGTTCTCTCAGCTCTGTGCAGCATGAATAAAATAGTGAAATATCCTAGGAATTTTGCAACTTTATGGATTTGAGTGAAGAGAAGCCAAAAAAAAAAAAAACCAAAAAAACCCAACAAAACTAAAACAAAAACAACCTGAAGGGAAGCTGATGAAACAGAACCGGGGGATTGTATAGGTTTAAAAAAACAGCAAGTGGTTTAGAGCTGTAATGAGGAAAACAACCCTCTGGTTCAAAAACAACTGCTTTCTTGTCCATTTGCAGGATAATCAATATCTCATCCAAAACATCTGTGAGCAAATATAAAAAAGAAAGAATGCTTTATTCTGGAGAAGATTTGCTGACCTAGTGCAAGCTCCATCAGAAATGGAGCATAAATAACTTCAGAATATTGGTAATGATTCTTAGGGAAAAAGAGCTGAATAAACATCACTGAATAAAATGTAAAATTGCATTTTGTCTTTCTGTTTTCTTGTAAACCTCTGTGCTAGCAGACCTGGACTGTGTCTGCCTCTAGCATTTGATCAGAATTCCTTCTCAGTCAGCCTTTTTTGTTTCCCTCCCTTATTTTAAGCATAATTATCAGATTGATAAATATGTGCATCCAGCATAACATTAGCAGAGCCTGTGTTCTGAATTACTCTGGTATTGGTGCTTTTAGGGAGCAGAGGCAATTTAGAACCAGAAAATGAACATGTTTCACTGAACAGATTATCTTTTTCAGCTAATAATAATTCATATCCAATACCATTTTGTGTAAGATAGAGACCAACTTGCACACTCTCTGTAAAAAAAAAAAAAAAGTGGAAAATGTTCCCTACAGTACTCACATATTATGAAATCAGTTTTGCCTTAAAGGACAATTTTCAGAGTAGTTTCAATCCTAAAGTAGGTCTGTACGTTGCTGTGCTCCTTATATATTTATATCACAATGAGCAGTACAAGGACCTAACAGTTGGGTCCCATTTCAGGCCCTGTGTAAAAATAAGCTTAAACTCACAGTAGTGATAATGGAGACTGGATTTTTCACATCCTGAGAATTTTTGTCCTGAAAGATCCAGTTAGATCCTACAATAATGCACCATCTTAAACTAAACATCTAACTCTTCCAGGATGTCAAGGTACTTGCTCTTTGTAGTGCCATTATAAAGAATTGTTCAATCTGATTTCTTCTCCACAAACTGAGGCTCACTTTCCACACCAATAAGCCTAAAAAATATCTTTCCCTCCTTAGTACCACAGACTTTCCTCAAGGCAAACTTAATTTTGGCACTTTTAGGAATAGTTCAGTCTCCTTCTTGCAGCGAGAAGCAACTTTATTGCCAAGAGAAAAAGATGAGCTGTCTGAAACAACATGCTACATCCAATGAGTTCAAATCCTGTACACAGCCCGGCACTGGACAACCTGATGAAATAGGAGGGTGGTAATCAGCCAAGCAGCAGCTATCTCTGTGTTTCTCATGGAATGCTTTTTCCCTCCATTTTTTATCATGTCAGATGGGCAGTGACAACAGCTGTTCAATAGTGTGTTCCAGCCCCTCAGTGCCTGCAGCACTGAGCTGACTGATGGTGCCGGGTGCTGGGGGTGAGGTGCTCTTAGACTGTGAGAACAAGTTTCTGAAGGACATCTATGTGGGCTAATCACACATCCCTTCTGAGTATCAAAAACAATGGATTTTAAGGTGTTCAAAGGACTGCAACATTTCCAACCTAAGTCTTTCACAAGGCTATTATGCTTACTTATTCATAGAATTCTATAATCAGAGAATGGTTTGGGTTGGAAGGGACCATACAGATCATCTACTTCCAACTTCTCTGCCATGCGCAGGAAGACCTCTCATTAGAATAGATTACTCAAAGCCCCATCCAACCTCACCTTGAACACTTTCAGGGATGGGGCATCCACAACTTCTCTGGGCAACCTGTTCCAGTGACTCACCAGCCTGACAGTTAAGAATTTTTACCTAATATCCAATCTAAGCCTACCCTCTTTCAATTAAAAGGCATTCTTTCTTGCCCTGTCGCTATCTGCCTGTGTAAAAAGTCCCTCTCCAGCTCTCTTGTAGTCCTGCTTTAGGTACTGGAAGGCTGAAGAGTTGTATCTAGAGGCTTGAAATGGTCCAGCCACAAAGTCTTGGACAGGCCTGAGCTGCAAGATTGGGGGAAAAAACATATTTTGGATGGACTACAGTCACATAAAGGGCTGTCTTTTGGAAGGTTTCACTTCTCCCTTGACTGAATAAGGAGATGAGATATTTTAGCAAAGAGACACTGCACATTCTTGACCACTGGGAAATTGTCCACAAGCTTGTATACCTGATGTAAAGCATTGTTGTGTGTTACAGAAACAAGGAGAATATACAGCAATGCTGTCAGTGCTCCAAAAGGTCTTCTCAATCTATGTAGGTTACATTCAGAAGCTGCACAGCCTTCTGTTTCTTGTGCAACCATATAGACTGTATTACTGCACGTTATCCAATTATACAACTTCTATGGGAAGTGAAGGTCAACAGACACTTCTAAATAAATATTTTTGTCACCTTGTGGTTGATAACTAAACTTGGCAAAGGGTAAACAGCCATGATTTCATCATCAGTCTTGGAATGACAAGGTTCTGAAGTGCATGGAATGCATGACATGTTGCTTCAGTATCAGAAGCAGAAGATGGGCATTGACAAATGGAGCAAAGGGTAATATTTTGATTGATTGTTTGCATAGGAATTTATTGGTGAGGCCTAAGAACTTTCATAAGATACAAAGATGAAGATTTTAATAATTTACAAAAATTTCTGTTTCTGTTGCAGCTCTAGGAAGAAAGGTGGATGGAAGAGAGTTTCAAACAGTACAAAAAAAGACTTAAAATTCTCTAAGGGAGTTATTTCAAATGCAATAATAAATTAATTAAACACTGTTAGAAATATAATGAAACTAGCACTGCCTACCACAGGCAACCCACTGTCTTAAATAAGCATTTAAATAATCCCCCTGTGGATTTCAGTACAATTTTGTCTGACCTTTATTTAAAGACCACCAACAGGGCAATTGAATGTGGTTGGTCAGCCTCTGTGAATCAGCTTTAACCTAGAGTCAATTCTCTTTATTTCTTTGCCTATTTTGTCCTCTTTATTTTTAAATACGGCTGTCCTTTTAGGGGTCTTTTTTCCTACATCAGAATCTGCTGCATTTTTACATCCTCCTGTGGCTATTGGTCTCCTGTTTTGTTCTCCCTAAAGCTTTTGTATTTAGAGGTTTTTTTCTTTGTTAGAATCAGCTTTTAAAACCAAAATCTTTTTTGCTGTCCTAAAAATCAGCTTAATACCTATTAAGAAAATAGAGGACTGGATTCACTCCCTGTATAGCCACAGTCATATTCAACATATCTTGTGGGAGGAATTTTTTTTTTTAATACTGCAAGTGTTGTCCCCTATCACTGCTGCCATATCTGGACCAAGAGTTGAGTCTCCATACTGAGACTGATAGAGGCAGGCATTTAATCCTTGAGTGTGCAATTCTGCCTTTTAGGGCCTGCAAAATCTGTACTGTTGCATAAGGACTGCAAGAGCCCTGGGATTAGCTCAGTTGATTAGAGAATGGTGCTAATAACACCAAGGTTGTGGGTTTGATCCCCCTATAGGCCATTCACTTAAGAGCTGAACTCAATGATCCTTGTGGGTCCCTTACAACTCAGAATACTCTCTAGTTCAGAAGAGCAAAACTGAAAATATAGGCATAGCTGTGTGTGGCCAGCACAGTCATTCTCCTCCTGGATTTCCTCTTCTTTAAAAGAAAAAAAGATGGTACTTCCCTTCAATATCAAATATTCTTTCAAACTTTATGAACTGCTGCTGACAACCACAGCCACCACACATGAAGTGATCTGTCAAAAGGCAAGAGTCTATGAAGTAGTAGTTCTTCAGCCTTAATTCATACTGTTAAAGAAGAGGGATATATACAGCTGCTTTGCTGTCAAAGACATGAAGATTTGGAAGGTACCTTTTTTTCTTCCCACATTTAACATATGTTTTAGCCATGAATAAGATTTTTCATAGTGGAGGGAACATGAGAGGAGGAGGAGGGGAAGGGAGAGGGAAAAGTGAAAATTGTCTTCCTTCTAAGATGCAATCTGAAGTGATTATAGAAATACTTGCTTTAGCTGTACATATTTTTGAAGATAAGACTTGTTCATATCAATCAAAACAGAGTGGCAGCAGCAGAGTGAATTGCTTCAAGTAGTTCTGCTTTTCAGAATCTGATGCAGCCCTTTGATATGTTTGTTCAGTTGTAGAGGGGCCCTAATGTCACAAGCACAGCTGGTTTCCCACTTGACTATCACACATAACAGTGGGGGGCTCTTCTCTACTGCAGGTGCCTCTAACATCAGTACCACAGGTATTCCGAAGGCCACAGCTTTCCTGTGGGCCCATGGCCTCTCCCATTTTATCTCCATCTTACTAAGCTGATAAACTGTTCATAAGGTTTCTTTTTTTAAAATTAATGACTCAATTCCAAGCACTGGTGATTCCAAGTGAATAACACCTTGGAAGCCAGCCACTTTGCATGAAGATATTGCAAATCTACTCATGGTAGAAATAAGTAAATAATCGTGATGGAACCAGAAGAGACCTGGCCAAACAGGTGAAAGCACTGAGTGACATCAAGGTAGAAAGTGATGCAGAGTTAGTCATCTGAAGAAGTAGAGGGTGAGAGGGGCATGGAAAATTCCAATTTTATGCTTTCTGAGCTCATCTTAAGCTGTTATACAGTGCAGCAGCTGTAAGTCCTACTAAACCATTTCCACTGACATCAATGCCAATCATTCCAGTGCCTCCAGTGAGAATACAGTTGGACTGGTATTCCATAACCTTACCCTAGAAAGTAACATTTTGAAGCACTTAATTTGTATTTTAAAAGTGTGTTAAAGTGTGTTTTGTGGATGAACACCCTTTCTGCCATTTCTTTGAGTTGCAGCTAAAACAGAAGGACACCTAGTTTTCTGTTAATATTAGGTAAACTATAAAACATCAGAATTCTCATATCATTTTTCTGCCTTGAGCAAACCAGAAAACATAGAAATGAATATTCTAAGAGCTGCCCTTTTTATTTAAAAATTATGATTACTTCAGGTTTGGTGGCAACATTTTTGGCAATTTGTGACTCTGTTTGAATTAGTTTGCATCTCCTTGCATAGTATAAGGCAAATGAACAAATGGCTATATATAGGTGGACAGTCAACAGTTGTCATAGAGAATAGTTTGTTTATGTGTCAATTATTAACTGTTCTGGAAGCAATGTCTCTGTATCCACCATAAGCAGTCCTGGTCATTCTTTAAGGTCTAAATATTAAACAGCTTGGTATTGGGACTTGTGCAGAAACATACTATCCTAGATCGACTCTTTCTTGGCTTGAAGACAACAGACTTCAGCCTTGCAGTGCAGGACCCACCCTCTTATGAGTATTGCTAAAATCATCATCAACTAGGTACATCTGTGAGTATGTTCAACAGCAAATTTAGCAAGACAAACATCTGCATGACATGCAGCCACACTATCACAGACTGCTTCTTATATCTTCCCACCTGAAAGTTGCTCTTAGGAGTTTTGTTTTATGACTTCTTCTCAGCAGTTGTTTAAATCCTACAGTTTGATATTCTGGCACAGGAGGAAGGACTTGAAGAAAAAGCAGTGTAGAGAACACTAGTTATTCAGTGGATAAATGTGTCAGCAGTGGAGTGCATTGAAAATTATCTGTCTGGGAAGTCCCAAGAAAAATAGACATACTCAGGTGGTCCTCAAAACTTTTTCAGTTACCCCATCAAGATGCTGAAAAACAAAAAATGTGCATCTTTGGAATAGGAACCTGGGAATGACATATACTCATGAGAAAGTGCTGCAGAAGCCAGTGCAGTAGTTTCCAGCTTCAACATGAAATACATCATGTGGTTTTAGCAGGGTCAGTGTCAGAAATAGACAAAAATATCATATATGCCAAAAAGTAAATACACTGCACTAAAATGTGGTCATGAACTTCTCTAGGAGCAATTTAGGCTAAATTCAAGACGCAGATGGCAAAATCTTCACTAAGGTCAATAGTCAAATTCACATATAGGCCTTAAGCTAGGTATAGCAAACTTTTCTGAGTATCCATAACTGATGTTTATGGGCATTGCTATAACAGTAACAGAAGAACCAAACTATTCAGAAATAACAGACATGCATTTTAGCTTAAAAATCACATATTATTTTTAGTGATCTCCTAGTTGCCTGATAGTCAGGGTGGGGGGATCTGTGAAGAAGATAATTTGTTTGAAGGAGATGTCTGGAAAGGTTTGACAGAGGTGGGTACTTTGCAGACTGTCCTTGCATCAGGTCACAGAGCTGATCGTGTAAGTCAGAAAAGCAAACTTGGCATGTCTTGCTCAGTCACCTACCCAGTTAAAACTAGCCTAGTTGAAAAATCATCAAGTATTCACTATAACAGCTGTAGGCACTTGGAAAAAAAGCATTGGGATGCTAGTACTTTAAGCATACTACTTGAGCTCCCTTTACCTATATCATTATTTTATTTTGGATTTGTTTTTTTCCTGTGTTGTTTGGGTTTTTTTTTTTCCTTTTTTTTTTTCCTTAATCTGATAAGCTATTGCATTCAGCCTTTGCATAAAATACAGAGGACTAAATCTGTGCACTTATATACAGCTACAGGCAGCCCATGCAGCATTAAAATGACCATCATTTTGCTGGTCATGTCATGTGTGGGTGACAAGATGTAGAAATATCCTTTAAAGAGTAGTCATCCTAAGTTAACACAGAATGGAACAAGAGACCACAATAAATAGATAAAATCTATTTAACATTTCTCAGAAAAAAAATTATAATAAATTATGGAAATTACATCACAAGCATGAAGACAGCAAGTGAATGAGTGAAGTGAATTGTTTTAGTGCAACTGGTTTGTGTTTCTAAAAACTATTTCACTATTTCATATTTCTGGCACAAAGAAGTCTTTGTTAAACATCCAGACCACCTTTATTTTTCAATTCTTCAATTCAATTTCTTCAATTAAGATCTGAGAGCTAGCTGTACATATATTGTGGCAGTTTTAATAAGTACTTTAGCAGGCCACAAAAGATCAAAACCAAGAAGTAATATAGTTTTACACGGAGGTTGTTCTGACATTTATATATCATGTTGAAGACATCAGAAAACAAAGCCAATTTAAGAAGAGTTCTCCTCCTAATGTAACAAAAAGGGCCTGATATTATTCCCTTTGAATTCAGTGAAAAAGTCCCATTACCTTTAATGTGTTGCATTGTAGTTCCCACTGTGGTTGTCACTAAAATGTCAATATTTGCAGTTGCCACCAATAACATCAATCTGTCACAGCAATCACTTTTTGATAGCACTAAACTAGCTCTCCTCAGTTAACAGCACATGGAAAGTACTGGGACCAGCGGTCGCAGTAGAGATAACGAAATGGTTGGTGAAATCCAGGCACTGAAATCCACAGTGCCTTTCTCTTCAGAGGCACTCCAAATGCAATAGGTGTACAGTGGCATAGTAAGTAACTCCCACATCAACCTCTATTAGATAAAATAATTAAGTTTACATCAATGATTTAGAATAACAGACCATTGCCACACAATCAGTGTTGTGCACTTTGAAGAGCAAACCTGAGCTGCACTATGCCATTTATTTTCCATAAATGCTTTGGCTTTGCCGTGCTATTCTTGGATCTGCAGGAGCGCGTTATCCTGGATAATATTCTGTTCAATTGACAATTATGTCTTTCTGTCCTTTAAGTAGCCACTGCTCTGAGGATTTCTCATTATGCCATGTAATTTTAGTCACTGAAGCTTCTTTAACTTTCACTGTCAGGAGTGCATTTTTATATTAACCCTTGCAAGTATCCAGCAACACCACCTCAGAGTCAGCAATCTGGTAGGATTTTGATGGCTGCATCAGGATGATCACTGTACAGAGCTTGGGAACCAACTGATTTGTATTTAAGCGGTCAGCAGGGACAATAGAAATCCCAGGACTCAGAAGAAAATGAGTAGATTTAGGCTTTTCCCACATGCTGTGTTCTCAATAATACGAGCTTTCACTAAAAGAAAGAAAAAACTTCTAGCTCTTCCAATTGCAAAAATAGTCTTCGCTATGTAAATCCCATCGCTGCTGTTTTGTTGAGTCTGCAGCCAGCCAGACTGAAACAATGGCACCCAAAGAGCCCACAACTCCCCGGTTGCATCTTAATGGGCTGTTTGTTAACTTCAAAGCTGACCATTTAAATGCTAACATTATTAGGCAAGTAATCCAAAACATAAGCACCCAGCTTGAATCATTAGCATTTAATTACCTAACATTTTCCCTTGTTTAATCTACAACGCTGTACTAACTGGTCTTAATTTTGGTTTTGAACAGTGCAGCATTCATGGTTATGCCGCGCTGTGTGGAGGGTCTCATGAAAAAAAAGGAAAATATTTGAGCTTACAAAAACCTGGATCTTTTAATATCACAAACAATACTGCTTTACTCTAAAGCTTTCTCAACATTTAATGGATTTATTTAAGTTACTTCCCTTGACTGGGATCCATAGTACCTCCTCTGGATAAGGACTGTTGTTAGGAAGTAAGCGAAGATTCAGCTGCTAATGAAAGAGTTCACAGTTGTTTCCTCTCTTCTTTGAGCAAATGGGTTAAAAAAGTTCCTATTGCTTTTTCAAGGTAGTGTAAAGGTCACTGACAATAGCTCCTCTATAGATGCCAATGTGTGACATTTTGCCTGAATACAACAGAATCACGATAAGCTACAGAAAAATTCAAATTCTTTTCTAGATAAAGCTGTTTCTGAAACGTGAGTTGTTCCTTAAAATAACATACAGAATTTAACTGTTATCTTCGAATCTTACCTGAAGCTTAGAGCATGTCTCCTGAATGTAAAAAACTACTAAAAGGTGAAGTAACACTATTCATGTAAAATACAATGAGACCTGGACAAAGACAATCTAGTGTGTATAAATTGTGTATTTGAAGTTGCAGTTTTTAACAGCTGATTTCAAGCCTGGAGTAAGAGGATGGATATTCCATCCAAATCCACAGAGAGACACTCCCACCACTGAAAAATAATCCCCAAACTACTTTTTTATTACTGAGGGACACCTTGTGCACTTCAGAGGCAATGAGAAACATGACAAAACCAGGCAATTGTGGTGTATTTTTGATATTTTGTCCCCTGAGATTTCTGTTCTGCCATTCACTTCTTTTTTTCAGTGCTTCTCTGGCATCTGGTCTCTGTCGCTAAACCAGCAGGTTTTTTCCCTTGATCTAGGATGTATTTTCTATCCCAAAGAGAAAGCATAATGAACACAACATACCCAAGTTTCACTTCAAGGTAAATTCGTCTAGACCTACCCCATTTCCCACTTGTAGTTAAGATGGGAGTAAATTTATCTGGAAGGAAATGCTATTCATCTTGCCATCACTGGGTGGCCTGTTTCTATTCACTTCCCTGCAGATAGAAATGCAACTTTCTGGGCTGTGAAGAGAAGCTCTGAAGTAGATGGATATATCAAACCCATGCATGCAGGAGAACAAAGATGCTATGTGGCACGTTTAAATATTTTTGGTTTTCCATTATATTTTCACTCAGAGACCAATTTATGGAGGATTGCTTTATGTTGAGACTGTGAAACTCCCTGGATTCACCATTACACTGTATTAGCCTGTGAGTATTGCAGTGATTCATGGTGAAGCATTGCATTAAGGACTGTTCATCTCTGGACAAAGAAAGCATTACTAGGCAGAGTCACTGTCCAAAAGAGTTATGAGGTAGAGCTTCCAGCCATCCTCTTCACAATCGATCAGCCAAAAAAAGTGGAAGAAGATTGCTAATAAAACAAAACAAAACAAACAAACAGACAAACAAACAAAACCCACAAACAAACAAAGAGACAAAAAAAACAACAACAAAAACCTGTTGAAACTAGTGACTGCAGTCTTTGGGTTTGGACTGGAACTCAGGCAGATGTAAAGCAAAAAGGATGGAAGGATGGAAAGGCAGAAGCTAGGATCCTAGGGACTGGACAGCAAATGGATTAAAGTGCTGCTTTATCCCTGGCTGCCTGTAGACCTTTTCCTTTCTCTCATCCATAACAAGCAATCAAACAAATCCCTCTATCATTCTCTAGCAAGTTACACTGGATGGCACTCCCTTTTCCCAGTCCGAGGCATGGCTTTCTAAAACCTTTTGTGTGGTTCTCCAGGCGAAAGTATGGGTTGAACTTTTGCAAAGTAATCTCAAGCTCTGGTGGTTTCACAACAGTTTGGCCATTTTCATTACACTGACATCTTCAATCCACTCTTTTCTAAACACAGTCATGGGAATTTTATGAATCATCTTGTCATAGAGTAACATAATATTGCAATGCAGTAATGGAGGGTACCAGCAGATGGTGACATATGTAAATTGCTATAAAGATTATGTGCAACAAAAGAGTCTTTAGAAGGTGCAGGCACTTTATGTAGTTCTGCTTCCATTTCTTGTAATGCTCAGGGAAAAACTCTTCCTTTCGTTATTTCTGTCTTGGCCTGTGGCCTTGTCTGGTGGCAGCTGTTTGGGGACTTTTTTCTACCACTTAGATAATTTTGTTTGGCATTGATGCCTGAGTAGCTGCTGCAAACCATCTTGGAAACTCCTACAGAGTGTGTCTACATTATGCTTTTTTGCTGAGGGTTGTTTTGGGTTTTTCCTTTTTCCTTTGGAGAAGTTATTACCAAATGCACTGTTTGCTGTTTATTGTCGATATCACAGGGGAGCCAGAATGCAAAATAGATGGCTTTAATAGCCACAGGGTAGCATACTGGGGGCTAGCAGAGGAGAAATGCTATTCCCATTGCCATTTCCTGGCCCAGATGGTCAGGACTTCAGTACATGATGGTTTGAAATGCTATTATGAGTACAAGCTAATATCGATTCTACAGAGGAGACTTTGGCACATCTATTACCAGCCCTCTTAAATTGCACCTCACTAACAACTTAGAGTAGCCATTCAACCAGAGAAAAGAAATACAGCTTTGGGCTTGCTGAACTCTTCTCTGAGCTGATCTTATAGGAGGCAAAAACTTTGAAAAGTCACATTAGTGCTTTTTCTTGGCAAGAATGAGCTGCATATCTGTTCTGAAGAAATTACTTGGTCAAGCAGCAACTCTGTCCTTGTATCCCATACAGGTCTAGCCCACTCATTCAGTGGGAAAACACTTGTGGCCACTGAAGGAATTACTGCCTCCAGCTGTTCACAGTAGCCCACCTACCACAGGATTTCACCTCAAGATAGAAAGGGCCATGTGTTACTACTGCAGTCCTATCCAGCAATCTTTTCAAACTTGTCTCTCTGGTGGATCAGATGAACATGTAGGACTGTGAAGTGGGTACCCCTGGGGCACAGGAATGTTCTCTGAGGCCTTGGGGTGGACAGCTGGAGTGCAGGGTGGGCCTGGAGGCGCCAGTTGGAACCCTGTGGCAAAACTGGTCCCGGCTCATCTGCTGGAGCTTTGCAAGGCTATAGTGGTACTGACCACAGAGTTCTTTTGTGTTAGCACCAGCTGGTGCCATTTGCAAACAGTGAAGAAAACAGAGCAACTAGACTCTGGTAGTTAAGGAATCAATAAATTTTGCTGAACCAAAGAAAGGTTTGTCTTCCTATCAAGCATTATGCCACATATTCAGACTAGGGAGAAGAAGAAGCTGAGGATAATCTGTAAAAAGCAGTAGACAACATTAAAGCAAACAGAATGGAGACAATTTTGCTTCCAAACATGGTCAGAGTCCTCAGTGCACCCAACCTATGCTCAGTGCTAATGTGAATCAGGATGTTTTAAATTTGCTTTTCCCTAGCCAGCTACCTTTCATGGCCCAAAAGGTGGTTCTTTTCTGATACTAAGCTCTATTGGCCCCACAACTACCAGATGTATACAAGAGGAGATTCACTTTGAAAACATGGTCTTAAATGCTTGTAAGTTGGGAGGAAGATCAAATTTAGAAGCAATCATGGTGATCTAAATCCATCCCTTTTATTGGGGAGTGATATTCAGTTATTTGGAATTAAATTTTCCTTACTAGTACAAAGTGTATACTTGCAGCTCTGAGATTATGCTGTCTGAGAAGATGCTTCCTTGCAATGCAATCACGTCTCATTGGTTACAGTCATTTGTATCTCTAGTTTGACAGTCCTAAAATGCCATTCACTCACAAAGCCATTGCCACATAGTATGTGTTCTTCTGCCAGTCCTGCTCTGTGTCCATTATCACTGATGTTTTTGTACCACTTATCATGATTTCAGCAGCTCTAGATTATCCTGAGCTTTTGATTGTGTGTGTGATTTCTCCTGCGTCAAAGGCTTATTGTTTTCCATTTATGGCCTTTGTAGTGCGTTTTGGGGCTAGGGTTTTTTTTGCTGCATCACCTTGGGATCAAAGACAAATACATACACAAAATTGTTTGCTTGCAACGGGCAGATCATTGGAGAAAGGCATATACCCTGTTATGAGGTTACAGAGCACTGCACTGCAGTCATCATGTTGCTCCATTCAGAATAAATCAGAGAGAAAAGTGTATAATTAGGAGTGTGGTGTATATTCACAGCAATGAGGACATCATCAATGAGGACATCGATGCTGGAAAACCTTGCAGTATTTGTAGTGTGAGTAGGAGTGTACTTTCCTCTTCAGATTTACTCTTATGGGCGGGAGTTGATTTGGTAGCAGGGCTGGCTTCAGGGAAGACTAAAGCAGGCAGCTGCCTATGAGGAGCAGCAAAGCAAGACTCTCAGAATGGGCCTATCTTTGTTCTGTTGTGTGAAAACAGCATCACTGGTGGGGCTATGGGGTGTGAAGACAAATCTGCCTCTGGTTAGAAGTAATAGGCAATGACGAGAAGACTGGCTTTGCTAGTTGGGCCTGTCAAGGAAGAAGACAGCAGAAGAGAGGAGGTAAGGAGGTGAGGTTGGTAACTGCCTTAGCTTCCCTGTGCCAGGACCTGCCTGTTCCTCATAGCTTCATGTCCTGTGCTGCCCTGACATTGCAGTTTGCCTCTGCTCCTGACAAACTATGATCCAGCTCAGTCCTGCAAGCACAGAGATGTTCTTCCTTGAATCTAAAGCTCTGGTTCCCCTCCATCCTGGCTCATAACATCCTGGGTCTTGTGTTGTAAAGGATCAAGCCCCTCAGACCATGTTTTCACTGCCATTCTCATTTTCCCGACCTTTTCTTCACCATGTGCCATCATACAGTGCACAAGAGCAACAGCTGTGTAAGGCATCGTTACTACTACTTAATTCTGGAGTTCTGCTGAGGACCAGAAGCCCCTGCTTGCTGTGTACAACTGCTTGATGGGATATGGGTAGAGTGGGATAATGTTGAGATGAATTGAAGATTTAAATTAACTCTGGTTTTAGGATATGTTTTCACCATATGGCCAATCTGATATACAAGTTCACCACTGACTAAAGCAGGAAACTGTGGTAACCTTTCTTCTGACTCCTCTTTTCAGCATCCTTTCTCCCATTTCCCCTCTCCATCTCTGATCCCAGACACCAACTATCCCTGCTTATTTCTTTACAATGGTTCATCGGATCTCAAATGAAACAATGAAACTGCTTTGTATTGTCCTGTTTTGCTATCTGATTGGGCTGTTGTGCCTTGCTGCATGACTTACACTAGTAAAAGATTCACCTCAAAGTGGGCAGTAGAAGAGCATCACTAGGAGCAGGACTGATGGAGATATTCAGGAGTGGAGCTGGACCTTCTACATCCTAAGTGTTATGCTACTTTTCTCAGGCCATATTGAAAGACCAGACTCTAATTGTGCCACACACTGGACAGAAATCATGTCATTAATTTTGTTTACTCTTTATTCTAGACATTTCATAGAACAATAGAGTCACTGAATCAGTTGGGCTGGAATGGACCTCAGGATGTCTTTCAGTCTGCTCACAGCAGGGTTAAAGGAACCATTTAAGGTCCCTTTGGTTAAATGTGTGCCAATGGACTTCAAGAAACCCCATTTTGGTTGTAAGATTTACCTGCTGACAATCTGTACAGCATAAAAGTACCTAGACTGACAAGAAAGGAAGCGAGTGGATTCAACCTCCCTTAATGTCCTCTCTGTAAGTAGCAGTCATGGTCTCATTTTCTCCTTCTGAATCTGCAGGTTTTCAGAACAGTTCTCCTGGTACATGCTTTCTTCTGTAAGGTGTCCCTGGAATGCTTTTTCCACAGTAACTCCTGGCAAGTTCAGCTGAGAGCAAATGCAAAGATGTTCGTGCCTCATAAATACATACGGCAAAGGATGTCAGGGAAGGGAAATATTCTCTCCATTCTATAAAGGAAAGCTTTGCTGAATCTTTTTTCTCCTCTAGAGTCCCAGAGAACATGTGCATCAGTATAGCAATGGGAACACTAACCTCCTGAGGCTCAGCCCAGTGCCTTTCCTACAAAACTGTTTTTCTTCAAAGCTGTCATCTATGAGGATTTTGTTAGCTGCTCACATCTCTAAGATTTGTTGGGGACTTTTGCCTAATCTCATTCTCTTTCTTGAACACAAGAGTGCATTTGTTTCCTTGATCTGCTATCACACAAATTCTTTGTAAACAGAGCTTACTGTGCAATCTTATGTCACCCTTTGTATTTGTTCTTGTGCCATGCACAGATTTTTCTTTGCCTGGTGTGCCTCTGTGCACTTCATGGAGATTGTAACTTCTCTAGTTTGTGCTACCACTGCCTTACTCATCTCATTTTTAAAATCATCTGTAATTCATTAGAAATTGTTCCTTCTGCAGGATGTTCAAACATCTATATGAAACATATTTGAAAGGCTGTTACAAAGCAATCAGATGCCTTGCCTTCTTTTGCCAACTGTTGGGAACACATGGTGACCAAATGCAGAGTTTTCATATGGGTGCAACAATCTTCTAATATTTTGATTGGAACATTCATTTTGTTCACACTGTGTAAACTCAAAAGTGAATGTGTTTTTTTTTAACCCCATTCTCCCTGCACAGTGTGAGTTCAGTTTTTCTCCACTGGAGTCCTTTTCCTCTTGTGCTGACGTGCACTGAAATATTCTGCCTGATTTGTTCAGTATTTCCCTAGATATCCTAGTTTTAGCTGCTTGCCTGGACAATTGCACCCATTCACTGTTATTGCTCTCACCATTTAATATCAGACATTTTTTAGCCATTCTCATTTACATTTTCTTTGCAGCTGGTATAGGAAGAGACCCTTTTGACCTCTGCCTAACTTTGTGGGACTCAGAGTATTTGTGTTAGGAGAAAAAATGGATGAGAAAGCTGGGCGTCTTTTAGGTAATCTCTTTCTACTCATGTAGCTCTTAATGTAGAAAGAATTAAACACTGGGAGGCAATACATTTTGCTCATAACTCAAAGTGGTTTCAGTCAGCATTCAACTTCAAGCTCTTGATTTTTCTCAGGGCAGTGTTTCTACTGAAAAAAAAAATGGATATGTGTTTCTCCTAGTGTTGTTTCACAGATAAACCCACTCAAAACCAGTCATGTTCACCCACGTAAATTTTCTGAGTGACTTCATCTTGTTGCTTCTGTGAGGAGACAGAGATCTCTGTAATGGCTGAAAAGCAAGACGTTTTCTATGTGAGAGATGTGTGATTTTATTACCACCAAGGAAGAGCAGCAACTGAATTGATTGGAGTCCATGATATTTTCCCACCCTGTGACTATACTGTTAGCACACTTAGAGTGCTCTGATTGGAAAACATTTACAGTGCCCACTCTAAAACACTAAATTGCTGATTATCTTCTAGTATTTTGTTTAAGAAGACAGACAGTTCTCCGAAATTTCACTGAGATGGAGCAGCTCCACTTTCTGCAGCCTTAAGTAACAGCAATATATGATACCGAAACAGTAATACAAGTGCATTGCCAGTAGAGATAGTGACGTACTCTGGTTTTTCAACCTAATTCTAATTCCCCAAATTAACTTTGCAATGAACACGGTAATATGACTACATCTGGACTCCCAATTATCAGAAGGTGTGGCCAAAACATTTCCTGAATCATCGCCTGGTCTCTGTGCTAAGGATGTGTGAAAGGATTTTGGAAGGTCAGACACTTTCTGAGTAAACAACATTGAATGTCCTAAAATACACTGTCTCTACTGTAAATTTCAAAACTTTTATTCAGCACTTATGTGAGCAAAATTTACTTGCTTAGAGACACGTGAAAGACAAAGGCAAAGTGGGTTAGAACATGGCCAGACCTAATTCAATTTTTTATTTAAGTGATTACCCTCAGGAAATTTTTACTTAGTACTACTAATTTTAAAACTGATTTCTTAAGAAAGAGATGGAAAATTAAAGAAATTTATATCAAACTCCAGAACTACTGTGTCACTGGGATAGAGCAGTGTCTGTAGAAAGGCAGTGCAAAGATGTCTGAGCACTTTGCTTGGTGCTTGCAAGGAGGCTGTACCCTAACTCATGCTTCTGTTTAAATGGACTATTACACAGGTCATATTTCTTATTTTCTTCAGCCAGCTTGTCACCTGGTTAATACTGCAAAAATTTACACTAAATTCACAAATGCCAGTTTAAAATGTCAAAGCTCCTTTAAAAGAAAAATAAAGTTAACCTGGGCAAAATGAATAATACATATTTTATAGCCAAAAGCTGCATTTCTTTTAAGTTTCAGAAGAACTGCTAGTTCCTGCAGCCTGTGATTGCAACAATATTTTTTCCTAAGGAACAGCAAGCATTTATACCTTGATATGCAATTCCTTAAGGTATGCCTACACTTATAAATTTTAGTATATTTCTTCTCTGTTCTCTGTGTACTCTGGCAGAAGTTGGGAAATATGTAAATTTTTGCTTTATAAATGCTGAAACACAAGCAAACAGTGTCACCCCTAACACTTCCTGTGAAGTGTCCTTGATTTTTCTCCAAAATTAAAGAGAAATAAAACATTATAAACTGGTGTCTCAAATTCTGCCACAGAGTTTATTCTCCACAAGAAAAGAGCTCCTTACTCCTGTGGTCTCTAACGTCCCTGCTGGTTTACAAACAATGTCACACATGACCTTTGTATGCTGAAGATCCTGGAATGCAATGTAAATCACATTTGCAGAATTTAATTAACAGGAGATATTGTAGAAATTGTAAAAGAAGAGACTGCAGGGTGTCTAAACATTGGAGTTCAGTTATTTCCAATAGATTAAAGATAGGTAGAAGCTCTTATCAAACCAGGTCATACAATTCCACTCATGAATGGAATTGAAATTTTCAGTGATTTGGAAGATATGCAACCCTGTTGTTCTGGGATAACATAACTATGATTCACTGCCTCAAAAGCAATCACAGATCAGCAACTCCTTTCTGCCCCCAGCCACTCTATCCTATGTCAGAGTGAAGGTCACAACAATTTTCAGCAAGCTTGTAAATGCCTGGGGATTTTGTGGTTTGTGTTTGTTAGGAGTATGTGAACACAAGTTTGTCATCTAGTTTGCAAGTGCACAGGACTTACATCTGTAGCTATTATAAGGTAAAAGTATTTAGGGAAAGCTATGGCATGGAGCATAAGAATGCACCCCCTGTCTTTGTCCATATACACTGGCATTTGTAGACTGGAGGTCCGATGGACAGAGCCAATCGTGAGGGTGTCCTGGGCAAAATAGTCTCAAGTGAAGAAATTTTACTTAATTCATAACCAAAGTAAGAATCACAAAGAAAAAGAAGGATTTGAGCACTTAAAAACACATGGGTAAAACACCCATCTCCAGTCTCAGATGACCTTATCTTCTCCCTAATAAGGCAATGAGCAGCACAGGAAGTGGAGAAGCAAGGAGGAATGGTCTTCTGCTGCCCTTTGTCACACGCTGATTTTCCTGCCAGGATTCTTCTGAGTGTCCCTGTACCAGGGTGGGTCCTTCATGGTTAGACCTGATTAACTTCTGCCCTTCACAGAGGAGAGGACTTCAAAGAGGAGAGGGTAAATAAAGGAGCTGTGAAGCAGCTCCTATGCAAGGAGAATATGGCCACCAGATTGGGAGAGATGTATCAGCACTGACAAAGCAGAGTCAGAGGCCAGAGGCACTTCACAAAACCATGCCATGGAAGGACTCTTAGGGAGGGTGAGGAGAATACAGTATGAAAGAAGTGTGAAGACCAGCAGAGGAAGGCATAGGGTGATAGAGTAGAACTACAGAAGGCCAAAGAGAAGATTTAACTGCCACATTGCTGGTGTTCTTGAGGAGAGGAGTGATCTTGGTCCTGTTGAGGGAAGACCACTAGCTCTATGGAAGTGATGGGTGTTTTACTTGTTTTTTGTGTGTTTCTGCGAGACCTTGGGCTGAAATGCCTGGTCTCCCTGCAGGTTGTGCCACCATGTCCTGTGGAGATGGATCAGCTAATCTGGGCTATTTGAAACAACAATCTGTTCCTATGTGTTCTCAAGGCCATGAAACACTTACCTCAGTGTATAGTACACCCTCTTACACTTTGAGACACATTAAATACTCACTTCCTCTTAAATTTGTAGTTTTAATTAGTAAATTCTTCTGCTTTTCTTTTTCCTCCTCAACAAGAAGTGCTGTGGAATACTACTACTCGAGAAAGAAAGTCATTGGGTGTCCCAGGTCTGGAGTATCTGTAGCTGAATGAGCTCAGGGACTTGTTCTAAGGAAATCTCTTTGAACTGAATTGTCCGAAAATTCAACTAAATGGCAAAAAGTCCTTGATTTTGAAAGAAGTAATTGAATACTTTGCCAGAACTTTGCCAAAACTTTACAGATCTCTCACTGCTGGTTCTATTCTGTTAAAAAAAAAAACCAACAAAAAACACAACAACAAAAAAACCCCACCAAACAAAAAAACAAATGAAACCAAACAAAAACCAAACTAAACAGAATAAAACAACAAACTCCCCCCAAAACAAAAAAAAAAACTAAAACCAAACCAAATTTAAAAAAAACCCAAACAAAAACAAAAAAAAAAACCAAAACAAACCACACACAAAAAAACCCACAACAAAACCAAACCAACAAACAAGCAAACCAAACCAAACCAAAACAAAACCTCACCAAAACTTTTCTCTATCTTTTCTCTATGTATTCTGGACATTTTTTGGCATAATATACATCCATGGGCATCCTTTGTTATAAATGTTTAAAATTTTTCAAATAACTGCTTTGAGGTAAATGCTAATATGTACATTTGCCTCCCTCATGAATGTCAGCATCCTATAGGAACCATATTTTTACTACCATGTCAAGTGAAAGTCATGCAAAAGATACAAAAGTACAGGTAAAAGAAGAAGACTCTAATATAAAGAAGTCAAAAGCAGGGAACAAACAGTAGCAATGACCAACTCTGAATTGAGGGAAGTTCCAGAAAGCTGACTAAAGATACAGTGGAAAGGGAGACAGAAAGGGAATCCCATTTTATTCCCAAAATACTCTGTGAGGGTGTTACAGGAAGGAGGCAGAGAGGCCTCCAGTCAGAGAGCAAACACAACACCCGTGTTTTCTGCTGTGCCATCTGTTTCTACATCTTGCAGTGCATTGCTACATACAGCTGCTGCCACCAAATGCCCAGCTAATTTTAGGGTACTTATCTGTGCTTGAGCTTGAGTAAGTAGTCTCTCAGCCTTCATTTGTAGGAGATGACACATGAGCTCTCCCACCTGCTGTAGATTTCCTGACAATGTCCCTTGGGAGACCATAAAGGCAGCTATGCATTTGTGGGATGAGAAAGAAGAGTCATATAATTAATTAGAAACTGCTAAATTGTCAGCAGCATAGGGTGTAGCAAACAGTTCGGTTTCAGCCTGGGAAGGGGTTGACTTGCAAACTACATTAAAAAAAAACCAAACCTTCTTTGACTGGAAGGGTGCAGCATATTCAACATTTGTGTAAATAAGCAAAGAAGGATAAGGCAAAGCTTGAGAACAATGCAAAATACCATTGTTACAGCAAAAAGAGGAATGAACTGTTTTAGGAACACAAACTGTGCCACATCTCTGGACAATGGAGCTCCTCACTCCTGGGTAGAGGAACTTGCCACTGAAACAAGAAGTTGCATTCTGGAAATGAGGAGATCTGTATGTGGAGGACTTCTGTTTGTTTTCTTGTATATCCATATGCATTGTGTAGGGCATGGAAGGGAAAGAGAATTGCTTTTCAATGGGACTGTCACCTCTGTGGGATGTGTGTCTGGAGAATGACTTAAGCTGTCCTGGGGAACAGTTGAAGGAAGGATAAGTTAAATGGTAATTCAGACATAATTTGGTGTGTGGATCAGTACCATGGTTTCTCCATGTTTGAAAGTGTGGGTTGAGAAATGCCTGAGAAGGAGACATTTAAATCAAAGACAAAATGTTACTAGTAAAAGGATTTGGAAAGAAGCAAATTGACAGTAAAATACTGGAACTGATAAGTCTATATGCAGTTCAAGTTGGTATGCCTGCAGAAAAAATAAAGAAGTCTTCATTACAGTCTCCTTGATGAAAACTACCTGCTGATGGAAGCCAAGATTCAAATAAAATAAACAAGTCTATCTTAAGAAAGAAAAAGAATGCCACTAAGAAATTGTCATAATGTAAACAGAGTGTACCTTCACCTTGAATACTGTTTAAAATTCTGGGCACAGCAGTTCAAAAAGGGTAAAGCAAATGGATCCACAGAAGGGCAAGAAAAAAGTATCAGAGGAATAGCAAGATGTCGACTGTGTGCACGGTGATTATAAAGGTGAACGTTTTAGAAAGAAACAAATAAATTATGACATAGCATAAATATATCCAGTACCAACTAGAACAGAGAAGGTCAGACAGAGGCACCTGTTTGCTTCCACAATAGAAAAAAAATAGAGAAACACAATAAAGGGAAAGAGAACCAATTTAAAACAGTTAAAACAGTGTTTTTGGAAGCATAACCAGCATACATCTGTGTATGAACTGATGTAAAACATTGACTGGAAAATAAAAAGGATTAGTATAATTCCAAAGAGGACTGAAAACCAGATTCTCTGATGTTTTTTACGTGACTAACTCCTACTGAAGTTCGTGTAGTAACTTCAATTAATTATGAACTCAATTTTGGGAGGTTCTGGACATGCTGGTCATAATCCAGCAAGACCCATGCTTTCCTCTCAGCAGGTAAATATTGTCCCTGATGAGTGCAGCAGAAATTATACCCCTGAGGTTAAGCATACACTTATATTATTTGCTGGACTAGCATGAGCATGTTCAGTATTAAGCTTTCCATAAATAAAATGCCCACAATTATTTATCCTAGAGGTAAAAATCTGAGGAACAAACACCCAGTGAACTGCATATGTTAAATAGGAACAATGGCATTCATATAATAATGTCCAAGACCTGAGTCAAACATGAGGAAAAACTGAGCACCAACTGGAAGTACATGCTCGTTGTTTATTTCACTGTCAAGAAAGATATTACATTAAACAAAAAAAACCAAAAAAATTCTTTTAGCTTAAAGCTGCATTTCACTGTCTGACACTTTATTTTGGAAGAAAGGAATAGTCTGTTGTCAGTATAACTTAGTGATTAAAAAAAAGAAAAGAGAATCATCTTTTAAAAAAATACACCCCCACACTTAGAATATTTAAAGTATCAAATATATGAATCAAATATAGTAAATAGTTTAGAAGGTTTGAAGTTCTGGTTCATTGTTGTAGAGAGCTATTGGGATTAGTTACGTATTATGTGTTTCTTGGTGGCATAACGAGTTGCCCTTCCTCCACTGCCCTTCAGCCCTTTATGCCTGCTCCCACACTCATTAAGATGTGCCAGCACAACTGCTCATGGGATCATTTCGTGGACCAGATTAGGGAGATCTGTGTTGAAAAGCAAACAAACAAACAAAAAACAAGGACAAAAGCCCTTTTCTTCTGGTGCTTTTCTTTTTGCCCTGGACTGTATCAAGGGCCTGAGACACAGAGTGTTCCACAAAAAATTGCATTGCCTCTGACAAGGAGACAGCAAACTGCAGTGAAGGGGGAGCAGTAGCTGGGTCAAGTCAGTGCTGAGAAACTTCCCAAGGAAGTTTTAGCAGCAAAAACAACATGTAATTACCCCAAAAGTCTTTCTTTAGAGTCAGTTACAGCAGGATTTAATTACGAAATTGATATTCATCACATTTCTTTGCAATTGTACTTTTATACATATGTATATATGCATAGAAATATATATGTATTACATGTGTGTGTGCATCTGTACATTTGGAAAGTACTAACTGAGTGTCTGAGATGTGAGATTTGTTTTCCTTGAGGAAAAAACCCAACAAACCAAAACCACATAGGCAGACTGATGTGTTTGGAGACAGATTTAGAAATGCCTGGGAAAAAACACTGCAATGTTTGTAAAGACCTATACAATAGAGTCCTAGCTGCCTGCCACACAAACATTCCTCTCATGTGAATGGATGCTTAAGTATGGAGCAACAACCCATAAGCGTGGGCAGAGAAGCAGATGGCAGGTCACTCTATTAATATGGGGAATTCAAGTGATTCCAAACATTTTGTTGTGCTTTTACCCCCATGAACTGAAACTGTGTGACAATGGAATGAAGTTCCAATGGCTCCATCTTAGGGACGTGGAATCTGAAGATAGACATAACCAGATATTACCCATTTACTGTCAGCTTCCATGTACTTGCACCAAACCACCCCTTCTTCCCTGCTTACTGAAGTGTGTTCTGTGTCTGTCAGCAAGATGCTTTGCAGAGCTTGTGTGTGCTGAGGTGAAGAATCAGTCTGTGTACAGACATTTTCCCTGTCCCCAGGATAAATGGAAAAAGAGCATGCCCAAGAAAATGAAACAACTGATGGATATAGAAAGATGACTTTGATCTCCAGGCTTCAAGATAGCATACTATGTGCTGATCTCTGCCAGTCACTGGAATGTCTCATGAGCAAAGTTTTCCTGAGACATTTTCTGGAGAATTGCATCCTCCTTTAAACTATTAGATGACCTGCACTTTAATGTTTGCTACCCTTAGCTACATTAAGTGTTTTTCTCACATTCTAAATCTTCTTAATACTTTGTTACCTGGGGAGCTTTATTAGCGTTCACCTGTCTGAAAACGACTGGGGAACAGAAATGCAAATTACTTCCAGACAATGCAAATAGGTGGCATTTTGCAAATGAACCCTGCAAAGCTTATGCACATGTTAAAGCATATTCCTGATGCAGCCTCTACAGTCAATTAAACTGGTGATGACCATAATATATTATATTGTATGTCAGAGGTTAATTGTTCTCACCCTTTTTGTCTTTATCTCAGCAAGCATTCCTTTACTCCACCTTCTCCTTTCTTCTTCTCTCCTGACCAGTGACAACACCAGTTGGAAGCAGCTGGCTAGTTTGCTATCTTGTGTCAGATGTGTTAAATGCAGGGTTGCTGAAGGTGTCAGTTCACATCACTCCAGGGGAATATGTTGAACATCCAGAGAATGGCTTTGGGCACTGGACTTCTGTACTGTGTAGTATCTACCTTTGCTTTTTCTTATTTCTCCGTGCTAAGTAAGAGCAGCCTTGGAGGGGCATTCTGTGAACTTTATGACACAGGAGCTGCCCCGAGGTTTCCTGCCCTCAGATTGTCTTTTGGTCTGCACTCACACCTCTGAATTAAAATTGTTTACTTCAGAGCCCCAAATATGATAGGCATTGCACAGTGAAAAGAATGAGCAGCTGTTCCCTGGAAAAACTTTAAAAAGAACAAATAGGTACCCAGCCCCCACCGAAGGGCCAATCTTCAAATATAATTGTGCACTGACATATAAAAGCAAGGAATGTACCATTTTCATCTGCCAATATAATTTATTTCCAGCCAGAGCTCTACCTGACCACTGTTGGACACAGTCATTGTATTCTGCACTGTACAGCAGAAATGGGACCTTGGAAATGCATATAAATACCACTTTCCAGAATTTCATTTCTGCTTCTCAAACAATGTCATCTTCAACAAACTCTTGAAAAGTTTTCACACACTAATACTTAATAAAAGAACCCAAATCTTCCTGGATGATGTAATGAATACATCTACAACATTACCATAAATTGACTCATATATTCTTCTTGAAAAGTGATATCCCATGCAGCCAGTGCTGTCATTTAAAAATTAAACATGGAGAAATTGTGCAGAAACAAGAAATTTTGCAGATAATCAGCAAAGATATGATGATAATCAATCTTCAGTTCTAGTATTCTTCACAAAGCAACTCTGGCTCCTCAGTAGCAAACATCAAGAAAGACCTACAAATCCCTTCAAATGATAAGTCTAGAATTAAAATTTGTAATTCCTTTCATTACTCAAAAGGACAGTAATAAAGATATTGCATTATGTGTGATTACAATTTGCCATCTGACCCTATTTTCTTGGACATGAATGGTTTCTTTTTTGTGTCTGTTCTAGAAGATCTGTCAACTGTCTCCATGCTAGTGTGTTTCACATCTCTGTCAGTGTTTTTCTCTCAAGTGATCTAATTGATTAGCAAAATTAGATTAAACTGTGAGCAAATATATCTAACTTGTTTCTAGCTTTCTTTTCAACTTACGTTTCTTACCAGAACTCCAAAATCTGTACCTACCTTTTCTTTTTTTCCTCGTTTTTCTTTTTTTTTTTGTTTGTTTTGCTTTTTAAATCTAATAAATGATGAAAGTTCTTGCAGCCCTACCAAAATCCAGGAGAAAGTAGCCTGTCTTAGCACTTACATTTTGAAAAGTGTCAGTGTGGAGATGTAGGAAGCAGGAAGCAATTTTTTTTTTCAGATTACAGTGATGTAGAGTATTTGATGGTGCATCAGCATCAAGAAAATACATTTTCATTTTGGGTTTTTTACAAGAATAGTAAAGTGACTTACTCAGCCTGCTGATTTGTCGTCTTTGCTGGGACTGACAGGTGTATTGATTTTCACACCTGTCTCCAATGGCACAAGCAATTCAGTTAAAGGCTATTACAAATCCCTGTTAACCAGTAAAACGTTTTGGTAACTAACAATTACCTATGTTGAAATATATGGCAGAAAAGAATTTATTTTCTAATGTAGTTTCCACCTCCATTGCTGTTTTGTAGATAAGGTTTCTGTGACTTAGAATTTAGAACTCCAAGTGATGTATAAAATAGTGTAAATAAAATCTTCACAGAGAATATCTTGAAGTTGAAAGAGGTTTTTTGTCCTTTTGACTTCATTAGGCTTTGCATCACATTTGGAGATCATTTAAGAAATAACCCACATTTTAGATACGTGTACATATGAACTGGGTTGTTTATCACCACTGTTTCTTCTTTCATCTGAAAAGGCAGAATATACTGGGAAAAATAAAAGGGGATTTTTTACACCACAAAAATAACTTCCAGTGCTTCTTAGACCCCTCTACTAGTATGAGCAATATGGCAAGATATTTCATTATTGAAAAGGTCACAGAACATGGTTTTTAAGCAAAAGACCTTACTTGGAAATATAGCAAGCATATTTTCTTATAAGTTTCTAAAGAATCTATTTAAGGAGTGATGAAAACACTCTTTACTCTTGCCCAATCTGTGAAGGCAGCTGCTTTGGGAAAGGGAACAGTAGCAAGCGAGAGGGAGGAAGTGGGAAAAAAACCACTATGCCAAACACTCTAATACCATTATCACTTTGATTTTTCTCATTGTATTTTTACACATATACTTTGAATCTAATGTACTTTCTGGACTTTCCAGCCTTTGCCTGAACTGAATATCACATCAAGCATCCCAGTCCAGCAATGGTCTTGCAAGCCTGCCTGATATTCCCTCTGTGCATCAGGCAGAGAGAGCTTTTGCTTCATACATCATTCATAAACTCACTGCTGGGATTCTACAAGTTGCTACATCTTCCAGTCCTGTTTCAGAGACTTAAAAAGAGATGACTGTTCTTTTGTGGAAAATGGTCACAGGTGCTGCATCATAAGCTGTTGCTGATGTCAAAGACAAGTATTTTGAATACATGGTAAAAAAAAAACAAACTAGCTATTTACTGTTGGGCCCATGTCTTGAAGGTTTTCTTTAGTCATATTGCGTGCTGTGTTACAGTATGATTTCACATGCTGACAGAGGAGACACCTGTATCCCCAGCACAAAGAACAGGATAAAACAACACTGCTGCTTTATGTGGAAAGCTGCTGCTTGAGAACTGCACATCGCTTAATCCTTCAGTCAATCAAAACCTTTTCTCTCAACCGTGCCACAGTGAGACCATGTTCCTTTGAATTCAGCCTATTCTTTGCACCTTTTGGGCTTCTTTCCTCTTTTTTCTTCTCTATATGTCTCCAAAGTGGGTGGTAGATCCTTTCCTCCTGTTGTTTCCACCATCTGGAACAACGATTCTGCAACTGATTGAGTTGGGCACATTTCTCATCTGGTCTCATGAGACCTCTATTTTCACTGGCCTATTAAGCCTGTCTCAGCTTAATAATAATAATAATAAAATTAATTCCTAAACTTCTTTGCAATCCCATTATGAAAGCCTCGAAAACCTCAAGATATTGCAGCAATCACCCTTATTTCTACCTAGACTGGGTGTAAGATCCATTGTAACAAAGAATATTTGTGTTTATAAATGTAGCCCACAGAGATATGTTCTCAGATGTTTTTGGTAATGGCATATATAATCCATCACAGTGAATTTTGAAGCAGGGCCTCAGGAAGGGTGATGAATCCTGGGCTGAATTAGTTTGTAGCAAGGCAAATGTGTGCTCCTATCTGTTGCCCAGAAATTGTTCCCCACAGATGGCTAGTCACATCTTTCATTGTGTTTTCACCTGATTAGGCAGAAGTATAGGAAGTCCCTGATGCAGATCCCATTCAATCAAGTGAAACAGAAAAGGGATTTGATGGCACCCAGGAGAAAAATCCCATGTTCACATTTCTGACTTCCCATTCCTCAAAGTTCCCCAAGGATGAGGGGGCATTAGCTTTGATCTTGCAACGTGGCTTTATGCCTCTCCCTATGACCACCCCCTCATCTTAGCTAAATGATTGATCTTGTTTAACACAAACAATTTGTACATAAATGCTAACTGATTCAGGACCACTGCAGAACCCTGAAACATGCCATGCTATTCATATCAGTCTTCAATTTTTTTTAATAACCTAGTCTTCAGCTGACCCTATAGAACTTGAAATAAATGCACTTTTCAATACACTAAATTACAGTATAGCATACTACCACAAGAAGGACTGGAAGGAGTATCTGTGGAGCTACTGTCTGACCTCAGTGCTGGAAAAGGTCATGGAGCAGATCGTCTTGAGTGCCGTGATGCAACACAGACAGAACAATACAGGGATCAGACCCAGCCAGCATTGGTTCATGACAAGGTGACATTCGTAGTGGATGAGGGAAAGGATGTGGACCATGTCTACTTGGACTTTAGTAAAGCCTTTTACATCATTTTCCATAGCATTCTCCCGTAGAAGCTGGCTGCTCATGGATTTTATGGGCACACTCTTCACTGGATGGGTGGCCAGGCCCAGAGTGTGGTGGTAAATGGAGTTATACCCAGTTGGCAGCCAGTCACCAGTGGTGTTCCCCAGGGCTCAGGGGCCAGTTCTGTTTTATACCTTTATCAGTAGTCTGGATGAGGGGATCAAGTGCACTCTCAGTAAGTTTGCAGATGACACCAAGTTGAGTGAGATTGTTGATCTGCTGGAGAGCAGGAAGGCTCTACAGAGGGATGATTCTATGATAATATACAGTTCACCCTAAAAGCCAGCTGACGTATCTTGGTGTCTAGTGTAGTATAACTAAAGTAGTCTCCTGAAATAAACCAAAATTATGAATGTGCCATGGAGGACAAACTCAGAAACCTGCCATGCTCCTCTCTTTCTCTTCACTGAGGCCAAGATAGCAGTTTCTTCCTGTTAGGGAGATAATAGAGGCAAAAGTAACAATAGAATCAGTATTAGCTTTATGCTACCCTGACCTTTCTGCGCTTTTTGCTTAGCGACCACTGAAGGAATTGAAAGCCAACATGTTCACCCCACTGATGTCATGTTACCAAGAAACATAGACATTCAAGAGTATAACTGCACAGGCTTTTCCTTTTTTTCCTCTAGCTCACTTTTATCTCAGGTCTGTTCGGGGAAGAAATAACAATGGTCCAGTTGAACCTTCAGGCTGGTTTTTCAGGTCAGATTGAGAGATACCATGACTGAATACTATTTACATGGTGATGAAGATTAAGTTTTGAAATGAATTATTCAAGTATTTTTCTAATTAGTCTTCTGTTACATTTTTGGATAGGTGAGATTTTACTTGAATACTGGTTGTCTGTAATACCATGTAACTTCTAAACTTAATTCTGGTTTTCTTTACATGCAAAATCCCTCTTAGACTGTGAATGAATTCATAGTTTTTGACAAAACTTGCAAAAAAACAGTAAGAGTGGAGACATGCATGATGGGTATGTTATACTGTCAGATACCGTGTTTCCCTAATATGCACCAAAACTTGCTGTGTCTTAGTTTGTGTACAATATGCATTTTAATGATGTCACAATGAACCAAGGATGATAATGCTCCAGTCAATTTGGTACAGAAGAATTCATACCTATACTTTGAAGATATCTCCAACCATTTTATTAAAGGTGTGAGAATTTTTTGTGTGATGGTGGAACTATGTATTCTGCTATCACGTAGTTCATTCTAAGTGCCTGTGCAATGTCTTTACAGGTTTATGTGAAGGCTACGTTTTTTCTCTAAGTGGCTGCCTGATTCCTGAATGTTCCTCCACATGCTTTAAAATGAAGACATTTAGCCCTTCACCCTATGAATTACCAAAAGCTTTTCACTCAGCTCACACTTAATTACTGTGCAAGTCTTTTTCTGTGGGTCTTTGGACCTTATTGTGTGGTGGTATTAACCCTTGTGGAACAATTTGCATAATACAAAGTATCAGAAAGTGTCATTTTGATTTAGTCTGCTCCTGTTGAAGTGTAAACAGCCACTCAGTATAGAAGGCATGGGTATTTTCTGTTCCTTTCTCGCCTTGATTCAGAACGTCATTGGCTCTTCAGGCAGACATTTTCCATGAGGAAAACCAAAGGGCAAGAAACACTACAAATCCCTCCTTAAGGCTTGTATGGTGTGTGATGGAACTGGAGTTTTTCACAAAGCAGTAATTACAACAAAGCACATACTTGGTATGAGCCAACTCACCATACTGGAACTTTAGCCCAACCTATTCTCTCTAGTATTTTTTATTACCATTTGCCATATCCCAAACAGTGACTGTTTGTGAGGCTTTGGTGCAAAAGTAATTTTCTTTGTGAAAGGACTCTGTATATGAAATTAATTTTAGACCTGCTTTTATTAGTTGTCCAGGAGATATAATAAACACTTTCAAATTTTGTAAAGGACAGGGAGAGAAAGGAATTACTGAGAAGGACTCAATTTCTGCCATCATAGCTCAATTGACTTGCTTTTCCAGTAGCTACATTGCATCAGCTTCTTGCTGAAGAGCCTGTCTACCCTTCATTACAATTTTCTAAATCTGCTCCTTTCCTCCTGAACTGTCTGGCGTTTTATCTGGAGGACACATCAGTTCAAGGCAAGGGACAAGACTCTCTCCCTGAAGAAATTTAACCTTTGTGCTGGATTGACACGTCTGTGCACTTAAATAAATCATGTCCAAGTCAAATCCCTCAAGCCCCAGCATTTCAATCTTGAAGGAAGAGGGGAAATTTACATCTAATTTTGAGGGGCTGGTGAGAGAGGAACTGTGCCAAGAGAGACGCCAATTATGAACAAGACAAGCTGGTTTTCACCTGCTTTTTTGAGGTATATTGATAAGCAAATCGTTGGCTGCTGTAAATTAGTGTAATTCCACTCACATCCAAAGAACTATCTCCATGTTCATTATCTGGATCTTTACTTTCAGGTACTGAGCGTGTTACACAATTTCCTGTCCGAAGTAATTTGCATTCAGGCATTCTCCAGCTGCACGGTTCTATAATGTTTATACGCCTGTCATTATAAAATGCTGAGTGAACAATAACAGGGACTAAACAGGAGCATATGAAGAGCAGAAAAGACTTGGGATGAAGTGTGTGCCTCGGACAAATATTTAATGCATCAAACTGCTTTACTATTATTTTCCATTATTTCTTAGCTAGACATAGACAGACAGTCTGCTGTAGTGGAAAAGAAGTAGTCTCTCCAACAAATGGAAGACATTTAAAAACTAAAGCTATGGCACAGATGCTTTTTTTTCCTGTTGCAAGAGCTGAGAGAAAAACACACTTTGAAGCTAAGCTTTTCAGCGTAGAGAAAGTAAAAAAAAAAAAAAGAGCCAAGGACAGTACAGGAAAACTTCTGTGTGCTCAGCAAAGTTAACCCTGAAGGAAAAAGATATTCACTGCAGTTCATGAAACATCTCCTTGCCACCTAGTCTATGTGTTTTAGTCTAAAAAGCAGAACAAACGATGAGAGAGGAACTGGGAGGCAAAAAGTGCAGCTGTCAGAAAGACCCAGTGAACATAGCCCTCAAGATGAGAACAGGAAAGAAACAAAGGAAGAGAGAAGCAGCGCTAGGAAATCTTCTGTTCCTTTATGCAGACAGTCTCTTGCAGTCTCCGTCTCTGTGAGGGTCTGAGGCATGTTGCATTCTGGCCATCAAAGCACCACAACCAAAACCTTTCAGAGACATCAGATGACCTACCCTGCTGACTGTTGGTCTTCAGCGGGATTTTATGAAGCTGCTATTTAAAAGCCACTGACAATGACATGAGTCATCATTTAGAGCTACAAGTGGTTTTAACATCTGGGTTATGAAGTTTACTAGAGAAAAGCATTATTAACCCTTCAAGCACTGCCACAATGTCTTACATCCTTCAGCGAGATGTTTAGCTTTCTGATGAAGGTCTAGTAGTTGTTAGTGCAGCACCTCCTACTACTAAAGCTGAATTTCAGTCATAAAACATTAGGCAGCTCACAATCACACTTTGTTAAAGTGTTAATGTTGCAAAATAAATCAGTCCTTCAGAATGGTAGATACTCAAGCAAATATAATGTTGGGTATCCAAAGAGCTCTCTTACTCCTTACTATCCAGATTGCAACATTTCTACCCACCAGTGAAGGAGCAGAAACAGTCTCTTCCATTCTGTTAACTGGTCACAAAGCTCAAATAGCCAAGAACACGTTGTTTGAGAACAGCTCCATCCTGGGAATTATTCATACAGGATGTTCAATGGATATTTATAGACAACAAATGCTGCAAAACAAAACCAGATTACTAAATTAAAATACATGTTATTCTGCAAGATAATAGACATATATGTAAAAAATTCAAAATAGTTGAGCACCATTGAATTCCAAGTTCAAATTACTACCCTTGACAATAAACCTGAGTAAATTTAAGGAAGCAAAAGATTTTAAAGAAAAAGAATGTGGATTCCTTAAATACACATTTGAAGCCCAGATCCATCTGACCCCAGGGAACACTCCTTCAAGCCAAGTGGGTGCACCAGAGTTAGCTATAAATGGATTATACAGTATAACAGACCTACAGTACTATAGTATATAGTAATATAGTATAATAGTCTGAGCTCAGAGATGTTTTGTTCAGGCTTAGTTCAAGCTGGCACTGGAATAGAAGCAATATTTCTGCATCAATATATTACTGAATGCAGACAAATAGGTACTGTGGACTGACAGAGTCATACAGTTTTCTGATCAAACCTACTGTCCTCACATCTGTGACAGTGTGCCCTATGAACAGCCATAGCTGATGGGGTAGGAGTGCCAGACAACAGGGCAAAAACAAGGGGGGGCCACTGTGCCTCACAGTACTACTGAGTTCACCATTAATCTGTCCAGCACACTGATGTCATTGAAAGACACCGCTTTTTTTTCACACTTTTTCAGTATTGAAATGAGGTTTACCGGTTCTTTCCCCTTGTGCCTTTTTAAAATTAAGAACACTAAACTCTAAGCACAGAAAGGACCAATAATTTTCCTCTTTAAAGGAAAGAAAGTAGAAACAAAATTCTCTTCAGTGAAAGACATGTAGCTAAGTCCCTGTTGGGATGCACTTTGGTCTTCCATCTAAATTAGTCTCACAGTTATGAGATTAAGAGAGGGTGACATTTCTTATCTGTACTGGGTTTACATGACCAGATTTTGGTAGGGGGAGGTCTACAGGGGTGGCTTCTCTGAGAAGCTGCTAGAAGCTTCCCCCATTTTCAACAGAGCCAATGCCAGTCTGCTCCAAGATGGACCCACCACGGGCTGAGGCTGAGCCTATCAGTGACCATGGTAGTGCCTCTTGGATAGCAGAGTTAAAAGCAGAAAAAAACCTGTGCAATTGCACCTGGAGGGTGGAGTGAGAATATCTGTGAGAGAAATAGCTCTGCAGACCCCAAGGTCAGTGAAGAAGTGGAGGAAGGAAGTGCTCCAAATGTGGCAGCTGAGATTCCCCTGCAGCTCATGGTGCAGACCATGGTGAGGCAGGCTGTCCCCCTGCAGCCCATGGAGATCCACCTGCAATCTGGGGCACCCCATGGCAGAGCAGGAGGATCCCTGAGGGAGGCTGGGCCATCCTGGGAAGCCCAGCTGGAGCAGTCTCCTGGCAGGACTTGTGAGCCTGTGGTGGGCCCATGCTAGAGCAGGTCATTGTTGGACAAATTCATGGAAGACTGGCTCCAGTGGGAGGGACTCCACACTGGAGAAGGGGAAGAGTATGAGGAGTCCTACTCTGGAGGAGGAAGGAGCGGCAAAGACAACATGATGAACTGACCACAGCCCCCATTCCCTGTCCTCATGTGCCACTGAGGGAAGGATGCAGCAAATTTGGAAGCAAAATTGAGCCTGTTGAGAAACGGAGAGGAAGGGAGAAGGTGTTTTAAGACTTGTTTTTACTTCTCGTTATCCTACTCTGCTATGATTGGTAATAAATTCAGTTAATTTCCCCAAGCTGAGTCTGTTTTGCCCATGATGGTAATTGCTGGGTGATCTCTCCCTGTCCTAATCTTGACACATGAGCCTTTCATCATATTTTTTCTCCTCTGCCCAGCTGAGGAGGGAAGTGATAGAGTGGTTTTGGTGGGCACCAGGCATCTAGCCAGGGTCAGCCCATCACATTATCTAAAATGGGAGATTTCATGAGATGATTCTACTCCAGACATTTTATTTTTGACTTGAAAATTGACCAGAAAAACAGAAACTCCAATCTGAGACACTCTAAACCTGTTGTTAAGAGGAAAATAAAATTTGAAACCCTAAACTCACAACTGCCTTAGTTTCTAGTGAACCAACCAAAAACCTGAGACACTCCAGATGTTCCAAGACTTTGGGATTCAGGTTCAAATTCCACATATCAAGCCACTTTTAAAAATAAATTTGAAATGTGGGACGGATTTAGACAATTTAATCCACTGAGTTCTACTCATATCCTACATAGACAAGTTGTTTTGCTATTCCCATCAGTAATGACTTTTGTAATTGGATATGCTGTGAAATTCAGTTCTTCTTCATGGCTCCATCTATTACCAGTTTCTCTGTTCCCTTTTTGATGCCCAAATTATCTCATATTCATCTGGACTTTGTCAATGCAAAGCTGTTCTTATTACTAGCCTTTGTTCTTTCCTGACTTGATTTTGAGTCAAAGTCCCTTCTTGTAAATATGTATCATTAACATACTTGATTAACTTATTAAACATTGCAGAACAAGCTCATTATGTGTTTTTCTGATGTGATTTAACTTTTGTTTTTAGTGAGTTCATTGCAACGGAAAGGCTGTATAATGCAGAGGGAGTGCAGGGTACTTCATAATGCTCTCTCCCTGTCAAGCAGTGGTTCAAATCCAGTCTCTTCAAAAGCAGCTTTAATTATCACTGTCTGACAATTGTGGAGAGGAATTGTTTGGTTGTTGCCTCATAAAACTAGGAGTTGTTTGTGTAAAGACTTTGTTGCAAAAAGTGAAGAATCACAGAAAATGTGCTTGCTTCTAAAATTGAATAAGGGACTTAATTCTAATAAGGAAAACTGTTACTCCCCTTTGCTTCCCTTGTTTCTCCTCTTTTTACTGCACTGCAGAATTTCTGCTGTGAACTTTCTCCTGCCTTCCCTGTGCTTATCTTCTGCTTATTAACTAAAGCAACTGTAAGTCTGTTTATGCCACAGTCTGACCCTGGGCAAGTCACTGTGTGAATACACATTCTTTTCCCAGCTGCAGCAGCAGTGCCAGCTGAAGAGGTTACCAGCCCGACCCTGCCTTCTAGCTACCCATCTTCACCAGAGGCAATCCAGCCTGAGCTCCTTCTGGGAGTATGCTTGAATCCAATTGAGTTAGCAGAGATTTAGTCATTGGCGTCTTAAGCAGGGCCCACTTATTTGGGTTGAAATGGGTTGGGAAGCTTCTCCATGAACAGTTTAGGGAGCCTGAAGGAGCAGTAGCTTCTGCTGGGAGAGCGATGATTCTCCAAGGAACTGGATGAGCTGCAGCAGCTCCTTCTAGCAGCTTAAGTGAGTTTAAAAGGTGCCAGGTGTCTGTACGCTCTTAGTCAGCATGCTCTGCCTCTTCTGTCTGTCAAATGAGGTTGATACCATTCTCTGATTTTCATGCAAGGTAGAATTCATGAACATGCGCAAACTTCTCCAAGAATAAGGGTGGAAAGCGCAAAGAAAAGCCAAAACATGATTATGAATTGCTATGTCAGATTCAAAAAGAGGAGTGATGGCAGGCATAGCTGCTTCGTTTTAGCCATGAAAAAAAGTAAATGGCTTGTTTCCATGTTAACTGTTCATGGCAGATAAGAATGGCATCTCCCAGAGTCCCTGGAGGAAAGGCTTCATGTGGCTGTCCAGCTCCGCGTGAAAAGTGCATGCCAGACTATAGGTCACAGCACCCCCCTCCTCCCCCAGTCCTAGATTAGAGAGGAGATAGGTCATTTTTGCCTTCTAGGCTCTTCTATTTTCTTGTCCATGGAAGCTCAGTTGAGCTTGCTGCTATATCAGGGACAAGAAGAATGGGCACCCCCTCTGCCTGTTTACTGCACAAGACATAAATTGCTGGTCTCCTCTAACAAGAAAAATCCCAGGGGGAATAAGAGGTTTCTCTACCTCCCTTCCGTGCTTCCCTACATGGATGGACAGGCCAGGTCAAAATGTGATTTTTCACAACTGGCACGTCTTTCTGTTGGTGCCTCATTGGTGAAGCAGCCCCAGGGCTCATGAATGCACTTGGCCATCACACCACCCTGCAGACAGGCAACATTGATGCACAATTCCTGGCATATCACTTGTCTTCTTCCTGCATTTGTAAAACAGTTTTGTTGAAATGCAGAGATGCCCTCCAAGCAGATAGAGCAGGCCTGTAAGACTGAGTTTCTAATGCAGGAATTTGCAATTAAGTAAAAAGTGTAATTTCTCTGCAGTGTCTGTTTACTGAACAAAATCACTAATACCCCTGGGAATAAATCCACTCGTGATATTCTCAGGAAGACAGTAGAAAAGATATGTCTGTGTTAGGAGGGCTGGGACATGCTGTCTTTAGTAATTAAGAACTGAAATTGATATTCTCCAGTAGACATACCTATTTCAAGATTTACTCAACTCGAGTTCACACAGTCCATAAAGAATCTAAGAATCACTTTTGTAAAGAAACTATTCAGACATTGTTTCAGGAAAAAATGAGACAACATGGTAGAAGGTGACACTGTCCCTTTGCTGTCTCAGAGATAAAATAAGTCTTATGCTCCAGGAAGAAAAATTCTCTCCTTTAGAAGAATTAGTGAGGGAACATATATAATCTGTATTGTGTGGGAAATCAGTCTCGATGAGTACCACTGTCCCTGCTGGCTTTAAGCATGTCAGTCTCTGCAGCTGATAGTCTGGGGTCTTGCACAAGTGCTAAACTAGTCTTTAGGAAAGTGTAGAGGAGTTACATGTGATACACACCACAGGACAGGACTGTGTGAGTGGCAGGTTTTCAATTTGCAATATGTCTTTTATAAAGAATCAAACTTTCTTTTAGAACACACAGGGAAAAAAGTATTCTTGTGTTCATCAAACTGTTGGAGCTACATGACAACAAGCAAGAAGTCCGGAAACCATGGAAAAGAGGGCATCATAATCCATAACACTGCATAATTAATCATTTTTGCAAAAACACAATCTTAAAAGCCTTGAAGTGTTTATAAGCTTCCAGTGGCCTATTAATAAAACACAGCCAAAATGGAAATTAACTCTTTAAAATATGATGGTAGGTAAAATGAAATTTTCCACAGAACAATATTAGTTCAAGGGCATGCATATCTTTGTATCCTGTTCTTTTAGAAAGAATCACTGAGTAAACCTAACTTTTGATTTAAATTGAAGGTATGTACAGTAGTGTATGGCATGGTAAATAGTTTTACAAAGCCAGAAAAATGTTAGCACAGGAGCCATATAATCTAAAAATAAAACTGTTCCAATGGTTTAGAAGATTGGCTAAACAACAGTTTCTGACGGCAGGAACTATCAAGAAATTCAAGCATTTCTCAGTGCTTCATGATGCTTTTCCATAGCCCATCACAGTTTCTTTTTTAAATAAAGCCTAATTGGTTTACAATACACAGTCATCATTTCACATGCCAAAAATACCGTCTATTAGAGGAACATTAAAGCAATAAAACAATTCCGCAGAAGCAAGAAAAACTAGTTGCAGATTAAACCTCTATGGTGTAATATAAAGGGCACCACAGGAAGACATTAGTGTGGAACCTAATTTTGGAAACATAATGATAATTATTATTTGCCAACAGCTAATAAGAGTAATTGGCATTTATACCAGTGTCTTCACTCCTGTATGATCTGGGTGCACTCAGTATGGCTGAATTGAAGCTACCTTTTGGGTAAATGAAGTAAGTGGGGGGAAAGCAGGTCTGTGAGCTGCTGTAGAGTAATGCTCTTAGGAATATTTCACACAGCTGCCCCCCAGGTGCCATGAAATGGCCCGGGCTGTTTATGTGGATGGGTGCTGAGCTTAGGCAGGGATAAGCTAAAGTGTTACTGAGTGCTTTAGAAAAGCTCAGGCTAATGTCTACATAAAGTGGAAGATGTGAATATGGAGTCTTTATAGTATTTTAATTCCATTTTTTGCTTGGGGAATTTTTTTAATTTCACTTTTTTAGTTAATTTTTCAGGTTTTGTTATGCTAAGCAAATACTGAAAAATATAATATTATTCATTTTGTAGTAATATAATCATAAAACTAATTTGAATTTTGTGTAATAAGGACATAAAACCTCTTATTGAGCTTCAAAGAAAGAGGCACATTGAACCAGTACAAAGGTTTGTGAAGTTCATTGTATGTGACACTGCTGTGTATCAGTCATATCATGATTCAAAAACTGGCTTTTCAAACAGACACGTGGATTAGGGAGTGATGCTGGTCATTACCAAACCATTGCATCTGAATTTTCAAGCCCTGGTTCCCTGTACACATTAAATTCCCATCAGTCAGCAGTGCTGTTACAGCAGGTTACACTACACTTCCCTCAGCTTCACTCACCCACTGGACTAGCATGAGATCTTGCTGGTGGATGAGGCAGTAAGTGTTGGTGTAGCTGGAAAAGAACAGGACTGGGTTCTCCAGCAGATTAAATCTAGCTGATTTTTGGGGGTTTATGTCCTCTCTTTTTTCCTTGCCTCCAGGTTGTTTTTACCCAGGATCCATTCCCCACTTCATACCACTGTGTGCCTCCACTAGCACTGATGCTCTCTCCTCAGAAAGGGCTCTTCAGCCACCAGTTGCCTGAGTCAGAGGAAAGCAGGACTGTTTGCTTTGGTGGCAGTGTTGGATGCATGTGCGACATTGTGTGTGTCATTGCATAGCATTTGCTCTTCCCCTGGGAGCTAAGCTGACTGCAGGTGGCACAGTCATGGTGGTGACCTAGTTAGCCATGATCCTGGCCCAGATACAAGTTCAGTTTTCTGTCCTTAGGGAGTCTGGTTTCAATATGAGGCAGGTAAAAATGGAAATGGGGTTGCTCATCTCAATGTAACCCTTCCAACAGGTCATGGGCCACAATTTGGCCCAGAAAGCTTTTTCTCCTGAAGTGCTATCTACACAATAACATATAGATGGTCACAAACCATCTTCTCTTGTCCTCTGCACTACTCAGATGTGAGCCAGTAATGGTTAGTTGTATGTCTGCACTCAAACCAGTGTTTTACTGACAAGAGCTTTGCAGTATGGGCTAATACAGCCAAATGGTGTACTCTCCATCATGGGAACCACAGGCAAAGGCAGGTCATAAATTATGACATCTGTCTGGCCTACACATGCCCAGAGTGGTAAGACGGGTTATGAATCAACAGGTTTGCTAGACACTGGCACCAGCAACCCCTTCTAGTACCTGCTGACTAAATGCTGGGCTCTACGCTGTCAAATGCCATGGGAATGAGATTGAGTTATTGCATTTGCAAGCATTAGTCTTGAGCTCAGCTGTGTTGTGTAAGATCATAACTGAGCGCTTGGAAACTTGTAGCTTACTCTTTGTCTTTCTCAGCTATAAAATGGCTGAATGAATTTTTGGAATTAAAAACAAAGCAAACAAAAAGCACTGCTGTGCTAAAATCTGTGTTCCAGAATATAGTACAGAGCATATTTTTATGGCAGAGAAATGTGAGTAGAATTTTAATTAACAGAGTGCTGTAGGACTCAGGTTATCAGTTGCCAATAACTATCATACTGGTTATGGGTAAATATCGCCTTCTAGGCCAGCATTTAGCAATGTCCCTGACCTCTAATGTTTCTTTTTCATAAGTACAACAAAACCTGTACTTTACTACATAAGATGGATGTAACCTTATTAACATGTTTACCATGACATTCTGATTCAGTTTCTTTCATTTTTCAAGTAAAGTCTGTGGAGAGAAAGGAGATGAACCCAGGGTGCTTTACATACACACATTGATATGAACAAGGAGTGAGAGAGCACACTGCAACCCAGGTTCTTTTAAAATATTTTTCCTTTATTGATCAGAATCACATGTGTGGATATGAAATTGCCCAAAGATGGGGTTCTGATATATATAAAAAAAGGGGGAGTATTCAAAAGTATGACCTTACTGAGTTTTTTTCTACTGTGTTGCCACTTGTTTAAGAAGATGTAGTTGGGTGAACAGATCACAGTCTGTATTGGGATTATATTGGTTAATGAAGGCTCATAACACATGGGGCCAGCCTCACCACAGGCCTAATTGGACACAACAGTATCGATCTCAGTGGTGTTGTACCCACATATGCTGGCAGCAAATCTGGCCTCACGCCTGTAAGCAATATTAGAGCAAATATGAAAAAGAACAACTCCGCTAATGATTTTGAACTGAGATCACTGGTGACACAGTTCAATTACAGCATTAGTTCCTGGTGTCAGAGAGGGGTTAAAATGGAATGTAATGACTCTTTAGCAGATAGATTTGGAGCAATTAGAAGTCTGAAAATGTCTCTCCATGTAACTAAAAATATAATTGCTTTTGAATAGCTAGGCTATAGAATCTTTTTTTCTTCTTTTTGTCTTTCTTTTTCTGCACTGGAAGCTGTGATTTTTACTCCTATTACTCATCCACATGGACTTAATTGACTGAGGTTCTAAACCCCAACCCTCTAGTGAGTACTGATGAGGTTTTAAATTACTCTGAATTGAAGCACTTTAAAAAGGAGGCAAGGAAGTGTGCTAAGGCAATACAACATATGGAGTGAAATAGTGGGTTTATGTTATCTTGTTTTCACATCTCTGCATGGAACTCCACTAAGGCCAGCTTGGAAAAGGCAGCATCGCCCACTGTTAATCGCTGGGTACAATCCCTATGCTCCTGTCTGCAGCAGTCTCCAACCAGTCACCACAAGTGTGTAGACCTTGTGTTTATTATCCTTGGTTGCAGCAATATGATGACTGAGGCTGAAATATCTTCAGTGGAGGATGATCTCACTGTCCTTTCTACACTTTAGCTGAAAACACACAGGTAGGTAAGGACTAAGTAGGAGTGGGAGAGGACCAGTTTCATGTCTGACACTTCCCCACCAGGCTCTTCCCTTGTTCCTGGCTGCCTTCTACATCACAGGTCCAGACCAACACAGCATACTACAGCAACCCTTTGGTATATAACTTTCCGTTCTCATTGCCTTATTTCTGGACCTTCTGGGAATGAGTGAGTTTCTGGGGTCTTTTTATCACAAAAGGTCCAGCCTTTGATGATCATAGCACCTGCAGCAGGAGTTTCTGAATGCTGAATAGAGCCATTTGTACTGTACTGAAATGAACTGGAGTGCTAATGGGATACAAAGCAGTCACACAGTGTAGATGGCCAGTTGCACATGTATTTCAGGCAGCTTTTCAACGCAACACCACTCTTCTGCAGTGCTCCCCTGCTTGTAAGGGAGGGGAAGCTCTTCTAAGTTCCATACTAAAATACTTTGAAGAGCAGTGTTTCCATATGACACAGATTTGAAGAGCCAGATCTTGCACTTCCCTCTTTCCACACCTCAGATGTGTCAGACTTCAGGAGGAATGCAAAGCCAGAAAACAATGTCTTTCAGCTGTTAGTATGTGATCATAACCTAGAGTTGCAAAATAGATCCAGAGCTATGAGGGTGGGAGTCAGGCAAAAAAACCAAGGAGCTCTGTAAATTCCACTTGTGCACCTCAAATGAGCTAAGGAAGTTTGCTTCTGCAGGAACTGATGTGATGTTGCTGCACTTCCACACCCTCCAAAGAATCTGAAAAACATACTGCAAAGCCACTGGGGCAGAAACTCATTAGAGGGCAGAAAGAAAGGAGCACAGAAATTGTCCTGCTGTGAAGCCATCCTCTATTCGTCCAGTTTTGGAACTCATTTTCATTATGGTGAGAAAACTTCATTGATAGATATGATAACAGAGGACTGCTAATAGCTTCCCAATAAAGAGCTACCTTGCAGGTGTCAGATGCATGAGACAAAACCCATATCAGATTGCATAAGCCATCTCTGCCTGAAATCTGATAGTGCTGCCAAGCAGCAAAATATGACAATTTCAGTATCCCTATGGGGTTTTTTTGGACATAGGGAATTGCAGAGACCAAGAAACCTTTTAAGTTTAATCTTAAACACTGTGACTCTAGCACTTTTTCAGAACATTGCCCCAAAATGGGAGCACGGGCTCAATGTTGACATGAAGAGATAAGGCAAACATACATATATTTCAGATCTTTTTTATGGCACTACCAGATGTTCTGCCTCATCTTCTACAGTGCTAATGTGTGTAATGAGGCTGCCTGAAAACACCAGGTCCCTTGACCTTGAGTGGAATTTTCCTCAATCCTGTGAATAGCAAGGTTACATTTGTTAGCTAAGGAGGCAATAAATGTTTGTGCCCAATTTAAGCAATTGCACATAGTACCTATTATGTTTGGAGTAGTGGTTTTTTAACAGCAAAGATGAATTGAAAAAAAAGAAAGTATAACTGCAGTTTTATTAAGGCATAAATCCATGGTGGTTTAATTGGAAGGAGACAGGAAAAGGAGAGCAGTACTCTGCCTTCTTCCAGAATTTCTCCCACATAACATTCCCAGCAGAGCAGTAAGTGCCAACATATTCCACCAAGGAAACAAAAGGAAAAAAGATTTTATTATAAGCACAGTCATCAGTGACTATTCAGTGATCTATAAGTAAGATATTATTACTGACAGTTGCCACTTCTGAGAGTTGATTAATTGTTCTGAGGGTATCGAATATATCTCATCAGAGTCCAGTTTGTTTGTTTAAAAAGTGATCAGTGTTGGATGCTTGTTAGTGATTCCCAATAACTCAATTTTTTTCTCCTGACCACACTTTTAATTTTCACCTATGCAACACTTACATCAATTTTTAAGTGATATTCTAGCACTCCAGAGTTCTTGGAGACAACACAGTCGATTGCAGAAAAAGTCTAATAACTAGAAGTTCCTGGATTCAAACTGTGATTAGCCATTAACCTATCGTGTGACCTCAGACTTGTCCCTTAATTCTCTTGTCCCTCAACTTAGTGATCTAATTTGTTTTCACAGAATTACAACCCCTAGCCAAAAGATTAAGAGCTTCCTGTGAACCAGCTATCCTAAGAAAATGGAATTAGAAAACAATGATAAAAGGAGCACAAAAGGGAAGCGAAAAAGGTAATGGGTGCTAAAAGTTACCCAAAAAGGAAATAAAAAGGTTCATCACCATTTGTGTGAGTGCTTTGTTGTACTGTCTGCTCTAAACAAACCTTTTTCTAAACAATCTCATCAGTGCCTGCTTCTTAGAGATTTCTCTTACTTTTCTAGATTTGTTAACTAATAAATCCTTTTAGAATTAAAGTAATCTTATGGCTAGAGCAGATGAGAACAAGCAGCTTTCAATGTCTGAAAAAATCAGGTAGCTCACTAAAATCTTCACTGACAGCTTCAACTCTCTTCACTGATTCCCTCCGTGGCCCCATGTAAAATAAATATGTACAGTAATTAAAAATGTGTAGACATTGTTCTGCAAACAGTGTCAGCTCAGTTCTGAAATCCTTTTACACCATTCCAGACAGAAAAATAGATTTCTGGCATGAGGAATTTCAAACATAACTAGATGCAAGATCTGCTTGCACTGGTGTAAACCTTCTACGTCAAGCCACACGTGCTCACAAATTCAGTTGCTCTGCTCATTTTGGATTAAAAGCTGAGCAGAGAGTGACCCAGGGACATCACAAGTGGCCAGAGAAAAGTCACTCCAAGCATGAGTGCACTGTAATGCCACACTCTAGCAGAGCCCTGATCACTCCAGCATCACCATACCCAGAACTAAACCCATAATCTTGGTACAGTAAGGATTAACCATAACATTTGAATCATTATTTCATTAGACATCTTTGTTCTAGGGTCCGTTTTGCCGTGTGTGGGCTCAGTCCTGTCTATGGCATTTTTACTTCATTCCCTTCAGCTTATTGTCGTGGCAGACCAGTAGCCTAGCACCTGACTTTGTACACACTTTTATGCCTGTTACCAGATGCAAATTCACCTCCAATGGAAAAAGAATCACAAACTCACAATTAAAATATTTTTTTATCTGGACTGATTGCATCTTCTCCCTTTATTACTCTTCTGCTCTCATTTCCTATGGCTGAGAACCCTGAAGGAGGTCTTTTGCTGGTCACACATGCATTTCTGTGTGCTACAAGCCATATGATGACCTGGTGCTTCACCCTTCCACCTTTCTGGCCAGTCCATGCCACTGACACTCCTCCACAGTCACCGCTTGAGTCTTGCTAGTGCCCTTTATCACTCCTTGCTGAAGCACTGCAGAATGACTGTGCTGCATTTGTCTCCTATTTGTCTCCTTGGCAGAAAGGAATTTCTAAACATATTTTTTCTTTTCTTAACATGTATTTTCTTTTTCCAGAACCACCTTTTATTGTGTGCCTGGAGGGAGCTCATCTGTGACAGTCTAAGGCTACAGTCAAGGCAAAATTTGTTGGTGATAGCATTTAACAGCTCCATTGGTATATCCTAACAAACAAGCTTTTGGGCATACAACTGCTTCTTCAGGCCAGCTCATCCATGATGCTTTTCATTGATAGGACTCAAAGACCTTGACAAATGAAAGCATTGTCATCTTGCAGATGGGCAAAAGAAGCATGGAGTAGGAGTCTAGCACAAGAAGGGCATGATCTCATGGCTTTTAGGAAGCACTGAAATGTAAATAATGAAGAGAAAGGCAGAAGGCTGCATACCTAACCCCTTCACCTCGGCATTATGCTCTGGGATCTCCCCTGCCTGACACTTGCCAACACAGCATTATCTTCCATGAACCGGGTGATAATTCGAGATATAGTGTTTTAATTATTAATAAAAGGCGCTTGGAGACATCTTGCCCTATTAGCGACACCTCTTACCAGTAAAAGTCTGCAGATGGAGCAGAATATAGTCTTAAATGATATGATTAATATTTATGCAACTTGATAAGCTAGTTTAGATCCTGACCCTCACTGGGTTTCTGTGGAAATGTTTTCCTGCCTGCACCCCTACCCTCCCTGCTCTTCCTTCTCCTTGACTCCATCATGGTAATAATCACATGGCTACTGCTGTAGCCCTCAGACTTCAAGGTCAAGTTTTGAAGATAGAAAGGGGCTGAATGATGATCAGCCTTAAACTGGAGCTCCTGACCAGTTCCACCTCTCCCTTTACTGCACCTCTTTGCAAGGAAGAAGAAGAGAGGGCTCTGCCGGCATCTATTAAAGTGCAAAACAGGATGTGTGAAAGCACAAAGCTCAAGCAGTCAATCTTGGATTAGGATAGCAGTTTTAAGTTTTGACAGGGTTTTAGGTGATGCAGAGGGAGAACAATAAGAAACTCAGGGTAGGGAAGCTCCTGAAAAAGATTAAGTGCTCCTGTGAAATGGTTCTGCAAGATATAATAGACTAGGCAGCATCATTTCTACATGCTCCAAAATTTAAAGGCACAGGAACCTAACTTGTCTATCATGATTTTGTAAAATAGTTCCCCTATTTTTTCAAGTTGTGCTGAGTTGCCTTTTTTTACCTCTCACTGACAGTATTAGCCTAGGGCCTATCAATACATCACTGTGGGACAATTCACTCATGGCACACTTTAAATGAAATATCCCCAAATTGGAATACAACACCAAAGCGCTCAGTAATTCATGCTTTCACTCCATAATAACAAGTGTGCTTGCATAAGAAAAGTGACACTGAATTTAGCATAAAGGCTTGTTTTTCCAATTTTGTGCGATGAGAGCCAACAAAAAAGCAATGGTTTGCTTATTAAGCAACACTGACCTCAACCCTCCCCATTCATGAGTGAATGCAAGGCTGTGAGCATTAGAGGGCAGCACAGTAACACTTTCCTACCTGCAAGGAAAAGGATTTTAGGATGCCATCACTTCCAAGTGGTCCAGTGCAGACAGTTGTCAGACCTCCAGGAGTTTCACGTATCTCCCACTAGGAATTCTCTTTTCTTAAAGGGCCAGGGCACAGGAGATGTGCTGGTCACAGGAACAGGTGAAAGAACTGTACCTTTCATATTTTGGCTGCTGATAAAGTCCCTGACCTTACAATCTCTCTATTGGCAAAGGCTTATTTGTCCATTTGTGGCTTCCTTTCTTTCCTCACACTTTATAAAGCTTTTAATGCTGTTTTCTGGGTGAGGGCAGAATTAATCCAATGCAATGATTAACAAACCAGTTGGGTCGTGAATGAAGCATGTGGTATATTTCAGACACTCAGAAAAAGTCTGTCTTTGGAAAGGGCAAGTTTAAACATGAAATGAACTAAAGATCTGTAATAATGAAAAATCACCCTCTTTGTTATCTAACTTACTAGTGCCAGGCACCTTTGCAATTTTTGTGCTGTGAGTAGAAGACTGGACCTTGGTAAATAATCCATATTTACACTACCATCAGATGAAGATTGATCCAGAAAGGTCATTTTTATCCTGCAGGATCTGAAGGATTTATCCTTTTCCTTTCTTGTTACATGAATAGATCACTTCGGTTGTGCCAAGACAAGTCCATACACTATTGGAATATATATACAAATGTTACAGAACTTCTCCATTGTCCAGCCTAGCCAGAAGACTGATCCAATTACAAAAGGATGAGACAGCTCCAGCTTTCATCTAGGTGTCATCACAAGCCCAGCTGGAGATCTAGATCATAAAGTGACCTCCAGACTGTAATTCTGCAGGCCAGTGGGCTGGAAAGAAGGTTAAGGAGGAGCTGACTTGCTTCATCCCTGTGCAGCCAGAGCTCCTGTCCCTGCCTCATGCCCACCTCATCCTCCCCACAGCACAGCAGCTAGCTCACTGAGGACCAGCACTGAGCAGCGGCAAATGCTGAGCATCTCACAACTTGCTGTAACAGGCTGTGAGCATCCTGAGGTGATGTCACTGAGGGAGGTTTAGCAGGCATGAGCGACACAAAAAAAGGCATGCCCAGAACCAAAAGGAAGCAAGAAAACTCTTTCACAACTAATTAGAGTGGTGTGGTGTCCTAACTCCATCTTTCAGACAGGTGAGAAGCTTTTTCTCCATGGCAAGAAAGAAAAAGCCTGTGAACAGATGCCTGAGGCCTGCAACACACATTCAAAAGACAAAAAGAAAAAAAAAGAAGAGAGAAAAGTCTGCTTGCATACTTTGAACAAACCAGCTGAGTGAAGGCTTGTATCATTGAATTAGCTTTTAAATCAACAGACCTTGCGTAGTCAAGGCCAATGCTTTCATTCTTGTACTCAGCTTGACATCCTTTACCCACTCATTCAAACACTACCCGCTATCACTGAACTGTGCTGCAGGGTGCTTGACAAAACAGTGAAAAAATAAAAACATACATAAATGAAACTTGGCATGGTATGTCTTTCTGCCTATGTAGATCAACAGCCTTGCCTTTATCATGAATTTCTTCAAAACAACTTCCCTTTCCAGCAGACAGTAATTTAGCATTGTCCAGGGAGAACTCTCTTATTTCATGCATTTAATTATACCACAGATGACTGGAATTTGAGTGAGGAAACAGACACTTATGTGAAAAAATTGATTATAAACAGTCTTCTAAAACCTGATTTGAAGAAAAAAAGATACAATGAGTGATTCTTGATTGCCTCTTGGAGCTAGCTCTGGCTCCTGTTTGCCTCACACATGAGCGTTTCGTTTATGTGGAGGCAAGACAATCCAGAGGGAAAGAGTGTGTGAGACTGGTTATCACCTTAAATGGACCTGGGATATAATCAAATACATGTATGGATCATATATATGTGTATATACTTATATATTGCATGTATTATATACATTACATACTGAGCAACCTGATCTGGTGGAAGGTATTCCTGTCCATGGCAGGGGGTTTGGAACTAGATGACCATTAAGGTCCTTTCCAACCCAAACCATTCTATGATTCCATGATGATTATGTGTGTATATATATGTGTGTATATATATATATGTACATATATATACATGATTGAACTTCCCTTATTCATTTGACTCTCTTCTGCCTACAGACCGGTGGTTCAGAGGGGATACCACCACTATGCATTGTATGGGGCTTTCTCTATCAGGATTTACCCCTTCATGGTAAAGCCTTTGGAAATACTAAGAAAAAAACAACTAAAATCTAAGCATGAATGCTGATTACTGTGAAATGCTACAGCATATGAGTGCAAGCAGACCTAAGATGACCTTAAAGTCACTAGCTTAGCTACCAGCAACTGTGTAGCTTCCGACATATTTTACCCATCTCCTTAGCTTGCTTTTTCCTTTGAGCTACAGCAAGTTCACAGATTCAAGGTATTTTAAGTATAGATACAAGCTTCAGTCACAGCAGTGGAGGTGGATACACTGTTGGGGGAGAAAAATTGAGAATAAAGAAATTTGAAGGGGAGAAACAGGCTAAAGAAATAAAAAAGTGGCAGCTGGGGCCAAAAGGAGAAATTGTTGTCATGATGGGCTCCTTCACTCTCAGTCAAAAATACAGTAGCACTATGTCTTCTCTGATATTTCCACTCCCCCTTCCCCATTTCATTCATTGCCTCATTTGTTTTGGTTCTTCATGGAGTCCTGCAGCCTTCTACAAGACTTTCAAGAGCAAATGCTGAAACAAGATAAGCAATGACAGAGTTAAGGTCCCCAGGGATTTTAAAAAAAGCACCCTCCACTGGCTGCCCTGTGATGAGAGTAATAAACTAGCATCACAACATAACGTTTGGGGCCATGAAGGGTCTAATTCCCAATCTTAGCCATTGAGGATTATCCTCAAAACCCTTGGAGGTCATTTAAACATTTGTTAAGCTCAAACCACGGCTGTTAGTCAATACTTCTAAGCTTGGCCTGTGTCAGAGACCACTTTTCAGATAACTTTGGCTCAACCCATCAAGTGTACAGAAATGAAACTAGGAACTTCAGCTATGATCTGGCAGAACTATGGATCCAGTTCCAAATTTTCCTGTGCAATTAGATTGCTGAATATTGCTCATTTCCAGTACATAGGAGTGGGACTACAGTGGTTTCATTTACTTTGATTTTCATTTAGGTCCACAAAGAAAAGTACAAAATAGTACAGCAATGACAAGAAGTGAGCCCCAGCAAATAGGCTGTCAGCTATTAAAAGTTTACTGCTTCTTTTTAGAAGATCCTGTGTCTGCCTTTCTGCACCACCCAGCCAGGTGGACTTGGCTGAGCATATGCAAGGTAATCACTCATATGTTATCTGCCTTGTGGATCCTTTCTGAGGCACTGGAAGGGGTGAAGGAATGTCAGACATATCTTTTATATGGGACCACATAATTAAATGACAGGAACCCAAGCCCACAAAAGGACTTTTGTTCCTAAGAGTAGAAAAAAAATCCTGCCTGAAGCCTGACCTATTCTGCATCTGAAAAATTGTAGTCAGTTTTGTTTTCTTGTGCAAAGTTCTCTACTACTACATCCAAATTTAGCATCATAGCCTTAGGAGACAGTTCCCGGATTGTCCAGACAAATAATTTTTATTGGAGCTGTTTGCTGGTGTGTTTCTGTGGTTGGAAGGCACTCTGGGCCTGTACTCTGACTTGGAATTTGAGAACTCAAATACAGCTTCAGTGATGAAACTCACAGGACTTCTGCTGTATCAACAGCTTCACTTTAGCATCTGTCTCCCACCTAAATGTGATCACAAGCTAAAAATGTGGGAGTTTGTGGACAGTTTTTCTGATGTACGTGCTTCTCACATTTGACAGCAGTTTTGTGTTCTGTGCAAAAACACAAGGACTCTGGCAAACCTTTCTAAAAAGCATTGAAGCCTGGAATGCTGCCTTAATTTTACACAGTTGCATAGCTGTGATAGCATCCACCAGGAGATCAGATGCCTGGGTGAAGCACATTTTTGAAGAGCTAGTAATTTTAAATGCCAGCCTCTTATAAGACTACTTTGACAAACAGACTGTTTTGGGGATAGCATTCTGCCTTTCTTGTTGAAGAGTGAAGTAAGATTTCTTGGGAAAATGTGATTCTTTAACCAGAAAACAAGGCACATGACTAGGAAAGAGCTTCCTGGGTCGTGATTGTAAGAATACAGTAGATATGCTTTAGGCAATAATTTATTAATACAGATAGCACTGGCACTCTGCTTTTCTTCTCAGCATGGACATAAGTAATTGTTACACAGTTATTTTCTTGCCACTTCCTTTATTTCTAGATTTAACCTGACTTGGAGAGGGCTTTCATAAAAGACAACCTTGCTCTGGTTTTTGGTCCTGTTATTGGTGTTGACTAGTCTGCACAGCTGGAAGGGAGAGCAGAAGATACTCTCTTCTCATGTGTCATCATGGTCTTCATGACTTGCCTGACAATGAGGTAATATAGCAGCACTTATGCTTTGCCTTTAGAGTTTCTTGGAAGAATGTATGGATGCATGATTTGACGTGGCCTTCCTCTGTAGACCTCAACAGCTTTGTACGTCCATCTTGCTGTCTGCATGGAGCACTCTACAAGCCTGGGACCAACTTTTGGATGTTTTCCTCTTATGTGAGATGTAGCTGAAGTGGGTGCTGTTGTTTGTGTAGGTTTTCAAATTGATAATATTTGTCCTTTTTTGTGTTGTAACATACTTTTCCCCACCTTATTATCATCCAGTTGTAGAGGTATTAAAAACAGATATAGTTGGCCCACTGAAGCTACTGGGTAGAAAGGCATTCCTCCACTGTTTTGTTTTGGTAAAATCATACACACTTTTAATGCATTATGCATTCCATGGCTTGTCTAAGGCACAGGGATTGTGTATTTTGGTGAAGAGATTCTTTTGTACTGAGAACTCACCAACCTTTTCTACTCCACTACAAGTATATGGTCTGTATAAAGCATTTATGTATTACAGGCAGAGGGAAAAGCCTAACACTTTTTCTTCTCTTAAGCTAAACACCTATATGTTGCTCAGAATTATGGAAGGAAAAATGAGTGGTAAAAACATACCACAATGAACTCTGCTGCAGGACTGCCCTATATGGTTTTGGGAAAAGATATGCAGCATTTATGCTGCTTCATTTTAAGGTGAAGCTTCTCTCTATTAGATTTATTTTTTCCTTGAGAACATGTCCAAAAATATCTTCAGCACAGTGTAATCTATCTCGTTATAAAGGCAAAGAGAGCTCATCAGAAATGTATTTTATGATCTCCAAGTATAAAAGGTCCCTCAGATAGGGACAGTATGACAGCTGGCAAACAAACAGCAGACTCCATCAGAGACAAAGAAAATTACTTGATTGCTCTTTAAACTGAGTGTTAGAACTCTTAACAAGCAAGGTCTCCAATCCCAATAACAATATGTTTGGTGCAAGTAGCTCTGCCATCACCTGTCCTTGTTTGAATGGTACATTACTGTGATCAGTCCTATTTTGGATGAACGGTAATCTAATCACTCTCTTGCAGAATACCATGTTTAATTCCTGGATTTCACGGTTCTGCATGATGAAGTTGGGTAGAAAGGCAACTGCTGTGCTTGTGAAGTATTTGAGTGATTGGAGCAGCAAGGCATAGTGGTGCAGGCTGCAGGAGATGGGGAAAGGTGTTAACGCAGCATGAGCTGAGGGAACCACTGTTCAGGAAAGGTGAAACCAATCAGTTGGAACAAGATATTTAGAGGACAGAGAGAAAAGGTTTGGAGTGATTGATGGAAAAAGACCACATGAGGAAAGAAAGTGAGTCCCTGTGAAAAAAATGCTTAGAAATACATCCTCTCATGGCAGAACTACAGTGACATTAGAGATAATGGAATGAGAAAACAATAGAGGATTGTCTTCTAATTAATCTTAATTCTTAAATATATTTCTGTTCAGAACAGTTCTCCACTCATCATTCTTAAGGGAAAGTCCTGACCTTTTAACTCCTCAGTCAAGACCTGTGTACTATTATGAAAAAATTCTCTTATTTCCTGGACAATTGTATCTTTCATGGGAGGTAAGAAAGAAAAATGTGTGCTTTTTGCAGTACAGCAAATTACAGTCTCACAGTTGTTTAATTTCTGCCTTCATTCTCTCTGTATTACTTCTATTTGCTGCTCCTTTGCTTCTTACTACCAAGAAAGATGGCCAGCTGCTAATTAGAGAAGAGGAGCTTGATATGGAGTTGCTTTATGTCAGGGATCTACCTCAAGTCCCAGCCCCTGCAGAGCATTCAAACAGAAGTTGTTCCCTTGGAAGCTGTTAGCCTTCTCCTTTCAGGTTCCTTGCAAAGAGGTGATGATTCCCCAAACTCCTCTGCTTTGTCTTTGTTCAATGTTTCTATTACTGTTATGATCCCTACACTCTTCTCATAATTTTATTTTCCTCCCTTGTGGCTGATTGTTTTCTAGGTCTGTAGCAGCTTCTCATTGAGGAGACGGGGTGTTTATTTTAAGTGGACCATCTCTAGCATATGAATGTGGCATGGGGAACTTTGATATTTTCTAGAAATAAACCATCATGAGAATCTCAATTGCACGAGGCCAGGCTATGCTTTGTCTTTTTTTTTTTTTTTTTTCTTTTTCTTTCCCCCCTCTTAAGAAAGACCTTACCTAGAATTCCACTAGCAGGATGGGGAGGGAGAAGACAGTATGAAAGGATCAAGTGTTTCAGCAAATAGGTATCTTGCCGAGAACATTGGATATAAAACATGAAGGAGTTCAGTTTAGGAGCCCCTGGACTAGTAAAGTCAAGCTGCAGGAAGATGGATCAGATTAGGACAGAGGTTCATATTGTATTCCTTGCATTGGAGATCATGGCATCTGCATTCATCTCTCAGCATTTCAGTGAGAACCATCTCTGTTGCCTCAAGAAGTTAAATTGCATTTGCTGTGCTGCAAGCAAGGAGGTAGTTTTGAGGAAAGAATTGCTATAATCTTTTACATGGAGACTCATTAATTTCTGTGATGTGCTAAATCTGCTCACTTGGTAGATGGTTAGTGCAGGCATTTTCTAATTGCTACCCATAATGCACTGCTAACCCCAGAGAAGCTAATTTAGCAGCCTGTATTTTCATCCCTTTGCATTTTTTCTAGGTGGGATTATGTTGATATCATGTAAATTTACAAAACAAAATTAGTTGTGCTCTATAAAGGTACTGTTTGGATGTTCACAGCAGAGGCAAAGGCTTCAAATGCTTATGAATGAAAGGACGTAATGGCAACAAAGTCAATGTTGTAATTTTATTACAAAATATTCTGCCTTCTCAAGATTGAAAATATATTGGTTGCTTTCTGCTATTTTGTTGTGCTGTCCAACAAAGATATTTACAGTTCAAAGTTATATATATATATATATCTCAGGACCTTTCAAAAATTACTTCTTTTTGAAAAAGCATCCTTCTCAATGCTTTCATTTTTGAGGTAACTATCCAGAGATACCTGGAAGGAAGGCAGTTTTTTTTAGAAAGATGGAACTTTTTTACTTGCTTATGGAAAAGCAAGAATAAGATGGGAAACTTAATGTCCTATTTGCTTTCTTTGTAAAGAAACAATGTGGCAGCAGTGGGAATGCATGAAGAAGTACCACCCCTGTGTCCCATTTGGTGCGACAGGTCTTCCATGTTCGGGAGAGTTGGCTTTGCACACAGCTGTTAGTGTGGGCACAAGAAGTCTGAGTCTTCCAGATTGCCTTTACTTTGAAGAGGCGTCTCTGACAATGAGTCAAAAATGAACTGAGCCCCCAGCCTAAACTAAGCTTGCATTAGTGAGTTGCTGTCTGTGCTGACGAAGAGCTTCCTTCTGTATTTCCCCTCTTTCGACAGCCTGCCGTGGAGTCAGATGGACAGCCAGAGCTGAGGTAAGATGAAGAGCTTGCAAGAAGTTAGGGAAAAATAGGGATTGAATTTTCAGTGTCTGTTTGACCACTTTACCTGTATCACGAAACTTCACTTTATACCCACTCCGCTGAACAGCTAAACTTCAGTCAGACCACTCCATAGGTTCAAGATCTGAAGAGCCTCCTATTTTCATGTGTCCTGTTACACACATGCACATTGCTGTCAGGCTTGCTGGCAGAAAGTTACTCTTCCAGAGAGTGCAGTGTATTACCTCAGTTACAGCCCAGAAAAAGGAACAATGGACCAGAAGCCAGAAGAAAAGTCAAGCATTAGGTATAGGAAAACAGTTAGGTTTGAAAATGGACTGCCAAATATACTGCCCTGCGCTGTAGCCTTTGGTGAAGGATTGTCCAGAAAACGATGGACACAAGTTTACAATATCATTTGGGCACAAAAGAACATTTCACTTTGGAAGAGAGAAATGATGCGGGTGCTGACTCTTCTCACAGACTTTTAGGGCTGCAGGCAAATGTATGCACCTGTGTCTGGGTCCTGCCCTGCCATTTAGGCAAATGGGTGGGATGTTCAGGGGAAAAGGACGAGACATGAAGTGAGAAAATGCTGGATGTGACAGATAACCATGTAAGGAGCTGACAGAAGTCAGAGAGCACCATGAGGGAGGGAGGGAGGGACGGAGGGAGGGAGGCATGGATGGATGGATGGATGGATGGATGAATGGATGGATGGATGGATGGATGGATTTCACAGGTGGCTAAGAGGGAGTTACATGAGGAACAATCAGCCATCACAGATAACTGAGCTGAGGAGTGCTAGGACCTTCCTGTCTCTAGTCCTGCAAAGCCACCAGCATGTAGGTAACTGCACCAGTAATGCTTTATTTGGGTATAGATGTAACAAAACTGTCAGCCATGGAAAAAAAAAAAAAAAAAAAGGCTGTTGTTTATTTGGGAAGAGTCTGCAGTAGGAAAGAGGAGGTATGAGGGTGGCAGAAAGGAGGATCAAAAATGAAACAGAGGATAATAAAGTGCACAAACCCTGTGAGCAGTGTTGCCTGTTGGGGTGCGGGGGATACCTGATAGCCCTGCTGCAATAAACCAAACCTGTTCAAACCCACCACGGGGGCCTAAGCTGTGTCTGGGAGATCTGGGGTGGGGGGCAGAGTATTCTTCTAGTCCCTCAAGGGGATGCCTGGGTGAGTCAGTGGGACATCCCACGGTCACTATGCCCATGCTCATTCCAGTCTCAAGGGTGCTGGCAGCTGTCACTTCTGTCAGCTAACACAGTCAGGCACAGTCCCTGGGAACCTTACCTGGGACAGTAACAGGTGAAACTGCTGGCCTCAAATTCCAAACTGATGTTTTCACCAAAGAATATCTATGAATAAAAAGGTAATAACCTTATTTCAAGCACATAGTTGAAAATGTTCTGTAAAACTAACAGAGTATATCAGAAAAGAAAAACAACCCATGAAAGGTTTGTTGGGAAAAAAAAAAAAATTTAGTGGGATGCAGATGGTTACTTAGGGACAGAAGTGTAGTGGGTTAATTTCTCTGTGTTCTTACACTGATCAAGTGGGAATGCTTGCAGGACTAATCATAAATAATCATATCCTGCCTAGATGGATATGGATTTAAACATAGAAGTAGTTGCCTGAAAATTGTTCTATAAAGATACTGAAGGCAAAGAGGGGATATGTGAAATTAACAGCAGAATAGGCTAATTAAGATCTTCAGATATGTGTTTAAAACTGGGTTATTATGTAGAATGTTGCTTACTTGACTGTGCCTTTTCAAAATGCCATTTTCTTAAGTATTTTTGTTGTTGTTGTTTTTTAACTTAACCCCTCCTCCTAACCCTTCTGTTTTGACCTCTCAAGGACACAGAGGTGCACAAGGGAGTGTCTGAGCTGCTGAAATGTAGCTAGGGCATGCTGAGCCCACTCTGCAGTCTCTTGGTCCTGCTGCCTTCCATGTGTTTTGCTGAGGAAGCTTCTGGGAACACACTGGCACTAAATAACATTGAAAAAGAAAAAAAAAATAGTTTGGAAGCAGCACTTTTTTTGTTGTCTTAAGGGTTCCTGAGAGAGTCTCAGTCCATGCATGCTGAACATTGCTTTCTGAGAGGCTCTGGGTTAAAAGCTTGGTTGGTTAAAAACTCCTCACATTTTTTCCTGAAAATATATTGTCTCACTTGTAGTTTTCCATTTCACCCAAGGGTGTCTGGCCTAACTCATGAATTTATTTAGCAGAAGCCACAGGAAGACTGAAAGAAAGTAGACAAAACAGAGCTGTAAAAAAAGCATTGGCTGTGGCAAAGAAAAGGAAATGCTGTGTCTCCATATCAGCAATTCCACATGAAAGGGTAAAAGGTACAGAGCTAACCAGAATTCATCAGCCACTACTTTTTCATAAATAATTTAAATAGTTCTTTTTTTTTCTTCTTTTTTTTTTTTTTTTTTTTTTAAGAAAAGAGCAATTATCTTGCAATCTAGTAGGCTTCTGCACTCATGACAAAATTGTTGAATTTTTCCAGACTTTCTGGTAGATCAGCAGCAATTTCAGTTTCTAGGTAGTTGCAGGTATGATGTTGGCACAATTATTTGAAAATTGCTTGTCTGGGGCACTACTCTGTAAAGCAAATGTTCACTTCTCTCCATATGTGGAGGATCAAGTCTGAGCTCCAAAGGGAAGCCATCAACATTAGAGGGAATGCATCTCCCCAGCTGCTTTACTACCATTGCTTTTAACATGGAAATGTTTCACAATACTCCTAAAACACAAGCACATAAATTCACATGGTGTTTTCAGAGCAGATGCTTTTCTTTCTTTTGTTGTTTTTTTTTTTCTTTTCTTTTTTCTTTTTCTGTCAGCTGTGCCCCTAACAACAATTGATGGTTCAGGTTGAATGCATGTTGTTATGCTATTTTTATGTGTGGTTATTGGGATTGCTTCTTGTTTAGCATGTCAGTAGTCGCCTGCCAGCTGGTGGCTGGATTCTGCTGGACAATTAGCAATTTTCCCCATATGGTGAATAGATTTACTCCACGTGTACCTTGCATGTGACAACATCTGAGATTCAAATAGAGATGTTTTGGTGAAAGACTGTTCTTCACTGTCTAGAGTAGGGCTTTTCGTGTTTGCAGAGAACTATGGCTTTTAAGAGTAATGGAAGTGCTGTTTAAGTGGTTTGTGTGATCCAGTTAGACCCTGGTGTTTGCAGTTCTAAAAATGAACCAGAACTACAGAAATGGTGTCCCTAATTTGATGAATAATAAATATGAAGGATTTTTTCCTTTTCATACAAACTTTGTTCATAATGGGCTTTATTTTTGGTGATCTGCTTTGTTTCCACCTCCTGCACAACTCCAAATTAACAGATACCATGTAAAACCAATCACTGCAGGATTGAATTGTCTCAGAGTCCACTTCACTACATCTCATTGTACCAAATTCCAGTTGATCGTGAAAGTCATGCTGTGCACCCATTTAAATTGAAAAGCTTACAGGCTTGGTTGGGCCATTTCAAAGTTTGCAGAGATTTAGCTTTAATCTTCTTAAAATATTAGGCCATGTGACCTTGCATACCATATTGCCAGTGGGATAAAGATCCCTTTGATTTTTGTTTACACTTCTTCACACGGGAGGAGGCAGGTTAATTCATTACATTTCACTGCCACCTTTGGCTCCCCATCCCCTCCCTTTGGTCACTCATGTGGATGCAGGAATGCTTTGGCAAGTAGGGTTTGCATTTTTCTGCAGCTCTGTACTCCACTTTGTTTTTCAGAAACACTCTTACAAGATGTCAGCCTTGCAAGAAAATAAATTGTTTTATTTTTGCATAAAAGATGTAATTCCATCTATCTTTATGGAATGGAGTTTTTTCACTATAAATGTTTCATGCAGACAATTTCAACAATTCATGTACTTGCTTTTACTTTATAACTTTTCAATTAAACAATGGTTTTTGAGAGTTGGCAGTTGTTCCAGCTTGCTGTTGTTATGAATTTTGCCTTAAAGTTTTGTAGGGCTTTTTAATGTTTACAGTGTAACAAAAAGAATGCATAAGGAGTAGAGAGAAGAAAAATGGTGTAGCCACGGAGGATAATGGATTTGAAAAAAACTGAGTACATGGAAGTCCCACAGCCCCTTTCTTTCCATAGTTATTTACACTTATGTAAAAGCAGTAAAAATTTTTGATTTGCTAGTGGCCTTGGCTAGAAAACTAGGTTCTATGCAAGGAAAAGTATAGGGCTGTCTGTCTAGGAAAACAGAGAAGAGCAAGGAATGGTTTTCAGAGATAAACTGAGAGAGTTTTGGTGCTGTCCAAGTATCTAGTTATTTTGATAATGACAAAAAAAATTGCAAGAGATGGTGTACTTTCAGTGAAAATATCCCTTTAGCTCAAACATTTTTTTTTTTTTTTTATCTAGTACTGCATTCAAAATTTGGCTAATGTTGCTTTCCTATAGTCTTCCAAAGTCCAAACCAGGGAAAGATGGTAAAGCAGTGATGATTTCAGGACCAGTGCTAAAGTTCCACTGCTTGTCTATACAGTTCATGAGTTCAAATTCAAAATATTAACTTGTCCTGCCATCTGCTAGTAACTAAGCTATTCTTACACCATACCAATATTACCCTGGTCAGATTTTGTACATTTTCTTTTCCTGCATACCCTTTGGGATATCTTCCTTCTGAAAGAAGTAACATTTGTTACTTGCCCCTGTACCTGGCTATGCTTCATCAAGAAACATACAAGACCATTATAAAAACAAAATTTACCAGAGGATCTAAAACCAGGCAACATTGATCTAAACTTTATCTATCCAGCTGCATTTTCAAATGACAGTGCTCATTCTACAAAGAGCTGTATATTCACAGCCTTTGCCAGTGGTGGCAATCCATGAGGGTTTCTGAGGGATTTAACAGCCTGTCAAATGTGTAAAACTATATTCTAAAAGGGATAATTTTAAGAGCCATCTTCCAACTTAAATATCACCTTGATCTAAGAATTTTCCAGTTTTTATTCCAGCTTTTATTACTGCAAGTAGTACCTATGTGCACAGGCCAGCAAAGGTAAAACACTCCTGTTTTTCAAATCTACTGTTTATTTTACACAAACATATTTTCTTTTTCCAGGGGAGTCTACAATAGATAAATTTTTAGAAGAAATACTTTCATTTTTTGGGATCAGGGACGGGAGAACGAAGCTAGGAAGATAGCTGTAGCAATTTGGAGGATCAGTTTAATTTCTGACTGAAAAGAAAGCGTTCCCATTTTAACTCTGTGGAAAAGTCTATAGGCTCTGCTTCACTTTCCCTTATATATAGCTGCAGCTAAAGTGATTACTTTCTCCCCACCACATCCACTCCCAAAAGAAGGAGTGAGGGTTGTAACAAGGACAGCTAAATCCAAGATAGGTGATGAGTCAGAGGCTTCAGCTGTGATTTGTGCAGCCTGGTGTATTAATGTAAACTGATAACAGCTTATAATGAGCATCTGCTATTGCCTCCTGTTAAAGATGAGATACCGGACTTGCCGGACATTTGATGTGGCTGAAGCACAGCAGCTCTGGTGCTCCTTGCAGGGGCTCAAACCATTAGTGCAGCCACTCAGGAGAAGAAAAAAAGCATGAAAGAACTGACCATCGCAAGTTCCTCACGAATCTCTATGTAAATCAACAGAGCCTGTGAGTCCAATGCCAGAAAAGTTAGGATTAATCTTTGGGGCAGGAAGGGAGTGCATATGCACTGAGAGACTAGAAGCTATGGGTGAACTGCACCCCTGGAATGGGCTTACATTACTTTAACAAAAGTCGAAGTTTGGATTCTATTTGGATTCTGAGGGCTTAAAATGTACCAAATGCAGTGAGATGAGCTCTAAACAATATTGTGGGGGTGAGTCAAAAGGGAGGCCAACAAGTGCTAGATATGTGTGAGAATGATCACTCACACAGCTTCTTCCTCAACAGTCAGTTTTAATTTATTATCTTGCATCTCTTGTATGCCAAGAAAGGTAACATCTGTGAGAAGGGGAAAAAAGGTGTCTGAAGAAATATGAGGCTGCAAATTTGCAAAGAGATTTGGGATCAGATGTGAAAATTGAATCTGCTTTTAATTAATTTAATATAGCTGAATGGTGAGTCAATGGTATTTCTCTAAATGCATGGTTATAATCTGAACAGGTACACAGCGCACATCAGGGCATTAGATCTGTAGATCACTGCCCTGGAAAGGTAACCTGTGCTGAAAATTAAATGTCACCCCATGTTTAGCATTCGATACAGTGAAATATGACTTTTGAGACTTAGGTAGAGAACTGAGGGCTAAGAAAATACTTTAGGATCCTACTGCTACCATGCAAAGGAGGAAGGCAAAAGAAAGACTCATGCTGGAGTGGGTGGGGGTGTCAGAGCCTGTTCCTTGTGATGAAGTGACTGGATTAGACAATTTCCACATAAACAGATGCAGGGAAGGTTATTACTCTCTTAGAACACTAGTGGCAGGCAGCAGCAATGTGAGAAAAGTGCCAGGTTACAAGCAGTGACTTTTTCTCAGGATTCAAGCTGTTGCTTTCCTAGTTTTCCAACTTTTGCCCCTTCTGAGAGATCTGATGAAATCATTAGTTGCTGTGATAGGTGATAAGTGGAGGGGGATGGGAAGGACACTGTCTAGAAATTAAGAATGGGCTTTACTTTTTATTTCCTTGCAAAACTGCTTCTTGCTTTTCAGTCCTTCCTCCCTCTTCCTCCCTGCAGGGGTTGCCTCCTCTCCCTCTTATAGTCTCTGCTTATCAGCAAAACTTAGTCCTCCTCTCCCTTTGTGTGCAGGCAAGCAGAGCCCTGTTGTCCCACCTGCGCCGAGCTGCACGCCCAGCTGCTGGCTGCATGGCAAACCACATACCCAGAAATGCGACGCAGATCCTGCCATGCCACTGCTGCAGCTGTCTTGGAAGCAGCTGGGCACTGAGGGGGAATGGTCTGGTTTATGGGATGAAAAGGAACTGTGAACAAAGGGAAGGTAATTCCCTCATTGGACATTCTGGCTTCTTTTGGGAAGCTCAATAGGTGCATGTTTTGAGTAATGTAGTGCAGGGAAGAGTCTCACTTTAACAGTACACATTCTTTTTCCATTTGAAAAAGAAAACAAATTCAAAATTGAGAAATATGAAAATGTGCCCCAAAATTTGTGATAGAAATACAGAAAATTAAAAGGAAAGTGAAGAAAGCAACACTAAATGACAAGTTCACCAGTCCTGGACAGAATGACCTGTGGAGCAACTCTTCCATGCAGAGGGATTGGAAAGATGCCCCTTTACTGCTCACAACCAAGCAATGAAACCAAAAAACAGAGAGGTGGGAATGAGTGGCAATCTCGAGATTAGATTGCTAAGACTGAGAGGACAACACTCAGAGATTGGGGAGGAACAGTAGAAAGGGAAGAGCTGTCAGATCACACACATCGATGGGGTAGGAACCATTGAGTTTTGTGGTAAATGCTACTAAAAAAAGCATTACAGTGAGTCCTTCCTCTAGCATAAACATCACCTGACAGGCATTCAGGAAAAGGAACAGATCTTAAAAAAGTACATTTTGCCTTTTGATTGAGAGTGGAAAGGACTATGGGCATAACAAGCACAAGCTGTTTTAATCCTGCTATTTAAGAGGTGATAGCTTTAAGTACAGCATTGCCTCCTGGCTGTACAGAAGTCCCTGAAATCTCAGAGGCATGAAAATGAAAGGTGACTGTTGTTCAGTGCAAGGAATCCTCCCTAAAGTCTCTCTCTGACTGTTGAAAGGAAGCAATGTGATGGCTGAAGCAAAATGTTTCAATAAGCTCAGCTACTCAGGGAATGAATCTCTGTGGGTACCAAATACAGTGCCCAGACTGCTATGTCAGAAGGTGAAAGCAGGTTAGATTATAAATGCAACAATAATGACAGTCCTGTTGAAGAGAATTTCATTGTAAATTAAAAATTCAAACGATACAGAGAAGCCAGTAAGACTAAGAGAGTCTGCTCTGAGATCTGAAGATAAAATAGAAAATACCAACTCTGAAAGAATACCGGGTCTAGAAAAACTAATGTGACAAAGTGGCCAGTCAGCACTTTCAGGGAGAAGATGCAGGCAGACAAAACAAAAAATGAATAAAGGATAATTAAAGATCTGAAAGGGAAGAAGATTCTTCCAAGTCCTTGAGCTGAACAAAGTAAACATTCTGAAACAGCCACACTAATGAAAAGCCTCAGAAATGTGTGATAAAAGTTCCACTCTGAGTGACTAAACACATGCTTTTTATTTATGCTATACTAAAAAAAAAAAAAACAGATAGCATGGTGAAGAGCCAGACTCAGCCTTGGCTGGATAGGATAGCATTGAAAGGGGTGAACCCTGGAAAGGCAAAGAGGAGTGCTCATGACCATCAGGACACATGGGAAGGGGGATCCTTGCTTGGAAGGGGATCCATATTTCTGTGCCTCAGAGGCAAAGAAACACGATGAGTCCTCCTCCAGAGGAAGTGGATGTTTTCTGCTGCTAAACTAATTACCAAATGGTCAAGTCATTATTAAGGGTTATTTGCTGTGAACCAAGGTGCTGGTGGTAGTTGTCTGGACTCCAGGGCACTGATAACCTGTGCCACTGAGGTCATGGAGCTGTTTGAGGGGATTTACATCTTGCTGTGGCATGGCTGCACTGCCCTTCTGCACAAGCTCCCTCTCCACTGCAGGAATAGTGGACCTATTGCTCTTCATGGCTGTGCAATAGGCTCCAAGTCACTCAGACGTGTATGACCCATTCTAAAAAGTTTGTATTTTATGTGTGGATACCCTTCCATTTGGAAAAATGCAGGAATAAATATAGCAGCAGACAGGCTTCGACTATGCTCCTTAATTCCTTGACTGGAGATCTTGGAGATTCTACAACCCCACACCAAAATGCAGAGCTATGGTTGTACATAAGATCAAGAGTGGTCGTATCTTACGGTGTTGAAGTAAAAGGTCTCCAAAACTCTGGAATCTGTTTGTGTGACTCTTGAGAAATATCTGCTGGCTTTTTAAAGTCATCTCAGTGGTTAGTGTATAAGACAGGAGTGCACGGCAGCAGTAGCTGCATGTGCTGTGTTGCAGCCTCACATCAGGGAGGTGAAGTAGAGGTGCCTGCCTCCCCTCTGACAGTCCCCTTTCTGTGGGCAGACACCCAAACCTGTGTGCACGCCTTCAGACTGGTGTGTGCTCCACCTGGGGTGCATGCGTGGCTGACTGGAGGAAATGGTGTGTGAGGGTACAGTTTGGTGGGTTGCTGTGCTGTGTAAGTGCAGCCTGACTTCATCAGCTTCTCATCTTTAAAATGGAGGGAATATAAACTCCTCTCTAATTTAAAGATAAATTAACTTTTGCTTCTGAAGCATTCAAGTGGCATATTGAGAAGCACCACAGGAGAGTCCATGAAGAGATAAATTATTTTATGTAGAGGCAAGGGATTTGGTTAGTGTACAGTTAAGCAGAGGCTGGAACTAGATGGTAGGTGAAGGGAATAAAACAATACATTGCACAACTGTGCATTGGCACCATCTATTGCACTGAGTGAGGCACAGGGTTTCATCAGAAAAAATAGTATGTGGTCTTGTAATGAAAGGCTGTATTGTAATTGGAAGGGGAGCAGAAAATCTTAAACCTGCCATTTCCTAACCTTTGAACAGTTGACTTTGAGCCACAATGTTCTTTCACTGTTGTTGGTTTTGCATGTAGCACAATACAAAGCAGAAAGGGCTTTTATTATTAAACAGAAGTGACAACAGGATGAATATCTGTGGCACCAGGCTGCGCAGGAATGTAGTGGAGTCAGCAGTCCAGTATATGATTGTTTAATTCAGGATTTGGGCAGTCTACAGGCAGTAATACAGCACTGCAGAACTCATGTTAGAGAGGAGCAGCTAAGGAGTACAGCATCTCTGCATCCCTCCCCACCGCCCACCACCCTCCACCCCAGTTGTTTCCCACATAGTCACTTGTACCACTGCAAACCAGGTTAATGCATGAAGATGCAACATTCTGCTAGTACCTCACACACTGCTCAAGAGGCAAGCAGTGAATACACCTAGTTCAACATATACTCCTAGCTTCTACGATGTGCTTTCTTTGTGCTGTCTTGCAGAACTCTTTTTGTATTAGACAAAGGTGAAACGTTAACATGAGGATAGTAGAGAAGCAAGCTGACTTTTGGTGCACAGAAGTAATAATAGATGCTTGCCTCTCTATGAACTTTGTGTCACTCAAGCTTAACCTTTACATGCTTGTGTAGAATAAGAGATAGATTAGGTTCACAGGAGAATTGAAGGTTAAAAAAAAAAAAAAAAAAAAGAAAGACCTTAAATCCCAAAGGCACGGAGAAGAAACCAGAGGTCTGATTGCAATGTGTCAAATGGCAGTTTTCTCCTCCTCTTTGAAGCAGCTCTGATACACACAGGATAGTGTAATACCATGGTGTTACAGCCTCTGTTATTCTCTGAACTCATAGACAGTGTTTTTAGAGGAGCAGGAGATCCTCAGCAAATTTTAGCCTACAGCAATATACAAAGTTTCTTAGTCTATTATTTCACTTTTGCTTTCAGATAGCATAAGACCAGTACCACAGCTGGATGAAGCTGTGCCATGCTCAGCCTTTTAGTCCTGCCTCTGCATCACCTCCTTTGTTGCACCTCATGCAAAAGAGAAAATGATGTGGGGATGGAAATGAAAAACTGAAGAAGGCAGGCAGATCTGCTGCCCCAATAATTACCTGGTGGCAAGGTAAGTTTACGGTGGCTTAAGCCCTAGGACCACAATTGCCCTGTGGACTGTCATTAAGTTGTATAGACCACCAGGTTTCTGCAGATCATGGGATGGAAATTGCTCTCATGAATGGGTCAGTAAAGGTAATGAAAAGAATTTATAAAAAAATTTATACATTAATTAAGTATCCCCAGGGTGATAGGTATATGCAAGTAGGAGAACTACAAGAGTAGGGGTGCGCAGGCAAAACCAGTACAGATGCATTTGTGTATCTCCCACTACACCTCTCTTCCCAGACTGGGTGCACCAACCATCACAAAACCCAACACTCTCCTCAGTGTTATCAGAAGCCTGGTTCTAAAGTTCAAGTCAGACCCTTCCTTCAAGGGAACACATTTGTTTGCATTTGTAGGCATGAGGGGACCCTAATATGTTGAGGTATGGAACTCTGGTATATGCTGAAGTCTCTCTGTCCAACAAAGGAGTGTAAGTGTAGGCCCTGAAGTGAGTGAGATGTAATGCTGTGCAGTATAGGCTAGTCTGAAACAGAACTGCTCTGATTCCTCTATCCCTTCTGACCCCCATTTTATCTTCCCATCCTTTTTTTTTTTGCTGCTGCTTGTAAGGTCATGTCATGAGATCTGAACTAACTGAATGCTTCTGAAGTTTGGTTTGTTTGTGGTTTTTTGGTTTTTTTTTTATTTTTTTTATTTTGTTTTGGTTTTTGGTGGTTTTTTTTTTTTTTTTTTTTTGGTTTTTTTTTTTAGTTTTATGTGGATAGTTTCAGCTTCCCAAACAAGCTTTTCATGAAGCCGTGTGGGTATCAATTCTGGTGCAAGGGAGTGGGCAAGATCACAGCTGGGGTCAGAGCTTCTGGATGTAATGCTGGGTTGGGGCACAGCTGACTTGGATCAACCTCATCTACTAAGGAATCACAGCTTCATTAAATATTCTGAGTGCTTCATGTTGTTTCTGGCCCAGCAGGAGCGAGCTATATACAGCCCTTGATTATAGACTATGCTTGAATAACTGTCTAGTCCAAAGACATGCCTAGAAATCTCTATAACTCCCATTGATCCAGAATGAAAAGTCCCTTAGATCTTGCCTCCAATTTCAAAAGAAGTCCTTTGCAGTGTTCATTGTTGCTTGCACACATTAATGCTTGTAGCAGCTTTGAGCTGTTTCTGTTCATCATATGGGGTGGCAACAGGCTGTGGTGCAAGTGTATGACATGCTTGTACTACAGGGATTGTGCAAATCAAAACTAACTCCAGGGATGTGGGGAGAGTAAAGAAAAAGGACACAATGAAGAACTATTGGAGGAAGGAACACAAAAAAATAATCCAAGCCATCTTTATAGATCAGCCAGTATATTTACAGCTACTGCTGAGAGATGAGTTATTGAATGATACCTGTTTTCACCCTGGCCATAGATTTCAGAAATGCATGCAAGTACAATTATCTTCACCCAAGCGGCAAACATTTGGACAGTTTTCAAATCTAAACGTTGTTTATGAATTGATTTTTGCCTCCTTAAGTTCAGCTCAGCTATCCTTGCAGCATACCAAGTGCCGTAACCAGCCTGATGGATCACACAGGGGTTACGCTTTGCATCTGGAGTCCTGTAGAACTCGTCCTGGAGAGATGCTTTCAGACATCTGCACCTGGAGTGGGAAATAAAAAAGCAACCACAGGAAAAGGTACCTGTCTCCCTCTACATGTGTCCTTTAAGGCAGTCCTTTGCAACTGTGCAGATAACTCTAGTACTGATTCTGTGTTTCATTGTTTGTTAGTAGCACAGGCTCTGAAGGTAATGGCGTTTTGACACTTTCATCTAAGCCAAGTGCTATGGTCAGCTCTCAGCTTTAACTTGTGCAAACTCCAAACGTGAAAACTGCAGGGCTTTGCATGCCAGCTTTTTATATTCACTGTTAAATTATCTACAATGAGGACTTCAGTCTCTGAAGAGCCACTGCTGGCTGCTGTCAGGGACAGAATGTGCATTGGATTGGTGGAATAACCTGGTAATGCAGATTCTTCATATTTCATCAAGGGAGTATCTTCTCTGCATTCCCAAATGCTCCTTGGCAAAACAGACTGGCAGCACTGTGCTCTGGCAAGATGGCAGTGCTGTTACTTCTCCCAGAGGGCCAGAACTAAACTACCTTCCCTTCCTCTCAGAAAGTCTATAAATAGAGGTCTGCTGGGAGCTCATTTGCACATACACAGAGGCGGCTGCCATCTGAGATTGCAGTTGACCCTCTGTTCATTCTTCATCTCCTCTCTTTCCTTTCTTGCTGGCATTTGTGTGATTTTGAGGTGAGCTGGTACAGGAAATTAAACCAACTGAGAAGTAATCATAGGAACAGAAGAGGCCGGTGCTTGCACGTATTGAAGAATGCTTCCTCCACATGTCTGGATACCCCCAGAGAAGCTGACTCTACCTTCCATGAGACTTTCTGAAGTGCTGGGCAGCAAAGTAAACAACGTGTGAGGTGGCTTAGGGATTTAAGTTTAATTCATGTCTATTTAGTAAACTTTCAGAGAAAGGCACATATTCAAACTGGAAAACATCAATCATATGCTATTTACTAAATGCAGTCAATAGTTACTATTTCTGCACCTGGAAACCATACAAAGAATGAAACCTTGTAGGTTAAATTAATGGAAACCAAGACAGTCTGCAAAACAACTAGTTTAGGACTACCAAACTGTAGCTAACTCACAAGTCACCTGAACTCATGAGCCCTTGCTGTATCCCCATTTTCCTGAGAAAGTGCTGTGTTTCAGTGCAAGAGGGAGGGTGTCCTCAGGGAAGGGCACAACCTAAATGAGAGCAGGAACACCAGCTTGGGAAAGCAGCGCTGCAACAGATGTAGTCAGCTATGAAGATATATCTCTTGGATAATTTTTTTCCCTAAATGTTTAGCCTGTTAAAAGCTACTGCCTAATAAAACCACAGGAGCATATTTTTTAACTGACCGCTACGACAAGTGTTGGAAGAAACCTTTACTAAAGATGCTCCTGGTGCCATATATTTTGCTGGAGGGACCAAGTGACATCTGCTTTATCAAGATGCATAAAATGCCATTTCCTGTGTAGTCAGGGGCATCAAGCCAAATACTGGTTTCAGTTGTCAGCCAGTCAATTATTTGATTACAGATGTACAGCCAGCTTGTGTTTGTGGATTGTCCTTCAGTTAGACTGCAAAGATTACATATACATTTGACAGTGAGTGTTGGGCTTATTTTCAATGTAAAACCATTACTTATCAACACAGAGGGCTGGCCTCATGGAAGTGAATTGTTCCCAACTCCCTTGTTATTTAAAAATTTGATGTGCAATGATGAGTTTGCTCAGGTCCTCATTCTTTTTTTTCCAGAGAAAAGAACAATTTTATTCTTCTCAATAAGATGAAAGGAGTAGCTTTTTTTTTTTTTTTTCCCCCTTATATCCTGAAATAAATTAAGATTTTCTGGCCATGGTGCTATTTTCACCTCTTGGTTTTGGGAAACACTATTCATCCTGAGAAAATAACTCTCTGTCTGTTGGCTTGAGGATCCACATGTTTGCCATGTTAGACCATGTGAAAGCTGCATCTGAGTCTGACTATTGCCTGGATCAGTGCCCCAAAGACTCAGCACAAAAACACTTTGATTCCTTCCAGTGACAGGGTTTTTGCTAACAAGCCTCCAGATATTTCAGTTGGGATGTCATCACCCTTGCTAAACTAGAACAGAAGGATGAAACAAAAGTATCTCCAAAGACCTTTAATAACATCAGTTGAGGGGGAATGAGTAAAACATCCCAGGTGAGACACTTCTGTAAAAAGCATTAGCACTGGCCATATGACTGTAATGAGGACAGAGTGGCTTTTTTTCCCCACCCTTTTCCTTTTTTCTTTTCTTTTTCTTCAGAGATAAAAGAGAGGATATGAGCTATAGGCTGTGAATTGCAAAGAACAAAGTGCTTAACATCCCTTAAATAGCTTGATAGGGTCAAAGTAAAGCAAAGAGTCTAAAATGCATAAAAGAGAGAATGAACCTGAAAAGTCCTAATATATTTTATACTGAGTGGCCCCCCTGCAAATTGTACCTCTCAGTGATGGCCTGATTAGTCCAAATCTTTCACACACTTAGCAGCAACTAAGCTACAAACCGCCTGTGCACAGTGATAGGATTTATGCTTTTAATTCCCACTGTTATAGAGCTGCAAATACACCCCATTGCTTTTACTTTTTAAAAGCCAGACTGGATATGCAGTGGGCATGTGAATTGTGCCACCAGGGTATGGGATGAGTGCTTCAAAATAGCAAGTACCTGATGGTCTTGCACGAGGATAATAAGTAAGAAGTTAACTAATGCCTCAATGAAGCACTCTGGTCAGTGAATACCTGCAAGTAGCATTGAATTTTGCGCTAGATAAGTGAAATCTGAGGTTTTTACAACCTAAGTGTATTACCTGAGCAGAAATCAGATTGTCAACAAAGCAGTATGTGATTAGCATTAGCAGAGGGACTTTCAATAGATCATGCAAATGAAGCAGAGAGGGCAGCAAGGCCAAAATCATTGTCTTAATTAATAGAAAGCATGCTTTGTAGATGATTTTGTTGCTTAAAGAAAAAGAACCGTGAAGGAGAGAGAGCATTAAAATGCAAGGTTTTGTCTAACATGCCCAGACACGCTCCTCCCACTTCTGCAGAATAATTTGGCAAAAGACAGGCAATTAGATCCGAAACCCTGACTCTGCATCCAAGGGCATGGGAAGTTTTACTGCTTGGAAAATGGAACTTTGTGCAGACGGATGACAACCCAGCATGACCTAGAGGAGCAGAAACATTTCAGTAGCACGTCAGCTGTGCTATGATGCTTTAGACATATGATATTAAAAGTATCAATTTTTGAAAGAAGAGCTACCTACAACTCTAGGAAATCAAGGGACAGATAACTTTTCAACAGTGTGATATGGCTGATCAGTTCATCTTGTCAAGCACTATTCAATAGTTGCCTTGACTACTTATTATTAATAATGTTGATCCACATTATGAGTATTAGTGAAAAATGACCATGTATTAGGATACATGTAAACCAAGCAGTAGATTATTTGTCTCTAAAAAGCTTATGTTTCTGGAAATGTGCCTTTCATGTTTTTTCCAAGATTATTATTTGAAAAGTTGCTTTACTTTTTTTAAACAAGCAAGCAAACAATCTTCCTCTTTCCTCCTCACCTTCACCAACATTTTTATCTCGCCTTTAGTTACAATTTGGAACTGCAGAGAGGAGAAAGCTTCTTGAAGCACTAAGTCATCCTTACTGTGCAGGACAGAAGGAGGACATATTCCTCCTGACATTCACTGGTTTTGGCTCCTCTGTGGTCTCATTAACATTCCTTTTTCCATCCAGAGCATCTCCGTATTTTCAAGCTGGATAATGTTTGCATTACAACAACCCAGAAAAGTTGGATTGTTTGTATCGTGTATTTCTTAGTGAATGGCACCCTAAGAAACATTTTTCTGCCAGAGCTCCCAGCTGTCCTCTTGACAGAAACTCTTGTGGCAATGAGTGTAAATAGCTCAGTTAGTGGTTCTAGGGTAAATGTGAAAACTCTCCCTCATGCCAAAGGGAGATTTCTCAGGAGCATTTCACAATGTCACTCTCCACAAACATCAAGCCATGCCTGGTGGCAACCAGACTGACATTGCCTCTTTTCTTGATAGTACTTTGACAGACTGTTTAGTTGTTGGGTTTTTTTCTTTCATTTAATGGCAGCTTTGCAGAGTTCACTTATGTTAGCTAAGTAGCAGTGTGCCTACTGGTGTGTTAGCCAATCTTTCCTGCCTTGACAAAACAGGAATGCAACAAGCTCTACTACTGTGCTTACATTACACCCTGATCAGAGTTTACTTCCTTTGGTTTTATTTTGTACTGTTATACTTGGGAATATGAGTGTATATCAATCATGTCAAGATTCCTGAAGACATTGTATCATCCTTGCCTGTCTTCTCAAGCTGCAAAGAAAAACAGCGTCATTATATATTGCCCTCTTACATGAGTCAGGTCATTCAACTTCAGGAAACTTTTGAAATATATTGGTCGCATCATTGAACTGTCCAATATTGTTATATAGTTAAAGAAGAGAGGAAAAATTGCACCTGAGAAACCAGACTCATGTCTCAAATAACCTTGAAAAAGATCCTGGTGACATACCTTGGTAGAGAAGAAAGGAATAGTTAATTTTTCTTTGGAGGTGCACCTCGTCCTTTGGTGTGAATCAAACAATACCCCTTCACTGGAAGAATCTTGAGCTCATCTTCAAAGATCATGGATGGGTTTGTTAGTTCCCTCCTGCTTTTTCTAGCCCACTTTCACAGCCATCAAACTGCACTGGCACAAGAAGAAGCCTTAGCAAGAACAAGGGGGTTCTTCTGCTTTCTGTCTCTAATACATGTAGATTGATACTCTTTACCTCTTGGGTAGTATCCTGAAAAGACACCTTGGAGTTTGCTCAGTATTAGCTGAGGAACTCTTGCCTATCTTTCTGATCTTCAAACTATGTGGTATACGTTAGGTTTCCTTCTTTCAGTGAATGAAGCAGAACTTGGTAGCTAACTGTCTATCTGAAGCCTTTCAGCACTAAATCACTGTTTTATTTTGTCTCTTAGGTTCTGTTAAATGCTGCTGTGTTTCTGATCATGTTTTTGCAAGACCCAAGCCTTTTCTTAAATTGACTGTTATGGAGGCTGAGCATCCTTTGGTAACAGTTGTGTTTATAGACAGTAGCTGGGTCAGCTGAAATACCAGACAATAATAAATGCAGAGAATTTGTATTTAACTAAAAAATCCATTTTTATGTGAGCCAGAAAAGCTTTTTTAGTTCTTTCTCCTGAAGTACTGTGCATGTTCTCATTCTAAGTCTATCCCTGAGAGAATCTATATTTAGTCTTTCCTGGCTTTTGAGAAATACACAGCAAGACATCAACACTTGGTAGGTAAGAAAGCTCTGAAATGAGGGAAGAGACAGAAGCTTACAAAAGAAAGTTCCTTGTCTGTATTTATTTGCTTGTAATAGCAGTCTGCAGTGTCTTCAAGGGTACATTTCCAAAGCTGAGTGCAGGAAGAACACTGTGCACTGGGTAAGCTGGATGCAAGTCAGCTGTCACATGAAGGCCATGTAATTCATGACATTTTTGTTAGCTTGTGGTGTCACATTGCTGCTGCTGTGTGGCTTTGTAATGGGAATGTGGTCATGGCTATCCAGGGCAAAGCTCAGTGCCCTGTGCTTGTGTGTGAACATGCACAGAAGGAATTAACACCTTGCGCATGTCTTTTGCTGTCCACATAGCCTTTGCAAGGAGTTTTAACACTGGTGTGCGACAACTTCTGCTTTGAGACTCCTTTCTTCTGCCACAGTGGTGCAAGGGCACACTCTCATTTATACAGGAACCTCTGTGAGCAGCAGGCCCTAACTTTTTAGTGGAAGTGCCTGCAGATAAAAAAAAGGAGTTCTGCTTTTGTGCAGCCTAGGCTTTATTCCTCAAAGGCCTTCTCCTGCTGATAAGAACAAAACCCTACACACAAAGAGCTATTTCTGTCGGCATCCCTAGAGGTGACGTCTACTCTGTCCACTTCTGGCTCTGGATGCAGGGGCCACTGGGAGCATGCTGTCATGAGGAGCACAAGAGCTTCCTTGACCTGTCATGCTGGTTACCTGCATGGGAGGACATGCTGATGGGGAAGCTGTTTGGAAGAGAGTTTCTGAATATCAAACTTTTTTTCTTTTTGGTCTAACTGAAGTACTGTAATTATTCCAGATTTTTCCAACATCACTGCACTTTTCTGAAAATGTGGCAAATTATTCTTTTTTTTTTCTTCCCTCCCCCCACCTTTACTTCCCTTTTTATTTCTTTTTGCTTTTCTTTTTATGCTTTTTTCTTTTTTCCCTTTTTTTCCCCTTTTCTTTTCTTTTTTTTCCTCCCCTCCCCTCCCCTCCCCTCCCCTCCCCTCCTCCTCTCCCCAGCTGGTTGTGTTCTTCTTACTCTCCAGTCAATAATGTATCAGGACAGTGGCAGAAAATTCAACACCCTTCTTTTTCTTTCTTTCAGGCATCTGGCCCCAAAACTTTTATTTTCCAGACTGTAAATCCATATTCCTTTGCTCTATTATAACTCTGCTGGTAAAAGGTCTCCCTTTCCCAAAAATGTGGACATAGATATATGAGATAAAAGTCCTACACAGCATAATTTTCAATATATTTATAGTGTCATTTCTAATTACAGGTGAATCCTGTATAATAGATAAGTAGTTCATGGTGGTGTAGCAGAAGACCCTAAGGGACTTTGGCAAGAATATCAAGGTTGTAACTGCCTGTGTTGGGGTTTTACTAGCAGAACCACCTCAAGGAGAGGTTGTGAAAATTATGGTGATATAGCATTCCTCACATTGAGCAATTTCAGCAAAGTACATAACTCAAGGTTCCTGCAACTCCAAACATAGTAGAGTAATAGGAGGTTGATGAGCTGTGGTGATTCCACTGTCCATGTAGACACCACTGGTTGTTCCAAACAGTACAGCAATGCTTGCCTTAAATATCAGTGATGATAATATCAACCACAGCATGAAATTAGTAAGTGTGTGTGGAGGCAGAGATGGAGAAATATTAATGTCAATTTGTAACTGAAGTTTAATCCAAACACAGAAGCTATTCCTATACGCTGAAAGTACCAATCACATTACAATTATAAATAAAAGAAATATAAATAAATGAAAAAGTTCTCCATTGTCAGTGGCACACATGAAGGCAGGGATAAGATATAAAAGCAGTTTACTCTCTGGGTCCTGTGAGAACAGCTCTATTGGTATAAAAGATTTAGCTGCATCCACATTAGAGAAGCCGTGCTGGTTTTAGTCTGTTGTATCTAGAGATCCTGTTATGCTAGTGTAGATGAAAACTTGAGGTTAAGACATGCTGAGGGACAGAACATCACTTGTATTTTCTCTGTAGTTAACATAAAACATACACAGAAATGAAATGCTGTGCATTAATAATTTCCACTAATTTATTATGTCAAGTGCAGAATAGAAAGTCATTATATTTCCACTGTACATCAATCTAGCGTAAAAAGTTCATAAGCCATTAAGATAATGATTTCTACCATTACTTGCCAGTAAAGTGTGGAAATATTTTTTTATTATCCATTTACATTAATTCAGCATACACACATTTAGTCAGAAACATGGATTTTTTGAAGTGATTACTTCCCATTGATTAACGTAGCCAGAAGTTTCCTGATTTGCCAAATGTCACAGAACATTTTATTAATGGTGCCTGTTTTGTGTATAAAGCTTTGCATCTGAGGAGGTTTCATCTATTAAATTGTACGGTTTAGAGATACTCAGAGTTAAAGAAGAAAATATTTCTTGTGTGGGTGCTGTGTTGAGGACTCCATTCCTAATGCACAGTAGTAATGATCTTTTGCCTTCAGATGAGTGGAAAGTATGATTGTTAGAGGCTGAGTTTATGTAGTCTCTAGGTAAAGAACCATCCTGATATAGCGAGTCATCTGCACATAATACAATTTAAATATAGTGCTCATCCTCCTCTGAGAAGGAACTTTCCCTGCCACACTTACATTCATTTAGGACTGAATGTCAAAATCCACTGGTAAACTTTAGACTGGGTATAAAGGGACAGTCTTCACATAGCTCACTGTCTTCTCCCTTTAAAATAGCACCTAGCTGACAAAACTGGGGTTTGCTGGGAATTTTTGATTCTTCAATTCCAAATTTTTTCAAGGGAACAAGGAGTTTCTGGGAAGAACAAGGTACCTGTCCTTGGATAAGCAATAACCCTACTCTGGAACAAGAACCAGGGGCTTAAAGTTTTGGGATTTCACTCCTCAACTCAAATCAGTAACACAAACTTCTGCCACCAGCTGTGCTGTGAGAGTATCAACTCAGCTCTTCCTTCAGCAGTTCTGTTTTGTAGAGCTAACATAGTGACTGAGGCTCAATCTGATCCTCTATAATCAGAAGCCCTCACTGGCAGGTCTTGAGGCCTCTTTTTCATCCTAGTTTGAAATGTTTTCTTTCCTTCCTAATCCAGAAAGGGGAGATATTTGAAACCTTGGATTAGAGACAGTAAAAGCATTTTCTGTTTACTTGCTGTAATGCAGAGCTGGGTTGAAAGCAGCAGTGTTTGTTTGACTCCTTTTGTTTTCTCTTTCTGTGAACATTCAAGTGAAAGGATTTTGTCCTTCACATTTGTAGAAAAACAATTTTAGCAATTTATTTAAAAGTGTCCTTGGAAACCAAATATTATGTTTTGCCAAGGCAAGCACCGTTCTCAAGGAGCTTGAATATGCACTCAGCTGGGTAATAGGAACAACATCATGTGACTAATAAAATAAATGTCTGCTAAGTAATGTGGTTCAAACTGGAAATGTTCTTGGTCAATCCAGAGGTAGTTTTGTTGTTTGTTTTTTTTTAACTGAAGTATAAAATAGAACTAGTCTATTAGCAGATATTTTCCTATAGAAAAAAGATAGTTTATATAAAGCAGGATATTAATAGATCTGGTTAGCTCTTCATGAAGCTGTCTCTGATTTAATGCTATCTTAACTTTGTCAAAGTAGCATTAGCCCTTCCCCTCATATAAAGTGTTCCGTTCAATTAAGCCAATTTCTGCACTTAGTCCTGACATGGTTTGTTGCTACAATGCACTTTGAGTATTAAGACACAGACTAACCTATCATTAAACATAGCTGGGAAGAGATCTGGAATAATTATATACTTTCTTATTTCTGAAGTGACTGCTAAAAATTAGCACTGCAAATTGCTGTCAAACCATGAAGCATCAGGACTCTGCAAATGTGGAAAGGGAGGTTGAGGGGGTAACACTGACAGCATGAAAGAACTCCAGTCCTTCTTCAAAGTCAGGTGAGGGTATTTCATGCCACGGCTTAGAACACTTCGCAGTGTGAAATTTGGCTGAAGAAGAGGCATCCCTGGTCTGTACCAAAGTAAGAAGAAGCAAAATGACTGTTCACAACATTCAGCTTTGATTCATTGAGAATCATCTAGAAATAACGTTCCTTTGGAATAGGGGTTTGGTTTTTTTTCATTGCTACTTAATCCTTGTGCTAGTACAATACACTAACTTCAGATCAACTCCTCCATTTAAACATTGTAGTTTTAATTCCCATGAAAGCAAAGGGAAGGAAAATCTCTAGTGTGTAGAAAATAAAGCAAGCTGTCCAGTTAAATCACCATACTGATTCCTAATTCCACTGTGGCCTGTCTGAGAAGGCCATTAGAAACAAAAAAGCTCTCAGAGGAATTTTTCTGGCACTTCTCACTCATGAGGAAGGTATCTGCAGGCAGCCAGGCATGCAAAGTGCCTGGAAAAGGGGGAGACACTTAGGAAACTGAAGTTACGCAGCAACATAGCAAGGAAAAATGTGTAACATAGCAAGGAAAAATACAAAAGTTTAAATACAGTGAGCAATTCTAAGCAGTAACTGCTATGATCCAGCTCAGAACTGAGCTTCACAATGAAGAGAAGACATTCAGTGTCAAAGCCCCATGTCTTTGGTGCCTGTCACTTGCACAAGGCTGAAGGATGCCCAGCAGGCAGCATCACACACAGGCAGATGGCTGTGGGGAATGGGCAGACATCTGTGGGGTGCAGCAGACTGTCCACAGTAGGTTAATGAAACAGTGTCTTCCTTGGTAACTGCACTTGGGAGGGGAAAATAATATTTACTTACCTTACTACCAGGCTGCAGTAAATGTCTTTAATACATAATGTTAAACGGGCAAACATTTCTATATCTAGAAATATAGTGGCATTCAAGTTAATCCCTAATGGTACAGAGCAATAACACTAAGCTTATTAAACTTCATATCCAAAGGCAATATGTTTACTACAGGGCTTTCATATCTAGTGGTGAAATTCTAGGCAGCTACATCTTTTAATTTGAAGGTAAACACTGATAGATGCATCATTTGGAAACAGTCAGTTGTAAACTGAAAATGAAGAAACAAAATACTGTGGATTAAACGTGGTGCCTGTGTACTGCCTCCTATCACCATATAGCAGGACACAGTTTCAGTATCTATGAGATTTGGCAACAAAAAAGAAGATTATGGAGGAACACATTTGTTTTACAGAGCAATGCACTACTAGGGCTGTGTACAGAGTACAGAGGCAAGCCAGTGAATTTCTGCACCAAAGTCAACAAATAAGCTGATTGACAGTGTTTGTTGATAACAACCACAGACTCTCTGTTACACCCAGCCAAAGCAATCAAAACTCAGTAACCATGAAGGGACAGTATGAGCAAGATCTATGGTTAATGGATGAACAACAGTACTCATTCAAGCTTAAAGAAAGCTTGCTCACCAGAATTTGAATCTCCCTTATACTTGTGGCAGCAATAGAAGTGGTTTCCTATTGCAGCATTAGATATAACCCCCAGAGTAACTGGTAAAGAGTGAATGTTAGTCCTACTGTGTTTCAGCTTGTTTTCTTGGCAACATTATGGAGGAATTGCATATATGATTCTGTGAATCATGAACACAATTCATACTAGCCAAAATGACCTTTGAAAATTAGGAGTAGGCAAACATATCAGAAAGGGATTCAAGCTCTAACAAATAAGCTGATAAAATTAATGAATCACATTTACAGACCCTGCCAGCCTATTAAGAGGTCACTTTAATGGCCCTGGAGGTCCAAAAGTGAGAGTTTTCATTCTTTCTTGCATACGTCGGCAGCCATTCATGCATATTTAGAAACAAGGTGTATTAACATTATTTTGGCTGTTCATGCAGATGGCTCAGTGATAAATCTCTATGTAGAATACAGCATGAGGTACAGAAAACTATGTATTTGTGGGTCTGAGTGTTCATTAAGTTCCTGACAATCTTCAGAAGCCCAGCCAAGACAGAGAGGGAGAGAGAAGAAAGAAAAACTATGGCAGATGTATAAAAACTTTGTATTATTACCTACTCCCGACCCTGACCTAGGGTTGGACAAGGACCCTGTTTTGAGTAGGCAGCACCCACCTTTTCAGCAGTCCCTTCCAGCCAACACATCCCTGGATCTGTGCAAGCATAAGGGAGGAACCTACCTGAGCAGATGCTGCAGTGAGTGGAATAGGTCCAGGACTTGACTGTTAGCATATTATGAAGAAAACTTCCTCCAAGTGAGCACTAGAATGTCACCATTTTTAAAGATTTTATCACTTAGTGACTGTAGTCAGCTTCAGTAACATGGTTATCGAGACCTACACCCTGGCTCAGGTTTGCTTCTTGTGAAATTGTAGACTCCAGAAGTGCTGGAGGAAATTTAAATGATCTCTTACCTAGACTATTTTCTTAATTAAGGGAACCTTGCCATGAGTTGAGAACCTGACCTGCCATGACCCTGAAGCCCATAGCTCCATGTCACAGTAACGGAATGTTTCTCCAGGCACCCCAGTGACAACCTGTGCCATTACTGGGCTTGCAACTTCAGTTTATAGTTAGCATTCAGAAAAATTGGCACATACAGTTTGTGCACTTCTAAAACTGTGGCTTCACTCCATAGCTGTATTTGATTTCTGTATATGAGCCCTTAAAGCATTTTGGAATCTCTCTTTAAAAGAGAAAAGCAGTTTAATGTAAAAATCTGTTTGTTTGGTTTTCCAGGATTTTTTTAGTCCTAAGAGAAAGGTAAATAAGAAGTGTTGAGAATTGCATCAGATTGCAAGATCTGAGGTTTGCTTAGAGCCATTTCAGTGGTTATTTTGAACCTTCATAGCAAAATAATATAATTTCCTTTCTTCACATTCATAACTTACTAACATGTTTACATTTTCAGCTGAACATTTCCATTCTTGGCTGTGCTGAAAGGTGATACTCTGTTTACTGGATATAACACTGAGCAAAATCCCTTCAACCTTTTGAATTACCACAGGTTGAAAAGTATAATCCATTATCCAAATATTCTCCCTGTGTTTTTCTAGTAGAATAATATAGCACAACAAGTCGAAGATGAAAGCTTGGCCTGGATATAGCAATTGGTAGGGATTTCTTTGGCTGGAGATGAAGGAAGAAGGTTTAAAATAAGACCACCTCTGTGCATGCTCAATGACTGTTTTGCTTAGACTGTAACTCAGTGCAAAGAACTATTTCCAGGCATCTCTATAAAAATTTCTTCTGCCTGTGTGGATAAGAGGCTGATACTGAGACCATCATGCTGAAATTACCATTAGCAATGTACAAACGCTATGAAGATGTAAAGCCAGAGTCCTTTAATATAATTTAAAAGAAAAACAATCAAGGAACATCCTCTCCCCTCCAAAAAACACCAAGAAAATAAAACACTACTTTGATAAAATGTGAATGTAGCTATGAATGGGTACATTCATACATGCACTACCTGTGCATGTGTGCATGTACACACACCCATATATGTACAAACACACCTCTCCTCTATCTGGGGAAAAAAAAAAAAAAAAAGGAAGTAGTAATTTAAGTTCCTTCAGCACTTTTTCCTCCATTACTCTTCATCTTATATTGACTGTCCCTCATTGTGAGGGTACAGCCATGTGCACAGATAATTTTTCTCCATGCAAATATTAGTTAGTCAAAGAGAGAAGATTGAGCTATAGAGCACAGAGCACTACTTTTCTTTTTAACTGCATTTTAAGCTGTGCAATGTAACATGATCATTGGAAGTCAGTAGCATTTTTTGCTTTTGCTTAAATGTAAGTTAATTGATGTGTTTTGTCAAAAATTAGAGAATCGAGAGACCATCCCATTCATCCTTTTACCCACAGCAGAGTCAACTATACTTACAACACTAGCTGACAAATGCCAATCTATTTTGGGAGGCTTTCTAGGAAATTTACCCCTGTGCCTTGCTATACTTAGCACTATAAAGTTTTTCCATGATGTCTATGGCAAATCTCTTGTGCTGCAAGTTTGGTCTATTAGTATTCACTTTCACTCTTTTTTCTACCCTTCCTCCTTTTTCTAACAGAGTACCTAAAAATATATACAGTGCTTTATCTGAATCTTTACAATCAAACGGAAAGAAAAATGTAATATTTGTGCAGGTTGCCTTCTGTTTATGCAGTGCAAGAAGCTTTGGTTTTCTGCTTGTTTTTCACAACAGACTGATATTATTCACTCATGTGACACATACCCAAGTTCTTTTCTGCAAAACTCCTATCTGTCCAGATTTTCACCAGCTGTATTCTTGTAAGTGATTGTTTCTGCCTAGTCTACAAACTTCTAGTTGTCCTTAAAAAAGTGGAACTCATTTTTTCAGTTTGTGTTTCCCTTTTGTCAGAATCATTTGTTTCTTCCCTTTCTCTCTTTCCATGTTGGTGTAACCTGTAGATTTAGGAATCATTATCTTTTCTGTCATCCATCCCAATAACAACAATATGGAAAGCTAGTGGACACAAGACAGACCCTTACAGAGCACCATATTGGTGCCATTAGTAACTCCCTTGAATATAGTTTTTTAGCCTGTTTTGTACTCACAGTCTTATTTTCAACTTTATATGCGTGGATGCAAATCTCTTAATATTTTTGAACCTACATCTGAACTTGCTGGTTATCTTCTGTGAGTGTACAACATGGACCCCAATCAAACTGAGATGTGAATTTTCCCTACATGAACTGACATCACTGCTACCCTGGCTGTATGAATTAGAGAACTGTTAAGGTTGTAAAAGACCTCTAAGAACCTCAAGTACATCTGTCGAGTCCAGCCATTGACTCTGAAGTCCAGTTGTTCCAGAAAGGGACCAGGGGAATCTTGTAATCCTCTTCAGCTGCCTGTTTTGAATTACCACTTACAGATCCATCCAAAGAGGATGTCAAATACTAGTAGTTTGCATGGAAGTCTGAGGTTTATTCAAGGCATTTTAATCTAGTGTTTGTCACTATACCAAGACACTGCAGTTGCAATTTTCTGTGTGTGTATCTACATCTTTGCATGAAGGTGATATGAAACCTCCCTTCCGTGCCTGAGGTGGTTTGTGACCACTTCTGGGAAGACAGGCATAGCTAGACAAGGGCTTTAGCTACCATAAAAGCCCCAGAGTCTGTGCAGGGAGAGACTCTGCTGGGACATCTACCTTCTCCCAGGTATCTGGCTCTCAACCTGCCAGATACACAGAATCACTTCACCAATGTGAAGGACACGGAGGTTTGTTTGCTCCCTTGCTTGTTTAAAAAAGAGATAGTAGAGTGGTTCTGTTTATTTTTTCATGGCCGAGCTGCATTAAAGTTCACGTACTCCCTGAAGGCCAGAAAGACTTGCTTGAATCCAGAGTGCTCTGGGTCTTCTCTTGCCTCCACACGCCATGTGATTAGGCTTAACATAAAACAAAGGGTCGTGGACTGTGCAAAACCTGCAAGTCTGCTGGCCTGTCAGTCTCTAGCGATGGCCACCTGTGAGACTGACCTGTCTGAAACCCACTCCTCCCTTTGCTCACAGGGAGCTTAAACAGAGCTACCTTTCTTCACTCCTGATTAGATCACAGTTTTACAACATGGGCATGGAGGATTGTGATGCAGAGTTTCTCCTAGCAGCTTTCCAGCCTGAAAATACCTTATTTGCTCTCGGTGTTTGAGGCAGGGTTGCTTGTAGCTTGGGAAGTGCTGAAAGGAGGCTGATGTGTCCTTGCCCTACATCTGTCACTGCTTAGCCTCCAGTCGGGCAGACAGGTACATAGGATTGATTCAGGGCATTTTTATGCTGCTCTCACGATCCTGGTATAGTCTAATGCCACTGTCAGGTCTTTGGCAAATGCAGTCTGACTTTGAGATTATTTACAGTTTGGATAGCTGGATGTTATCCTTCCTGTCTTCCTTCTTGTAATACCCAAAAGTAATCTCTATTATCTCAATATTATGCAATGAAAAATCAGTAGATTGGCAACAATAAAATGAATAACAAGTTACTGACAGTAATTTATCTGGAGTCTGTGGCCTCACTTTATCTGATGGTTTTTTTCTCTGTTCCAACCTTTTGCTCGCTTGTTGTCTTACTTGAGTGAAAATATCCTTAATGACTTTTTCTTGTCCAAAAAAAGAAACTTCTTTAGCAGAAAAAGAAAGGCTGTTCAGAGAACAGCTTTCACTGGCATATTTGTTGTGACTACTTCATAGTTTGGAACATATGTGGGAATAATATGTGAAGCAATACTACTAATAATAGGGTCTCCTACTAAAGTAAGGTAGGCAAGTTCTATGATATTTAAAAAATAAACAGACAGTGCACTGTAAAATAACAATTTGACACAGTGTACTAGGCTAAGCTCAATAAAACATCTGGGACAGACCTAGTAATTGGTAATGGATACAGCTGATACACTAGGAAATGTAGCTCGGTAGGAACAGATCTGTGGAGTGAAACAGCTGAACTAAATTCCTAATGTAGACACCATGACTAAAAAGATGAAACAGAGTAAGCAAAATTGAGGAAAGATATTAAATCTAAAAAAATACAGCCAAGCTTAAATTATTGCATCATGCAATGAGGCTGTTGCTGCTCTGGATGACAGAATGTTCTGTTTCAGTGGCTTCATTAAAGGAAAGGGGCAAATGCACAGCAGCCCAGTGATACTCAAGGGTGTGTTAGAATCATATCAGGCTATTTTGTTTAGATTTTCTGGCACCTGTCCTGAAACAAAGAAAGTCCTGAAATTAGCAAATTCAAAATAACGTCACTGCAGTAGAGTTTCAGGTGCATAGTCAACACAAATGAAGTAAAAATGAAGCCACAAAATACATTCAGTACTGGGAACATGATTCCAGCTTTCTGGAAAAGCCCACAAAAACCCAAACAACCATCCCATAGAAATCTTCAACGTCTCTTTCTGTTTTCTGTTCCACAGAGTCTTATATTTCATTCAAAAGTATAACCTTTGAGCATTTCCTGCAATGCCTAAGTGACATGTCTGCCATCTGTCTTATAATTGTTTTGTTCTTCTGCAGAGAGGCATGGACAGTGATGTCTCTTCAGTTTGTTTTGGTTACTAGGGGATTTTTATTTCATTTTTTATGTGCAAGCTATTATACACTTCCTAGGGGAGAATGAAAGCGCTAGGATTCATGATTGTCTGTAGTTCATTGGAAAACCTATTCAGTTAAGCTCCTGAGAAAGTTCTGTTCACTGAGGGGGGAAAAAAACCCACTAAGAATTACCGTTGGTTATTTTATCAAGCTGCATTAGTAAAAACCTTCTGCTTTTGTGGGCAGGTGGGTATCTGTTATATTCATTACCTAGGAATGGAGGGAGAGAATTTCAGAGTTTTGTGGGAGATTAGGTTGTTAAGGGAATTTGTAGTGCAGCAGTGACAACTTTTTCTCTCTCTTCTAATACTCCTTTTGCTTTTCTTCTTGGGTTGCTGCTACTTTAGGGCTGAAGACAGGGATGATGAAACTGCAGTGAAATACTCATATCTTCTTTTAAAAAGACTCATTTAACTTGTCTCTATTTGCTAATCTTCTTCTGCAGCCATACTAGGCAATCCAAGCAGCAGTCAGATAAGTGGGGAAGGTGTAGATGGGAAATGAGAATAACCAGGTGCTCAGGGCACTCTGCTCAGCTGTACATAACCAACTTTTCCAGCCCAAGAATCAAGGAGAGAGAGATGGGCCTGGGATGTGTTTGGAATCTGGAATGAACAATGGCTGCTGTTGCCAAGTTTTTAGATGGAGAAGGGCGTGCTCTGGGGAGTTTGTGTGCTGAAATCACTCCAGCTCCCCAGCTCACAAATGCTAAAACAAGAAGTCCCTCAGTGAAGCATTGAGTGATATTCAGCCTAGCTACCTTGGAGAGCTGGATAACTGCAAACCTCATGAGCATCTCCATCCTACAGCATGCCATGAAACTGAACAGGCTTGCTAAGTTTTACCTCATCATTTATGTTGTACCCCATTTCTCCTAGCCACACTGCTTTGTTTTTGTGAGTTGGCAGGAAATGGAAAATCTGTGTAGGCTTCTTACCTGTTTCTGCAGCTGCCTAGTCACAAGTATGACAAACTGTAATAACGTTCTCATAAGAACTAATCCTTGCTGTGACAACGCTGCAGTAGCCAACTTGTGTTTGTTCTGCAGTTGGCATTGCTGCCACTTATTTCTCAATGAAAGATGGCTCTTCTGAGGGTATTATACAAGCACCTGTTCATCAGGGCTGGGGGATGCACTTACACACCTATCAGACACACATAAGGGAAGACTGATGTGGAGAGATAAATTAGTTACCTGTGCTCTGAAGGGGAGATTCTAAACTCCATATTAAACAGCACTGAGACAGGTCTGTTCCAATCTCATTTTCATATTTACACTTAGTATTTAGCCATAAAATACTGTGGCTTACAACTCATTCTGCTGACACCATTTTGTAGTCCTGTTATTAATAGTTCATATGACAGGCATTAAAATTACCTATGGAAGTATTTTTAAAGAAGCAAGATTTCATGTGCTAAAAAACACGTGATGGAAAATCTAATCAGCTGGACTGTGCTTTGCTTATGATGTGTGAGTCTCACCTAATGTTGCAGGTTTGGAAGAGTAGAATTCCTCCATTGGAAAGTGTACTATGGACTGTACATTTCTGGTTTTTCATTCCCAGCTAAAGGGTGTAATTTTTCTTTTGCAACTTTCAAGCCCAAAAATGAATATTGTTGTGAGCTCTCTCAAGCAACAAAGCTTTTAAAACCCTTGCCTCAGCCTTTTAGACTGCTGCTTTTGGCATTACCAAGTTTCACACAACTTTTGTCATCATGCTTTTCTGTTTGTCCTCAAAGGAAGTGCCAGTTTTGGTTTCTTTTAATCAGCAACTGTGGATCTTAGCTGTGATTTAGAAAATGTCTTGTTCTTCCTTTTGCAAGTAAAAATTTCTGAAAACACATGAGCAAATTTTTAGATTTAGAGGAAATAATTAATATTGGAAGGCATTAAAAAAGAAGGAAGAAACTAGTTAGTTTAAATCTCTGGTAGGAAATTTTTTTCATGCAATAGTTAATATAATCCCCTCTTCCAGTCCCTTGTCCTCCCTACAATTTTACTTACTTGATCTGAAGAGAATCAGTGTGAAAAATGGTCATCTTGTCCTTCTTTCTTGCATTTCTACTTCTGTCCAAACACATCTCCTGGTTATGTTGCTGTTTCAGGAATGGCCTAATAAGTGATAGCCAAGGCACTGGTGTGAAGAAAAACAACACCAGCAAAAAGCACACAAGCTCATTGCAATGGTTTCCCCTCATAGCTGGTTTCATATATTTTCCTCTGCGAGATCTTGACTGGAAGAAAACTGCATAGTAGTGTGAGTTACCAGTTCCTTTTTGTGTTTTCTGTATTTTCCCCTGTCTTCTCTTAGCCATCTTTTCATACATGCACCGTAATTTTTTCATAGCAAACCTGCCTGTTGATAATGGTTGCCAGAGAAAAACCTGGGAAATTGTCTTCCCTTGTTTTGAAAGAAACACCTCTCTCATAGGGAGCTGTCCATAGAGGGCTTCATCAGTCGTTCTAACATGATTCCTTCATTAAAGGGTTACAAATGTCAAGGCTATTATTTTTTTGCCAGTTCTCTGAATAATTTGAACAAGCAGATCTTTGCACCTAAATGCCTTGAAGCTGAATTTTGAAACTGGTGACTAGTCCTGCAAAGGAAACATCTTTTAAATCTCCTTTTCTTTTGTTATGACAGACTGGATGTGCTTGCTTTCTGCCTATCAGATTACTGTTTGTATCATCAGTGTAGAGAGAGAAACTGTGTATAGATCTGAGACTCACTACTAATATGAGAAAGGAGACAGATTTTATATTCTCATTTCTTTAAATCCAAGTTTCAATGTCCTCATCACCTGCACTGACACCCAAAGGGACACCTTTACCAGCACAATGTCAAGGCTGTCTGGACTGGAAGCAGGATGTAATGTTAATACCTGCAGGGCATCACATGGATGTGAAGGGTCTGCAACACCTGTGGTTTACAGGGAAAGCAAGAGACATGCATTCTGTCTTCAGACTCCTGAGGGCACTGATCCTCACTCAGCAGTGTGGGGGTCTTTCTGTCTTAAAAGCTTTAAAGAATCCAGATGCTGAGGAGAACCTTTGTGTATTTAATATAGTTCTTCTAAGCAGGGTTCTTGCTTTGAAAATGTAGACCAGCTCTTAGAAAAGTAGATCAGAGGTCTTCCACATTTAAAATAATTAATTTCTACCTGTTTATTTTCTATGCTCATAAAGTGGTCTCCACAAAGCATCACAGCAAGAATCTTGAAGTTTGCTATCATATGGGTGATTTGCATGCAAGTATAGAGAGCAAGGAGGGACAAAGTGAGCCTTTGACACCTAAGAAGTGATGGCAGGTATGTGGTGAGTGGCACAGTGCATACTAAATCCTAGGAAACACCTGTTAACATTGTAAATTGAGTGAAAGAGCTATGTGTTGAGCTGAGCTGCTGCATAATTGGAACCCTGGAATGTATTTGTGCAGTCTGCAGCAGGCTTCCAGAAATATGTGGACTTGGCAAAAGCCATCAGTAGCGTCACATAATTATGAAATACTTGAAAGCCCCAGGTAAATAACCTCTTCAGAATTGGCAGGCATCAATGGGTCACTACTTATTCTGTTCTTTCCTTCTTTATATGGTGAGCTGTTGTAAATCCCTGGTGGAAAATCCAGTGAGGCAGACGGGAGAATGCAATCGGCAATCCAAGCAATAAGAACAAAAAGAAGAATGGCACTTACAAATTTTCCTACAAACTCCACAGTCCTTTTCAATTCCAATCTGATAGAAAGTATTTAGCAGAGTTACTTGGCTTGGTGAAGTGGAATTTTCACAAGTCTAACACAAAAGACCAATACATTTGATTTGGTGGATGACTAAGCTCTAACAATAATATTCAGCAAATTCAATTCCTTAATCATTGTGACCATAAGAACCAAGTGTTTGTAATGTTCTCAGGACATGCAGAGAATTAAATCCATTACATTGGATTTTAATAAGACTTGCTGTGAAATGTTGACCAATGATTCACTATGGGGGAAAAATTAATTAAATTTTAATGTGAAAAGTTATTGTTAATTAAAAGTTGTATGAAAAACAGCCATAAAAAGTAGGCAAGGTGTACAGGTTTGAAATTACTAATGGGGCATATAAAGAAAAAGGGGCAAGATGTTTTTGAACTGGGTTTTACCCTACAGGTTATATACCTGAAAAGACCAATCCACATGCAGATTCTTTTCTCCAGCCATGAAGAATCTGTCCCAGAAAGATGAACACATGGTGACAGATAACAGTTTGCACCCATGGCTGTAGAGATAGGAGTGGGCTGTGGGTTCAGTGGAAGGGTTGGACTCAGAAAGGATGTTTACTTTCACACCCTATATATATTTGCCTCTGCAGAGCTTACAAAGAAAAAGACTATGCCAGCTGAGCAACCAGTGTAGGAACACTGGCAACTGGAGATGATGTCACTGCAGCCTTGGGGTGCATTCCAGTTCAAGCCCCCACCAGCTATGCCTTTGACTTCATCTGTGTTTCCCATCCCCTATCAGCCTTTGCTTCCTGGCCTCCACAGTGACCTAGGTGACACAGGGGCCTTAAAAAGCCCTCCAGTAATGTGGAAGCTGGAGAGAAAATGCCAGAAAGAAGCTTGAGCACAGTTGCCAAAAGTCACTTAAGTATATTTTATGGTTCTCAATGACAAATTGCAATTCTCAGGACCACAGCTGTGCTGCTGCCTAGCTCCACTGTACCTGGGCTGCTGCAGGTTCCCTGTGAATCAGGATCTGCTTTTGAGCATGACCAGAACACACAGAAGATGTGATTAAGCAGTCCAGATCCCAGTTCATGCACAAATCTGGTAAAGATCTGTTTTGTTTCTCCTCTGAGAAGCTTGGACAGAGCCTGGTGCACTCTTGCAACAGCTACCTCACCAACATTAATGTATAAAAGAGAAATAACATGTTTTTTCCCCTGGATTTTTAGGGAGATAATGTTGTGTAGGGGATTTGAGCTGACTGGGAGGCTTCTTGTGAATCTCATTCTTAGGCACCTAGTTTTTCTCCAAGTTGTGTTTTCACTATAGGCAGCATTATGGGCCAGACTTGGAGGCCAAAGCACTGTAAGTTAAATAATATCACACCACCACTGTGACAAAAAGGTTTTAGGCTCCAGACCTCAGCATTTTCCTCCACAACAAACCTACAAAGGATCAGCAGGATCTCAAGTTGTGTATGTGGGTGGCTGTCTCACCAGACTCCTTTTACAGATTGCTTTCTCCTTTTACAGTCAAGAGATTCATGAGTCTTAAGTCACTTCATCATATGTGTCTCATTCAGATCATTATAATGAAATCAGCAGGGTTAAATCACGCATTACAAAGTGCTTTTCCTTAATCATCAGTTTATCCAAAGGACTGACAAGTGAGCTATTGCATTGGATAATCCAATGCCCATTTTCCCCTGAAGGATTAGGATTTATTTACTTGCAACTGACAAGCATCTACTATCTCATTTTGATGGTATTTGTGCATATGAAAATTTAAAGTCTTCCCCATTATATGGTAAACTCCTATGAAAATATCTTCCTAAATTTTCAAAAATATGCAGCTGCATATCTGTATAGTTGGCTTAAAAAAATCTCAGTTCCGTGGTCTGAAATATATTGGAATATAACACATTACGAGTGGTGTAAATGCTCTACAGTAAAATATTACTCACTTAACTCTATCAGTGGGGCAATGATCAAAAGCGGAACTATAATTGTGGTCTAACTACTGCGATTTAATTTTCCAAACAAAAATGAGCTTGAATTTCTTCCCAATGCTCAATATTTCTTAAAGGGCAAATACATAATTAGAATTAAATCGCAGTTTTAATTTAGCTTTGTGAACACTCTACTTGGAGTTCGAAAAGGAATCCATATGGAGCTTTTAAAAGATGCTTGGAGAATCCTGCACCTCTTCATTGCTGAAAGCATCTCTAATATTAAATCAATGTACACATGTGTATGATCTTTCAAGGAGTAGTTTGTATCTCATCCTCAGTAACCCCATGAAAATGTTGCAGCTGAAATGTCAAAAGTGTGATCTTTTTTAGCATCAAAAGTTATGCTTGCTACACAGTTCTGTGCATATGATGACCCGAACCACATATGCATAGCTGCACCAACAAATTATAATATTAGCCAAATGTAACAATTTATTTTATCATTATACTATTGCCTAAACCACATAATTGTGTGACTATTAATAAGCACAGTTGAAAAATAGAATTAGTGGAGAGATTATTTCATAAAGAAAGATTGTGACTGCCAACATGTAGCCCAAAATGCAGAGAGCATCTCCTTTGATAGCAAGGAAACAGTTGAAGGCAAATTATTTCTAATACTATAATTCCCTCAACTATAATAAAAACACAAGAAAGGCACTTGCACAAAAACTAATGGTTGATCTCTAATCAATGTACACTGGCCTGTGGCCATGGAATTGCATCTGACCTACTCATGAGGACAATTGCAGTGTCAAAGCAAAGCTTTAGAGCAGGTGACTACCCAAGCTCTGCCTTCTTCCATCCTGTACTTTCTTGCTCTGTGAACACAAGAAGCTCTATACTGGCACAGGGCTGCTAATTTGGAGACTGGTTGTGAATGGGACATTCCTCACAGAAATATAAAAGATATGGGAGAGGGGGTTTTCTTTTTGGTATTGTTTTGACATTAGGCCTTTATTCCTGAATTGTGCAGGACCCTGAAACAATTTTTTTCTTATTTAGCCTGATTCTATACAATTACTTCAAACCATGTGTACTTGCTCTCCACTAGCAATGAACTGTCAGCCACTGCACCCATTTTGTAGCAATTCTGCATTTGATTGCAATCATACTTCTTAGAGTGACTAGTACCTAAATATCTACAATGTATTCACTTATCCTGTACCTATAATCAATAATTAATTCTCTGAATAACTCCATAAAAATGGCAAGTATGATGAATATTTTCTTTCTCTCTCAGTTTAAAATAAAATCCATATTAGTTTCATCAACTGGCAATTATTAATGTACCTTACTTAACCAAGAATTGATCTGATTCTGACAAGTCCTTAATGTCTTTAAATTGTGGTAAATAATTGCTATCAATATTCAGCAGTTTAGTATACCAACATAAGCCAGTCTTATTTTAATTGGAGGCATGTCTGTAAAACCTTGAAGAATATTTGGTAAAAGCCTTGAGTCATTTCTTTTGCTTTAATGTTTGTGCTGGACTGGGTGTACAGGTAGCTACAACAACAGATGGAGGCTGAACAAAGCTCAGGGCTCAAAACTCAGAAGCGAAATCAAGCTGCAGATTCTTAGGCTGAAACATAATGTATATCCTTATTTCTATTTTTATTTCTAATAGCCTGAAAATTGTTTTTTAAATGCCTACATTTTAGAAGTGGCATACCTAATAAGAATTCAGGAGTTGGAAAGGATACCCTGTCTGTGACATTAGCTTGTCATAAAATTGTTGTTTTATCTTGTGGATATGGCTGTATTACATACACCTCATATAATTTTAACTTCTGCAACAGATATTTAGCTCAACTCTTAGAATTCTTTTTCTAGTGCCTTCCCTTTGTAAAAACCTGTGGTGCAAAGGGGAAAATACTGATAATAAGTACAGACTGAGGGACTGTGGTCTTACCTTAAGAATAGGTCTTAACTGAAATGTAAATCAACTGGGGAAAATTAAGGACTATGATTGAATTGGGAAATGTATTTAGTTTAAAGTTGTCTAGGCTTTTAATCTTCCTATTGTCTTCCATTTTTGGTTGAGGTACAGCTCCATTTGGCTGTCTAGTGATTGACTTCTGAGTAAAGGATATTGAGCCTGAGTATTTAAGTATGAACTGTACAGTAGTTGACTGAGGGTTCCTAAATCAAATTGAGGTTCCTATATCAAATGTGACCTTACCTACTAATCTGTCCCAGCTCTTGTTCAAAGTCATTTGTCCCTTCCTCTTAGAAGAAAGGTGTTTTTCATTGCTCAATATCCCAGCAATAAGACATTGTAAAGAGTTAAGGCTGTCAATATAAGGTGAAAATCTTTGGAATGAGGGAACTAGGACTTGTTAATGCTTTCCCTTTGTATGGATGGCATTAATCTGTCCAGATCTCAGGAAAATAATAATGATTAAAAAAAATAACTCCTGTTTCAAGTTCACAGACTTCAGGTAGACAAGTGCTTCAAGGATTTAGTAATTTTTTTTTATTTAAAATGGCACTGCAAGCATAAATTTCAGCCATCCCGCTGAAGTAAATTATCCTAAAGTGGGCTACAAGTGTTGTTAAGGCCTCAGACATAAGCCTCTTCCCAGTAGGATGGCTTACACAAGCTTGCTGGAAAAATGCCTGTATTCAACAACAAATCTAAATTCACATTGAGTAGTAAACCTTGGTATAGTCTGAAATGAAGAACAAACAAAGCGCATATTGTAGAAATACTCCATAAAGATACAGGAGCTCACATTAATCATGTGAGCTAGGACAATAGGTGACCTTTTCTAATAAGAAATGAGACATCCAAAGCAGCCATTAAATTTTGCAGGGGCCCTATTTAATGTCTGTGGCATTCATCATCACACGACGTAAACATCCTCAGCCTGCCGACATTTGCCAATCATTCTTCACAGAGATGAAAATTGGTCTGAAGCTTTTAGAGCACAGCTTCCCAAATTCTGGCAATGCCAAGGCCATTCTAACTCTTTTCCAATCTTAAAATGAACAGAGGGACACTGTTGAGCAAACAAGGTTAACAAACCTCGGAAAAACATTTATGCAAATATGTTGTTAGCACTGTTCAAAGTGCTAAAGTTGAAAATTACTGCCTGACATGGGCCTGCCATTTTTACAGGAGTCAAATCTACAAAGTCACTGGTAAGATATCTAGGTTTTATCTTTCAATAAAAATGTTTATGCTTGTCATTCTAATTCATGAAGTGTTTTTGAGAAAAGGAGGCTGATATGTACTGAGATGTAGCCACTACTGTAAGCTTTGCAGTTTAGTTTCAAACTCTGGACAGAGATGATAATTAGCTGCAAATAAAGATACCATGATTCAGTGGCCAGGGAATGAATTCTCTTATTGAGCTAGTGAACTCTCGCTGTGACTTTGAAAACTTGGACATCTATTACTCCTCCAAGACCTTCTTTCACTGGCACATTTTTTTTCACTATCCTATTAGGATTTTCTGCTTTTTTAATGTAGCCTCAGGCCTTCTCAGCTTCACAGAAAAATTATGTTAAAGCAGCAGCTAGGCTTCTGCAGATCAGGTAGGGGCCTTGAAACCACCCATGGGTTTCTGGTTTTCTTTTTTCTTTGTTGATCTGCCTCCTCTTAACTCATAGCTCCTGCTTCTAAGAGTCATCGCTTTGACCCCAGTGCCCTCCAGAGCCCCAGCCATGTCCTGTTTCACATCAGCACTGAGGTGCTGATGGCATGCCAGGTTTTGCAACATTAGGCTTCACTGAGTGCCAGGGATGTTTCATGCTGGTCTAGGCCTAGAGGCAGAGAGTCCTTTGCCACTGACAGATGATCTGCTTAGGGCTACCAGTAGGTGAGCCCTTGCTGCTACTACTGTTTTAGCTTACACGGCATTTGACGCAGCTAACTTGCCTGAGAGATTTGGGAGAGTGGGGAGATCTCATCCCTTTCAAAACACCTTTTTTCCATTTCTGACAAGTCTGAGACTATTTATTAGGATCTTCCTATACTTTTTCCCAGAATAGCTCTCACCTGGAAAACATCTGTTGAATGCCACTTTTCTTTGTTTCAATGAACCTACATGTAATTTTGTGTCACAGAAGATAACATCCGTTTACAGTGTCTTAAATGTCATACATGAATGATACTCTAATTCACTGGAAAATGGGATTTGAGATGAAAAGAACCTAGTTCAAGGCAAATAAATTAGAGTAGTAACTTCTTAAAAAGGGGACATCACTTGATGAGGGGAAAAATGTGCATGCATAGCCTCATAGGTGGAATGATGCCATCCCTTGTTTAGGTAATAACATTGGATTCAGTCACTCAGGTTTTCCGCCCTCTAGGGTGCTTATTACAGTCATTGGAAAGAATGCCAATGGACAGCAAAGAAATACCGCTTTGGAGGGGAACCAATTTCTGTAATCCAAGTTTTGGTTTTCTGTGATATGGATTATTGCCATCCTTTCTCCTTGGATGTACCAAAACTACCTCTGTGAAAGCTTAACTGGTCTATGATGCAGCTGCACATCTTCCAAACCAGACAGCTAAGGGAGCTATCAGTCCAGTTGTTCTTTGCTTTTCTTGGACCTACATGCAGTTTTTGCTTGGACTGAAAGTGTTTTTCTTGTTTTATATCCTTCAACAGGAACATCCTCATTGTTTGCCTGTGGATTGTGGTCTCAGTGACCAACAATCAGACTGGATTCACTGATTTTCAGTGTTTGTGGACAAAACTGAGTTTTGTCTTTAAAGACTAAAGGTGACCCTGTGAACACTATAAGCAAGATGTAACATTCAACTCTTCATTTCAGCCTCTCTAACGGATTCACAACGAATGAATAAATCAATGGCTACAAATTAAAATCTCCACCTATTTAACACTGTGTAAAGGCAGTACAAAATAGCAAGAGGAGTTCAACAAGCTTCTAAGTTTAGGTCAAGAGTGGACAGCTTGTGAGCTATGCTTAAGCAGCTAAAATGCAGCCTGTATGCCTTCTCCTGTGAAAAACAACGAGCTGTTTTGGTCCAGGAGCTTCTAGAAAATTCCAGTTATGAACGAGGCAAACCACTAGTAAGCACCAGGTCACCTGCGACATCCCAGCACTCTTCATCTTGGGGAGATTTGGGCTGTACCCCAGAAAGTCTGCAGAGCAGGACCATCATGATTTTCTTGCCTGGGAACCCTTGATGGTGTGGTAACAACAATTGATTGAAAAGAATGTGTACCAATACTGACTGCAGCCTAAAAATTGGTAATTAATTGGCAGAATGTTTGCTTTTGGGCAAATCTAAAGAACTGGATTCAGATATCCTTGCCTTGCTTTGCCTTGCCTTGCCTTGCCTTGCCTTGCCTTGCCTTGCCTTGCCTTGCTTTGCCTTGCCTTCCCTTCCCCTTCCTCTTTCTCAGTGCGCTTGCATTTTCCTCCATGGTTCAGAAATCCCAGCTGAGTATTCTCTGTTACAGCTCCCCATGGGCAGGGATTTCACTGAGGAAAATATGGCATATGACCATCTATGTAGTTCCAGTAAGAAGTTTGTTGCATAAAGGAAAGGAGATATCTGTCTCTAGCTATGACGCTTCATTTCAAGAAACCTGAATAAAAATGTCTAAGTTCTGTATGACTTTTTTTATACCAAATCCTACTTGCTGGCAGATCATGTATCATAAGGACTTTTTGTTAAAAGGTGGGAAAACATTTTCCAGACAGTTAACATTTTCCAGACCTATGCTGTTTTGGGTGAAGAGTGACAAATAGCATTACACATCAAAAGATTATTCTCATTTCAGTCCCCATTCTTTCTGGCTTTTTCTCTTTCTCTCTCTCTCTCCCTCTCTCCCTCTCTCTCTCTGCCCAAAATACAGAAAAACAAGCATCACTGCCCCAAATATGGGACAACAGAAGAAGCAAGGCTATCAAACAAAGCCTTTAAAAGGAAAGTTGCACAGGCAGGCTATCGCAGTGGTACACAAAATGCATTCCCTAGGAAAAATTCAGTCATTGAAACCATGCTGTCCTTACTGCATCATCCACAATTCCTGCCTGTCCTCAAGTGTTGAGTACTGTAAAGGTATCAGAAGCTGAGATCTTGAACCACACACAGAAAACAAGTCCTATGTCTATATGCAGGATCTGTCAGTGACATTTCTCACTATGAACATTGTTTTCAGTTTCTACCTGATTAGTCCATAGAGGGATACTATTTCTATGCACAGAATTTTCTTATTTTGTAAGAGAATAGTGTGAATTTTCTGCATATAAGTAACAGTAAATTCATCTTCTAGTCCATCCAGAAGGTGTGTTTCCTTTAAATATCCATGTGCAGTGGTATTGTACTTCAGATCTTTAAGAAATGGGTGGCTAAATTTGAAATCAAGTTATTTAAAGTAAGGTTGGATAGCAGTAAACTTCTTTGCTTTGTTCCTTTTGTTTTCTTTTATTTTAAATGCATATTTTAAAGATATTAATTTAGCACAATTTCTTTTTAGCACTTGGAGAAGCTAACCTTAGCCATCAGTTCCATTGTAAAGAGACCATTTTTCTTCTGACAAGCTTGTGAGCATCCTAACCTATAATTCACCCAAATTTGTGAGACATTAATTCTCTCTGACAGCTCAATCCATTAAAGACAGTAAAGAATTTGGATCAATTAATACATTCTTTTGACAGACGCAGTAATGAAATTGCTGCTTCCATTCTATTTGCCCTTTGATGTACGAGCTCAGATCAATTCCAAGCAGTTATGAGGGTCCATTTTTATGTCTTCTGTCCAGCAGTGACTACCTATTCTCTGTGCATTCCAGAATTATGCCCCTGGAATTATTTATATAATATATATCACAGTAGCATATTAATATTTCCATAATTGTTCCCAGTATCTATTTGTAAAAATTTCCCTTTTCATGCCTCTTAGATATGAAAATCGTACTAGCCTCAGGCATGGAGATGAGGCAATATAGAACTGTCTTTCTGCTCTTGGTCAAAATCAAAGGTATTCTCTGTAATTCCTGGGGCACAAGACTGTGACAGGGACAGTCTACTCATGCTTGAGTAACCCAGGTGTTTCCCCAATACCCAGGCACCCATCACCAGAATTTCTTAGAATGGAGAAATAGAGGATTCCAGAAGGCGGGACCTAAATGCATTTGGCGTTGCAGCTGGCTTGCTGGACCTCCCTGGCCTCCCGCTCTGCTCCTCTGATTCCATAGACATCAGTCATAGCTGAATCCAACAGCAAGACAGACCAGCAGTAGTGCTCATATTAGGTGCAGTTTTTACAGATAAGCAACACGTATAAATATTTTTAATACTGTATATCTGCTTCTTTCATAATCTCTTCTTTCCCTAGGTTTTATGGGACTGAATTAAAATGGCCATTAAACTCATGTCATAGGGGACCAGGGGTGTTGCAGACCTTGCTAATGATTTATAAATGCATACAGTTGGCTTTCCTCAGATTCACAGCATGTTTATTTGTGTTCTTCTCCATCCCAAATCTCTGAACTTCTGAACTAGAATTTGGTTTTAGAAAAGTGCAGTTTTTTTCTATTATGTTATTTTATTATAGATGGAAAGCATAAAATATCTTGTTTTGCTTGGATTTTTGTCAAGCCTGATGAAAGTTTAAGGCTAAATGAAGTGCTGAGGAGAAAGGTTCAAGTAAATACATATTGTTTCCAACTGATGCCATTGCCATCAATTTAGAAGTTCCTTATTTTTATTTTTTTTTTTCAATTTAAGTAGATATCCAGATCAGTTCAACCTGATATTGACATGGTGACACAGTGTATAGTAGCAGCTGTCATGGTAAGTAGATGTGTGCTATCTTTTTAACTTCTTCAGTTACACTGGTAGACACTCTGAAAGAAAAATAATGAGAGAGAAGTTATTTGTGGTGTACCTCAAAACTAGATTTTAGTAGCTCAAAGCAGGAAAAGGTAAATGTACTGGTAATGAGTACATGTGTGGATGACACAAGGCAGGGAAGTACAGGCATAAGGAACACTGGATGGGGGAACCAAAATCACATGCACAAAAGCCAAAAAAAACGCGAGAACTAAAGTAAGAGGAATGAGAGCATAGATAACAGTAAGGAATACACCAGCTAATTGTTGCAACAATATCTAAGCTCCAAGTCCTATCAATTAGAGATGGCAGATCAGGATCTGCTATAGAGTGAAGTAAATATGCAAAAGATGTATGCATTGGTCACATTGTTTCTGACAGAGAGAATAAAAACCTTGATGCAGTTGTGCAAGACACTGGCACAGTTCGTCAGAAAAGCTGTACACAGCAGTGGTTTCTTATAGGAAGTATGAAAACTGGGATATATTCAGAATGGAGCTATCAACATGAACCAACCTCTAGATTGTGTTTTACAAGATCCTGTTTTGCAAGGGGACCATGCCAGATATAGACAAGTCTGAGAAGGGATGTCACTATTCATGCACCACAGAAGTAAACTCTGAGAAGAAATAAAAGTTATTTAAGGTAGCAGAGAACTTTGGCACAGTTTCCCAGAGAAAGAATTCAGAACAGAAATTAGAATTAACTGACTTCTGGTAAGAGAAATAAGGTCTGGTATGATCTTCCATTAAGAGTAGGGACTAGGAGAAATAAAAAAGCAGAACGGTTCTGAAAACAGTTTTTCCTAGTTTTTAGAAAAACATATGACTATAGTTTCTAGGACAACAGAGTATTAGACCTAACAAACTACATCTGCTTAAACCCATTTTCTATATCCATAGAAGTTTCTTACACCTAGACATGTTGTTTTCGTTCTTGAATACAGTCAGTTGACCCATTTATGTCTGCATTCACACTGAGTTCAAAGTGCAATTTTACTTGAAATTAAGATACAGATGTTTTAAGCACAGTAATCAATATTTTGAAGTGCTAACCCTCAGGAATTGTTGCAGATTGTTTAAAGATTTGTTTGTAACAGCAGAAATTTCCCAGTTCTTTCTCTTTCCTGAGAGCATATAATATTTACTGAACAGAACAAGTGAAAAAATCCCACATTTATGGGTACACACATACTCCGTATTTGCTTTTAGACTTCAGGCCCATTCTGGCTTTTACTGTATGTGTGATTCATTTTGCATGGAAACCAAGTCAGCTTTAAGTGTTAAAGTGAAATAAAAATAAAAAGCTTTTAAAATTCTTATTTATTCTTCCTGTTTTGTATTTTTGTGAAAGCATAACTGAATAGACATTCTGAACAAGACTACATAATGCTGCGCTTTGCCTATTGAAAAGAAAAGACATTCCTCATGTTTTGTACATTAGCTCAGAAAGCCTAATACTGGATGCATTTTCCTCATTTCACTGTGGGGATGTACATTATAAAATGGTTTTGGCTTCACCTTCTCAATAATTTTATTCATAAACAGCATTAATGAACTGTCTACCATCTTTATCATTCATTGTTAACTGTTCTCCCACTCAGTTCTCTACCTGTCTCACATTTCAGTATCACAGACATACTTTGCTCTTTATAATACTTCTTGCACATCTTTATATGTGTTGTGTACTTCAAATATCAAGATACTTACACTTTCCTCCTGAAAGAGCATTTTAATAGATTACAGGAAGTCTTTCAAAGCTACTGGGGTCCTGACAACATCTTTTAGTGAATCAAGGGCCCTGTCTCACTGTCTACTGGACTTTTGGACACACCTGCATTTTTACATTTTACACTCTGCAGACACAGCTGAATGTGTTATCAGTTTGGTCTTTGTCAGTAAGAAATCCCAAATATACCCTGGATTTAGACAATGGCCCAGTAACGATAGACTTTAGAGACAGCAGAAAAAAAAAATCTTTCTTTTTCTGTGTGTGTTTGTTAACTGGCTGCTTTATTGCAGTTCAATGCATGTATTTCAACTGGGAGTGAAAATTTAAAATATCTCAGTTGCATCTGTCCTGAAAATGCCATTTCTTTTCCTTTAATGCTTCTTTATTTAGTACCAGTATAAAATTTGTAAAGAGAGTCTTTATACAGGTGCAAACATGTCTCTGTAATGGAAATAAGCATGAAAATAATCTTTGGTATGTATTGATGAATATAGTGCAAATATGACTTATAGCCTGTATGTATATTTGGAAGACTGCTCTGCTTGAGTTAATATCCTGTTAATATCCCTTAGGAGGTATTGTGATGAACATAAATAGAAAACAGTGTTTTCTACTACTAGACCTTAAAAACTCTAGCTTGTGTTTTGAATGAGTGAGGCAGAAGATGAGCCACAGTTTTGGCCATGCAATTTTGTTGTATTTCACTGTCTGAAGAGAAAGTATTGCCATCTTTTTCACTGAACACTGATATCCCATGGAGACAAGTCTTGCCATACTGCACCTCCAGTGGTTTTGCAAACTGAGGGAAACTGTCCAGCAAACGTAAGGGAACAGATTGCAAAGATTGGATTTTGGAAAGAATTTTAACTGGTATGGACTTGAATTCTGGTTTGTAGAAGAAAAGAGATAAGTTAAGGGAAAAATGCTTGAGAAAAAAATTAGCCTCTGAAGAAGCAGGTACTTCTGTTGGAGTATGAGAACAGCAGCCTGGCCCTGGTGGGACGCAGCCCGGAACTCTCACCCAACTTCACAATGAGCGAACTGATTGACCAGGCGGTCTGATAGTTTTGTGAAGCGTGTGGTGGCCTCTACTGGTGAATCAAAATGTTACATGGATATTTGTGCCTCCTCAGTATTCGTAAAAACTCTGGATAATAACAAGGAAAAGCTCGGAGATGTTCAATATTCACTGACCAGACAGTTTGGGATCCTGTCATGGTTGTTTTCTACTGAAATGTAAATGAGGTGATTTATTAGGTTATTTCTTTTAGTCCAAGGGGTTTTCTCTCCTCAACTCTTGATACGGACTTTGCCAAATGAATACATTCTCTCTTTTTGGCAAGAAAGGCAGAAGGCTCCTTTAATTATTATTGATCGAATCTGACAGGCCCATGCTTAGCAGAGAATGCCATAATTTTTCCTGTTGCATTTTTATGGGTTTTGAGGGATCATGAAGATAATGAAATAAAAAAATTATTTCAGATTTTTCCTTGAATCATTCTTTATTGCAAAGGCTTTGTATCTTGTTAGTATGAATTAATTTTGTACTTCTTAGTTGTGCATCTCTTGTGAGCTCATTTAATATTCAGGTTGTTCTTACATAGTCTATCATAATTTGTTATCAATCAAGCAATAGTTAATGGGTATTTAAGAGAAGGTTACCACTTATACTCAAACTCTGCTAACACTATTTGCTCCTTCATTGTTAATTAATTTGCTCTAGCTTCACAGAGATACTGCTGTAATACAATAGAAATTTAGGTCCAACATTTGAATTAAATAATGAGAGCTTAAATAAGCTGTTGATTTTTCCATCTCTAGTAGAGCTAATTTTGCATGAAGAAGCAGCAGCTTTTCATTTTATTTTACAAGATCCAAAGCTTCTATGGAAACAGTATTACCAAAGGTCTTGCAAAATGAATGAAGGCTGGGACATGAGACAGGGAAACAGAACTGGAGCTTGTTAACTCCAGGATCAACTCTTGCAGAACCAGATGAAGTAAGTGAGTTTTCTAAGAGATTTCCTTCTGCCTTTTAAGTGGTCAGATTTCAGAATTCACACTCTGTTAACACTGGCCTTTGGGGCATCAGGAAAGATACAGAGGTCTGGGTCTCAGTTTCCTTCTATGTAAAACAAAAGGTAAAACTGATAATAAACATTTCTTTGTAAAACATTTTGATATTTATGAATAAGGTTCCAACATAAATGCAACAAGAATTGAAAACTGACCCATATTTTACCATCCACATTTAGACTTAAAAATTTATTTTCTTATTGTTCTTTGCATACAAAGTTGTCTATGTGTTGTCAGTGCTCTCTCTTTCTGTCATGCATGTTTATTGACTCGCCTGCGTGCTGTATTCATGTTGTTTTGGTGCTCCCTTCTCTACAGAAATGTTAGAGCCTCAGTTCAAATGTTAACTTTTCAGAATTGTGGAAGGAAGCAAAAGCACAAAGGAAGACTTGACTTGCTTGTGATTGAAAGCTTAATAGGAACATTGAGCCTCAGCCATTTTTTTATAGGAGCCGCCTGGGTATATATAAGCTCTGTTTAAATGGCTACAGACCATTGTTTGAATTCCATTAATGGCTTTGATCCTAGAATCAGAGAATCACAGAACCATTAAACTTCGAAAAGACCTCCAAGATCATTGAGTCCAACCTTTGACCAAGCACCACAATGTCAATTAAACTATAGCAGTAAGTATCACATCCAGTAATTTCTTGAACACCTCCTGGTTTGGTGACTCCATTGCCTCCCTGGGCAGTCCATTAAAATGTTTCACAACACAAAAAAATTTCTGTGAAGAAATTCCTCCTGATGTGTAACCCAAATCTCCCCTGGAGCAGCTTGAGGCTATGTTCTGTCACTTGTTATCTGGGAGAAGAGGCTGATCCCCACCTTGCTACAACCTCCTTTCAGGTAATTGTAGAGCATGATAAGGTCCCCCCAGAGCCTTCTTTTCTCCAGGCTAAATAACCCCAGCTCCCTCAGCCACTTCTCATAAGACTTGTGTTCCAGACCCTTCACCAACTTCATTGCCCTTCTCTGGACATGTCCAGATGCCGACTGCACTCTGGTGACCTGGCTGCTAGATTTACAAAGAATGTGGGATATTCCCTTGTCCATATCTCTTTCCCTAGGGCTTTTTCCTTGTTTTGCCCCATCATACTGAACGCTGCCCTAGAAAATTAGGCTTCCCTGCTGAGAGATATGGGTAGGAGAAAATGAGTCCAGGTGTCTGTCAAGTATGAGCCATTCTATGATTTTGTGTCTCAAGGATATGATGATTTGAATTCACTAGTTAACAAATCAGTGTTCACCAGGGCTGGTTATCCTTCTCTTCCTGCCAAGAGAGGAGAAGAGTGTGCAGCTGGAAATGCAGGAGCTGGTAGGGTGGTTATGTTTATAAAAGCTTTCATAAGCAGATATCTTTCTTGAGTTATTTCTTAGCTGGCAAGGTCAAAATACCGCCTGAAAAATTAAACACACTCCCTGCTGTGAGAGCTGATAATCACCTCCAATCACACCAATATCAGTGAAGATGTCCCCATTTCTTTGATGTGGCTGTCAATCTCTGCTCAGATTCCAGAGTAAAATGTAAGTTTATATTGACAGCATACTCTTCTGTAACTTTCTCCCTAGAAGGAAAGTCTTGTTAGTGTTTAATAAAGTCATCTTTAGGCAGTCTCAAAAATTCTAGCTAACAATTAATAAGACTCTTTGTAACAAAAGCACTGATAATGACGTGTTGCATGACTGGAGTACTCTAGCAGAGGTACTTGCCCCTTTGTTTGTTTTCTTTCTGTCATTTGCAAGGCTTATCTAGCCCTTCTGTGAGCCAGTGCTTCTTGCTAAAGATGACATAATAGAGCAGCGAGTGTTTTTTTGCCATTCTAGTGAACTGAACTGACTCACTAGAGCATGCACCAGTCATTGGAGTCAGTGCAAAGGAAGTAGACTCATCAGTTAGGATGGAAGAGCTAGAAGGCAGGGTTTAGCTAGCTGGAGGACTCTGACCCAAACTGTTTCTCCTGTTTTGCCACTGGTTTTGCCAAATTTGATGGCGGGCTTGGGAAAATCTAGGGATTGGAAGTATCTTACACAATATCAATTATTTTGCTACTTAGCTTTTTTTTTTCCTATGCTATTCCTAAGGATGATGGAGGTTTCTGTTACAAACTGCCTTAAGTTCTAGCAATCAAACTGCTCTATTATTTCATGCAAGAAAAGCCCAGTAAGTCCTACAGAGCTAAATTTCTCCTCCCTATTTTTGCATTCCTACATTGCTCCTTCTCAAGAGGTTGTGATAGAAAACAATGTTTAGCTCAATTTCCTCTGAACAAAATGAAACCATACCTGTCACAGAAGAATAATTCAGTGCAAAACTGATAATAATGAGGATGGTCTGATGAGCAGAAGTCTCTCAATCACAACATGCTCCCCACAGGACAGCGTATTAACAATACTGCATTGTGAATTGTCTTTAGAAAAGGCTTCTGGCCAAAACATTGACATTCACAAGCAGCTGCTGCACTCAGAGAATGTAGGTTTTAATTATCTTGGGTAAAACAATCAATTTGGAGTGCAAGGCAAGTTAGACTCCTGAATATTACTGATCACCTGGAAAATCACAATGAATGTATGCTTTTCTTCTCAATCTACCTTTCAACCTGAAGCTCATTCCCCGGGCTGTAATAAATGCATTAGGTTTTGCTTAGCAAAGCAGCACCACTGAAGAAAATTCATAAAATGAAACTTGAAAGAAAGTGGATTATTTTAATGAAAAAAAGGTATGCTGTTGTTAGTCACCTGCTCCTCATTCATTTCATGGGGATTTAATATACTTGCATGTGATAATGAAACAAAATAGTCTATCTGCTGATACCTCCTCATAGACAATAACTGAACAACCACAGTTATTTCTTCTTGTTTCACTCAATATTTTCTTTTTTAGGATTATCCCAACACTATGCCTTAGATACCTGTATATCATACACAAGTATGTATGCACATTGCCTTTTTCTCTATTCTCTTCTGCTAGAAGCCATAAACACCTGTCTTGGAACTCCTGGTGTTGAATGCCAAGTGCAGACCTTGCTTCCAGTAAATGCAGACCAATGCTGGCAGAGTAACACCGGGTGGCAGCAGTGGGTTTTCAGCCAGTGAGTTGAGGCTGTTGTCACAAGTAATGAAGACGCAGAAATTAATTTTGTTTTGATTTCTGAGTAGAGTGCTTGGCATGCTATCCAACCCCAAATTTCTTCAGTTTGTCATTTGTTCATGCCTCACATTCCTTCTTTTAGCTTAACCTAACATTGTAATTGCTATAAGAATGACAGACTTGTTGGGGTTTGTGATTCAGGAGGATGTGTCATGTATGTATCATCTGCTGACAGTTTGGGACTGTTGCCAGTGCTCTGTAGCTGGAGGAAAATTGGACGGTTATTTGTCTTTAGGGTATGCATCGTGTTTGTCCTGGTCTTTGTCCTGCTAAACATGTCAGAGTCGTGACAAGTATAATACAAGAAAACCTTTCAGAAATGTATTGTGTAATTACTGCAAACTTTGCTGGAAAGATGACAGACCTGAGTAGCAAGCTGCCTGCTAGCCATTGTCTTCTAACAGGAGGTTTTCGTCACTTGACAGGTCCCATCAGAGTAGACATCACCTGGTACTTGGGAACAGAGTCCTGGACGAAGACAATTTGTTGAGCTGTTTTCTTTCTTCTGGGGAAGATTAGGATGTAGTCAGACTCCAAAGCCAACATCCTATTACTTTTTCTGAGATATATGTTGCCTGTTATTCAGATAATTCCCAGATGCATTTGCTTTTTAGAAATACAAAGACTGAAATATACTTCTAGAAAGGAGACAAGTGGGACATGTAGAATTTTGAGACTCCACACCTCAGAATTCACCTTAGCCATTCACCTTAGCCATTAGTAAAACACTCACGCCACAAACTTCAGGCACAAGCAGGTTTAAGTTTGTTTCTTAGTATCAGTGGTGCAATAGCATGACTCAAGATACTACTCTGGGTTTTTTTTCTCCCCAAGAGTAGACAAAGGTTATCCAAGTATCTCATACTCCTCTAATTGCTCAGACTTCTATATTTCAGTGATTTAGCTGAGACGGCTCAAAGGAGTAGCATGTTACATCTTGCTTGCTTTCATTGCTGATTAATGCCCATAAACCATGAGTCCCAGTGAGAGCAGTTATGACAACATCTGCAAAACCAAAATGTTCTCATTTTAGTAGATAGCTGTTCATGCTGTAAAATCCTCTTTAAAATTCAGGGCTTTTAATGTGGTCAGACCACAATTCAAAATCCAATTTGAGCTTTTGTTACAGAGATTGGTATATGTCTGTCGGTAGGGAAAACCTATGTGTTCATGTCTTGAAAGTCATACACTGCCTTCCAAAAATTCTTTGCTCTTCTCTTTTCTCCCAAAAGTCATTGGAACAGAATCTGGGGCAGCTCAGTTCATGACAATGTTGATATGCCTTGAAGTACACATTATCAGGTGTAATATGCATAAGGATACTGTTGGTAAAAGTACAGATTTAGCTATTCATACAGTACTAGTGGTCAGAAGTATGAACAACTATTTTTCTGCAATGTCACAGAATAACAGAACATTCTGAGTTGGAAGGGACCCACAAGGATCATCAAGTCCAACTCTTGAGTGAATGGCCTGTATGGGGGCCAAACCAATGGCCTTGACATTATTAGCACCATGCTCTGACCAATTGAGCTAATCTTAGGGTCTGTTGGGACTTAATAATTAAAAATTAATATTAACCCAGTTGTTTGGTTTGTCAAGTATTGAGAAGTGAGCATCTTTAGAAGACCAAACTGGAGATGAAATAATTGAATTTACTTGTGTTTTACCAGCAGCAACACCACAAGTACATGTACTGCGAAAGCTGGGTGCAGCCCCACATAAGAAAACTGTTCCTCCATACCATGCCAAAACAAGATGTGGGGATGGATTTCTGTTCCTAAAAGAATAGAAATGTACGTTATGTTATATATAACAGGACATAAGGCATGCACATAATATATATGTCAGCTATATAGCTGACAAGAAACAATAGGCAAGACTTCTCCATAGAAAGAATTGAAAACCTTGCAGAACATACACTGAACTGTGCTAAAACAGGGCAGAGAGGGATCAGAAATGTCCTCTCTTTTCCATGTCACCTTCTGCCCACTGTTTGCCACCCTTAATAGCAAGAGCACACTGCTTCTCTCTGTCACGTCCATCCCACTGCCATGCCACCTGCTTCAGCTATCCCACAAATCGTCCCATTTCAATCACCTGGGAAGTCCACAGGAGCATCCTCTGGTTCTCTTGACTGGTACCTGATCCATTTTGCTGATAGTACCATCAGGCCATAATCTCTCCTACAATCTTCTTTCTTCTTAATATTTCTCTGCATTTCCTTATTGGGTTTTGCCTACTCTACCTTTCCCCTACTGTGCTTCCCTGCCCGTCCCTGCATATGGTGATGTCTCTTCTGTGGTGCGAGTTACTTGGCAGCTGCAGATCCGCCCACCACTGGTACCACGGACAGCGCTGCTGTGAAAGGCAGGAGGGGTCAGAGCCTCACTGGTGGCTGAAGGGAGGAGGAGGTGTGAAAGCATGTCTGGAGGGATGGGGACAAAGGGTCTGTAGCAAGCTGAGCTTAAATCAGTATAAACCACTGCAGAATCCACTCTTAATCTCTGTCTTCTCACAACACCCTCAAGCACTTCGTGCAGTCATAACTGCTGACTGTTTTCAGCACTGGGGAAGCCACACTGACCATCCATAATGCATGTTTACATGAAAGTTATTTACACAGATGTGGAACACATCAACTCATTAAAAAATTTTTCATCGCTTGTCACTTACAGAGCAGAAGACAATTTGGCTGTTACATTGCAGTTTCTACTGAAGTGGCTAGGACATAGTGCATTGACATTCAGCTGAAGCAATCAGCTTGAGAAATTTTGTATTGAATATGTTTGGAAGAGTAATTAAGCTTTCTACAGTAAACAATGCCTGTTCAATTGTGTGTTAGTACTTGTTACTTAAAGCAGATAACACTACATTGTTTTTAACAGTCTATCTTATTTTCCCTAAAGAATAAGATTATCTTCTCTGTCTTGTTCTTCCAAGTCTCTCATGAAATACACTGGTGTGTGTGTCCCTCAATCTGTTTTTCATTTGGCTTGCCATAGTAATGCTCAGATCTGTAGCTGCCAGTGGCAGCAGGCCAATAAAAGGTAATGATATTCTTCCATTTCTCAGGGCCCACTCTGCCACTCTCACTCACACAGAGTAGTTTCTCTTGCTACTGGGAATTACAGGACTGCTCAGGCACTACTCAAAGGAATAAGAGCAGTGCAGTCATGTAGACATGGGTAAGATGCCGCTCTAAAAGTGAGAGGGCAGAGTCCTGCATAATTAACATGACTAATTTGGTTACTCAGGGCAGGGAGAACAAAAACTTAAGCACCTTGATGAGCAGGGATTTACTATAACCTCTGAATCTCATGATTTTTTTATCTAACTGCATTGCCGGTATTTATTCTTAGGGTCCCAGACCAGAGGGTGTATAAACACTGAACAAAATGAATTTTACTGCTTCTCCTGTTAAATATTTACTGCTTTAGTATATGGCTATGTTAATATTATTAGAATATTCTCCCTAACTAGAGTTTACATTATGGAGCACCTTAAAGCATAAATGACACTGTTCTTGATACCATGCAAATATGCATCACTTAAACATGCATTATTTGTAAGTCCCAAAGGAGCAATTGAGTCAAGTAAGCTAATTCTTCTGAGCAGGATTAGTATATCCCATGAGAAGCCATGTCACATTACAATTTATTTATTTTTTTTCTAAAAATGCAATAACTGTGGTTTCTAGGTACCACATATGATCCATTTTCTTACACTTCAGCTCTGGGGTGGCAGTCACTAGGGAGGATTTTTAATCTCATGATTTTTATTAAAATACGAGAACAGAAACATAAAACCGCATTATTGCCAAAGGAAGTTGGTCTGAGTAGCTATATTCCCACATGCATGAGTAAGTGAATTACAAGTTAATCCATGTGCAAAAGAGTTTTAGTGATCTCAGTCTGCCTTCTGCAATTTGAACTCTCCCTGGAAAAATGAACCAAACCTCACTACAAACACATATTTTTCCACTGTCAAATATTTCTCATTCCTAGACATGGTCCTTTGGCACCTCAGTAACTTCTTTTTCATTCTTCAAGTGGATTACTGGTCACTTAGGCAACAGGCACAAATTCCAATGACTGAGCAGACTTGCCATGAAAACCTGCCAGCTAGTCAGTGAACAAGTGACATCTCCGTGACTGGTAAAAGAAATCTCCACAAGAACTCCTTTATTTACAGTTTAACAGAAGCTGCTAAACCAGGGAAGATCTGAAAAGTAATCCAAGATTATCAACAGATTAAGGCAGACAATGTGTACAGCAGTTCTCAGTTTGAGTGTTTATCATCATACTAAGCTTTTCCAAAGTGCAAGTGTGACTGGAGGTCAAACTGGCATCCTTTTTTGGCAATTTTCATGCTTGCCCCACAAATCATGCATAATGCTTGGTTGTTCTAGAAACTGCTTGAGCAAATAATGCAGAATATCCCATCTTTCTGCACTCTTGTAGGCACTGATATTTCGTTCACAAAAATGTGTTCATGTATAACATAGGGTTTTCTCTGCAGAATTCCCATTTTCAAAATAAAAAAAACTCAACTAAATTCTTTAACAGTGTCTGTATGCAAACTCCTTGAGAAAGACAGGTGTTAAGTTTTTTTTCTGGTTCAGATTTTCAGAAGGATTTCCTTTTTTGTGACATAACCTGTCCCCTGAGTTTTCTCTGCGTGGCCTGAAAGGTCAGATGTTAAAGTCATGGCTACTACAGCACAAATTGGTTCTGGTCAGAAATGTCTTACAAGGGAAACTGTTGCTCATTGACCTAATTTTGCTCATGGAGTATTCTGGACTCTCATGAAATAATTTTGGTGAATACACTGGGAGTATTTCTTTAGTGCATCTTCTCAATGTGTTTATTAGTAAATATCCATTTAATAAAATTTAGAATATAATTCTAACTGCCATGGTGAAGATGTTTCATCAACATTCATACTTTCAAAAATCTAAAATTTAGCTATGGTCTATGCAAAACTGAGTCTGATTAGCTTTTCTACAGCAGCCTCTTACATACCTTCACCTGTCACTGCTGCTTTTAAGAGAAAGCATTTGGATTTGCAAGGATCACAATATTGCTTGCACTTGTCTTTCATTCTGTGAAGGAAAACTTAATAGTATGGGTGACTGTTCAGGATTATCTATAGCCTGGATTCTTCTTTTTCTATGGCCTTTAAAGGTTCCTTGGACAGGGTGTCAACACTGCAACTGCAAATGTCCTCAGTCTGAAAGCCTAGAATGTTTCATGAAGAATGCATAGCCATTGGAGGGTTTTTGTTTTGTTTTGTTTTGTTTGTTGCTTTTTTTTTAAAAAAGTCTATATAGCTATGGACAAAGTTTGTTTGTTTGCTTTTCTTCCTATACTTTACTGTGAAGGCAGTGAAGGAGATGTTAATTTCTCTTTAGTGGCAATTTGATTTGCAGCCAGTAGGTTTCCAGCCCTTACAAGACTTACACTAGTGATGAGGAGCTGTGTGATGTGTGGGTGATATTTCAGTCAAATATTCAGCAGGAGGATGGTCTCCAGCCATTTCCACAGAGGAGCCTGAAACACTGGGTCAAACCTAATGCAAAGACTACAGTCTTGACTCTCTGTTGTTTACTAAGTAAACTACTTCTTTCTGTATCTAACATCAATGACATGACTTTGTTTAGGTGTATTGAAATATGCAACTGTTTGAATACATGGATTTGTGTAACCCAGTTGGAGTTCTGAGCACAAAGAGATTACATTAAATGAGAGGTAATCAAGAAGTATCAGAAAGACAGAGACACCTATGGAAGCTCAAGGCCATCTCAACTCAGAAGGTTCTGAAACTGTGAATGTGGAGAGTTATACACCAAGAAAAGACACCTCATGGTCTGCAGCCTCCTGGGAATTTTCCGAGTTGTGCTTTGCCTTTGAGAATTATTCCTCATACTGAAATGTGTTTCTCCTTAGTCTTCACTAGAAGCCAGCATGCAGCAACACAGTGGAAAACACTGTGGTTTGTCCTTACTTCTTTGGGATATAGATTCCCAAATTCTTAGTCCTTATACAGCCACATTTTTTAGGATAGAGAAGTCCTGTAGAGCACTAATCACTGCAGATGAAAACTTTTCATATTTTTGTAGGAGAATCCTCAAGCAATATTGGGCAGGAGTTCAGAAAATGTGAAGTGCAATCAGAAAATTCCAAGGAGTATTATTATGTAAGCGAAAAGCCAGTGATATTTGTGCCGTAAGGTATATAGATAAAAATAAAAACTTATTTGGCATTTTCTATCCATATATTCCAGTGGCTTGGCACCAAGACCTCCCCAAATGTTTAAAAACATGAGCCTCAGGATTGCTCCTAGACTTCCTTACAGTCCTCAGGGTCTAACAGAAGTCTTTCAAACAGTGTGATTCTTTAAGAAAAATAAGATATAAACCCACAGAAAATGTGATGTGAAAGTTTTACATTAAGAGGATAACAATTATGTTGAGTAATACCTACTGCTAGACACTTCACTAGATACTTCCTAAGGAGGAAAATCTTAGCTCCAAGAAGCTCACAATTTCATGACTGCATATTCAACCTTAATGTTTTATTTATTTCCTTCATTTTGAGTCTTATTGTGACTTTAAACATTTTCTCAGCATAGTTGGAGGTTTGGGGTTTGAAATACATAAATATGCATTTGAATGATAACAGTGTTTTCAGTTTAAATGCTTTTATCTCAGAAATTCAATAGTAATTACTTTATAAATAAATATCACTGCTAGATACATACAAGCAATTTAATCTGAACAATTAAGTTGTGGTCTTAACTAATTAAGCTTTCCTGGACATACCATCCCTTGCATATATTCAAATCTGCAGAAAAAGGAATAAAAGTACAGAATAACAAAAATTTGGGGGCCTGTTTTTTCAAGGCACTGGCTCAGAGAAACTGACCAGACTTGAGATTTGGAGTCAGAGCAGACTTTGAAGGAACTCTGTAATGCTAAAGGGGAAAAACATTGGTTATGCTGATACTTCTTAGTGTTGAATACAAAACTGTCCTCTGGGGTATTGTTAAGTAGGAGACAAACACATCCACATGTCTGCTGCAGCTCTAATACAGCAGGGAGCATACGTTTTGGTTCAGGACTGTCTGCCTTGTTGTCTTTGCTGTTTAGATGAGGGATGACAGCACGTGTTAAAGTATTAAAATAATTTGGATCATGCTGTCTCCTTCTGCTAATACAAGTCGTATTTCTTGTTTTACCTGCTTTCACGTCTCCATGTAAGAACTGGGTCAGTGCACACACCCCATGCTGAGAATGGTGTGCCGCCACAATAAGGGAGGAGAACAAGCATCGTTGGTTGATAGTGACTACAGCTGTGTAACAGCAGCTCACAAAGTAAGATCCTGAGAATGACAACCTGGTCACTACTTCTGGGACTGCACACAAAAGGTGGTGCCCAGATCTAATTGTCCTTTTAGTCTCCTCACAAGATTCTCACAACAGATTGAGATGCTTCTGTTATTGATTCTGAATGTGTTCCCTAGTGGGAAGTTTCCTTCTCAACTGTGTATTCTGGTCAAATCAAGAGACTTAAAAGCTATGTCTGCACTGCAGGCATGGTATTAGGAGAATTCTTACAGTCCAAGTGTGTGCTCTTTTGCCAGGCACTTCACCTTGTGCTAGTGCAGGTTTCTTCTCTGCCAGAAACAGTGGCATATTTTGAACTCTCATGTGTGTCAGAAAATCCCTCATCCTACACTCAATAGAGGGGGACAAAATCATAGAATCATGGGATCATCTGGGTTGGACAAGACCTTTAAAGATCACCTAGTCCAACTCCCCTTCAATAAGCAGGCACATTGTCAACAGGATCAGGTTGCTCAGAGCCCCACCCAACCTGCTCTTGTATATTTTCAAGGAGGCAGCATTTATCACCTCTCTGTGCCTCCTGTTTCAGAATTTGAGTACCCTCATAGCAAAGAATTTCTTCCTAATGTCTAATCTAAACTTACCTTCTTGCAGTTTAAAGCCACCCCCCTTGTCCTATCCCTACGTGCTCATGTAAAAATTCCCTTCCAGCTCTCCTGTAGGCCCCTTTATGTACTGGAATTCTGCTCTAAGGTCTCCCAGGAGCATTCTCTTCTCCAGGCTGAACAGCCCTAACTCAGTCTGTCTTCATAGGAGAGGTGCTCCAGTCCTCTGGTCATCTTTGTCTCCTTTGGACTTGCTCCAACAAGTCCATGATCTTCTTGTGCTGAGGGTCCCAGAGTTGGATGCAGTACTCCAGTTGTGGACTCACAGGAGCAGAGTAGAGGAGGAGAATCACCCCCCTTGACCTGCTGACCATACTTCTTTTTATGTAGCCCAGGACAAGGTTGGCTTTGTGGGCTGCAAGTGCATGGGGCCTGGTCATGCTGAGCGTCTCATAAAGCAACACCCCAAATCCTTTTACTCAGGGCTGGTCTCTATCCGTTTGCTGCCAGTCTGTATTTGAGCTTGCATTGAGCTCATTTCTTAGCTTAATTTCACCAAATCATAGAATATACTAAGTTGGATCCTACAAGGATCATTGAGTCAAGCTCCTGCACAGGACAATCTCCAAGAGTCATGCCATGTGCTTGAGAGTGTTGTTCAAATGCTTCTTGATCTCTGTCAGCCTTGGTGCTGTGACCACTCCCCTGGGCAGCCTGTTCCAGTGCCCAACCACCCTCTGGGTGAAGAATCATTTCCTAATATCCAACCTAAACTTTTCCTGACACAGCCGCAGGCCATTCCCTCAGGTTCTGTCACTGGTCACCACAGACGAGATCAGTGCCTGTCCCTCCTCTTCCCCTCACGAGCAAGTCGTAACTGCAATGAGGTCTCCCCTCAGTCTTTGCCTTAGTTTACCTGGTGTATCCACAGCTCTGTCTGTGTATACAGACACAACAGCCGATTTAGAAGCTGGATTGCCTAAACTCTTAAATGTTACTTTTTTATGCAGGACTTAGATAAATCAGTTATTCTTAGTTGAAAAATAGGGGTACATTACTTCCTGTATTGACAGGTAACACACTTTGCACAAGAAGAAGGAAAAGATTCCATATTGTTCCCTCCTCCATGGAGGGAAAAGTTCATGTCTTTAAGAAGTTGTGAATCAGAGGTTTGTATAATGCTTGGAATATTGAACTTTCAGATATATGATGACTGCTTTTTCTCTATTTTTTTTTTTTTCCAAGCAGTGTATTTCCATATATTATATTGTTTTAACTACAGTAAGTTTCCTGAAAAAATTGTAATTTTATGAGTTCTTTTTAAAGCTAAAAAACAAATTATCAGATGAAATTAAATGTAAGAACTGATGTGATTTATCTGACATGTTTTCATAAGAAGTTCATAAGCACAAAAGCATGGAACTGAAAATTTCAAGATAGTATAAAGTGTACTTGCAAACACAATAAACAGAGCTCTCTAATACTGCATGTCTTTTTAGAGCATGACCTCACTAATTTGGTGCAGAGTACAATCTAAGAAGGTAAATATGTAGTATAGAGAGAAATGGCCATGCTTATCTGCCTTGCATGAAAATCTATGTAGAATCTAAATTTACAATAAACTTATACAGCACGCCTTCTTAGTTTGTGAACATCTTAGTGTCTAAATACCTCTTAGAGAGGCGTTTAAAGTAGTATGTGTAAATGTTTTCATACGATTTGTACTGTCAGTTCAAGAACCAATAGGAAATATCTCAAAATCAAGTTATATTCACTAACTCTAGGTTTTTAAAAGATTACAGTGTAGTCTCATGCTGATTCAATGCCATTATATGAAGAAAAAGTGACTGCACCGGAAGCAAAGCTTGTGTTTTATTATAAGGGAAATCAATGTTTAAATTGGTTCATAAGCTCAGCATTAAAGGAAAAAAATGTTGCATGTAATGAGTTGCACATTACCCAGTGTATGCATGATAGCAACTGGAAAAACACTTTAAAAAAAGTAATTACAAGATATAGGGATATAAGGTACAATATCTTGGTATAAGTGCTTAAAGAAAAGGAGTGTTGTGAAGACCTACCACTAATTTATAAAATCAACACTGGAAAACAGAATGTGTGTGGGTGAACAAATACTGGAGACTGAGAAGCACAAAACTGTTTAAGCACAAAATTATACTTGTAGGGATGCCATTATCCAAGGAGAGTCCCATGGTTTTGTTACATTCATTTCTTTATTTGTAGATTACTTTAAGTTGCGTATTTTGTAATTTAGGAACTATTGAAGAAATTGCGCATGACCAAATGAGAAAAATCTGCCAAGAACTCATGTTGATTTAGACAGAAGATACAAATTAGTATTTTCTGTCTCATTTTGTTAAGATTATTTTGATAATTTGGTAACATTATTTTGATAACTCCTGTTGAAAAAACAGGACATGTTATTAGAGGTATTCTGAATGTTACAATTATTTATATTAGAACATATTGCATGTAAGAGTTGCCTAGGAAGAATTAAGTAAATAATTATTGATATTGAAATTAAGAAAAAATTTTGTTTTATGAGAATTTAGAAAAATATTCAGAATGTGTTCTATTTTTAGGATTCCAGAATGCCTCATCAGAGAATTCCCATTTCTCCAGCAGTGGTACTGTTAACTTCAGGTTTAGCCTGAGCACTGATTATCTAGCTGAAGGAAATGACTTCACTGACAGGATTTTCCACAATACTGAATGGTGCCTTAAGGACTATTTTTGGCCTGGTTTACTAATGGAAGAAGGGCTCTGGTCTCCTCAGGTAACACCCAAGGTAATTTCAGGGGACAAGGGTACAGGCACAAGCGAAGATCATAGAGCAGATTCAGCTCTCACTGAGAAACTCTCCCCATTGCTGCACGTGTACTTGCAGCCCGGCCCCTGCAGGGGCTTTCCTTTGCCCAGCAGATGATGGGAGAAGGAGGGCATCACCTCAGGATCATTTGTGTGTGAAGTATTCACAATTCAGGAGTTGGCAGCATTCATTTTTGCTTGTGTGGCTCGTGTCTCATGGGTTGCAGCCATGGGACCATGAAACCTTCTCCTCTTCTGATTCCTTGGACAAATATTGAGGTTAAGGACGTAAAAGAAAAACCTCATAACAAAGAATAGAGTTTACTTTCTTCTCCATACTGACTACCATAAGACTGCAATCCTTTGATAATCTCAGGATCCAGTTTTATTAAATTCCCTTGCTTATCCCATGTAACTCAGCTGGTTTGTGCAGATTCCTCAGATGAAAACACTGAACCTTTGCTAGTGCTCTCAGCATTGCCATTTACAGACTGTCAGTAATCCCTATTGGATTTTTGGTGTTTGTTTCTGATAAGATAACTGGACACAGTAAGTGAATTTATTACGAAAGATTCGTTGAACTAGAAAAGCCAAGAGTAAACCTCATCCTTTAGCCTTCTAATGTGAGCCCCAGCATGGGGTGATCTGGGCTCTTCTCACACTCCTGAGGACAATTCTGGTGAGAAAACATACATGCAATCTGAAAAATACATCAGCTTTGAGTGAAGGCAACTAATGTCCATCTCAATCTTTTTTGGGGTACATATTCTTTCATAGGTGAGGCCCCTAGAACTAAGTCTTGTACTAGTTCACACACTGATTTAGTAATAGTGCATAAAAAATACAGTAGCTCACACTTTGGCCTCTGATAATCATTCATTTGTTCAGTAAGACAGGGAAACACCATGAATTCCCCATTTCCTTTAGGCCTATAAGTTGCTGGAGGTGGTGGTTTGTGTGTTCCAGCGGTGACAGTTTTGGTTGGTTTGAGGAGTAGAGAAAAGAGGAGAGGAATTTTTTTCACTGATGGAGCTTTTTCATATTGAAGGAAATCCCCTAATATTTCTAGCAATATTGTTCCTCTTTGAGGTTTTTGCTTAAAAATATGAAAAATAAAGTTCTGGGCAAATAGCGTGCTCTTGTTTGCACTGCTTTCGTCAGTAAAATTTGTACAGAAATTGAGCATAAACTGCTAAATACCTAATAGTTCAACTTTCTTAATGGAAAGTATGAGCATTTTTTAGTCAGTTAGGGGAAAAATCAGCTTTCATTGTCACACATCTCAGACTAAATATAATCTTTTATTTTTCCTACTTAATATGATATCAATATTATCTGTAATAAAAGCAAATATATTTCCATTGGTCTGAAAAGTATAATTATTCTCTAAGTCATTCTTGTCTAGGTACACGGATGCACAAATCCTGAAATGAATGTCAATGCATCACCAGTAGCATCACAGGAAATTTGAAAGCACCATCCCCACAGAGGAGTTTACTTTCTTGCTTTTTGCTGGCAATGAGTTTGTGCAGTCTATCTTATTGAAACCTAGAAGAGCAGAAAGGTATTTCAAATCCCAGGCACTCAATGAATGAGATGTGAAATGAATTTCATGTGGATCAGCCCCCCAGAGGCTTGTCACAATAGATAAGGCAAACTGGATAGATGCTGCATTAGTTCATGTATGCTTCTGAGTAGCAGAGCTAATAACTGAATCATAATTTCACTTCAGGACACAACGTTACTATACACTGTCCTCCTTTGATCTCTTCACCCATTGCAGCAAGCTAGAAAAATATCAAAATAAAACTTTCTAAATACATGCAAGTAGAAAACTGATGAAACCTTATAAAACAGCCAAACTATTCCACAAGCAGCCCTTATTATTAACCTTTTTTAAGAGAAAAGTGTCAGACATACTTTTTATTTCTAATCCTCGAGATATGTAAGCCTATTTTCAATTATTTGTATGTGGGACAGCAGTAAAAACTTCATGTATGACAGAGTGTGCTCGTGTTTTACAAATCTTTCCATTGAACTCTTATTGAGAAATTGATGTGGAGACAACTGAGCTGATACTTCAGTAGAAGAACATACTTTGCTCCGACCACAACAGTTCATTTATTTTTGTCTCCATGAGAAATTAAATGCACAATAAATGGAGTAGTTTTGAGGTGTTGCTTTTCACCAGCTCTCAATATCTGAGTAGTACAGAGGCTGTGTGAGGACAAGATTTTGTTTTGGGTTTTGTTAACTATTGTGCCAATATTGGGCCTTCCAAGGACCTGCCTCCTGCTAAAATCACCAGGTATGAAGTACCACTACTGAGAGCAAACATTAACTTTGTGGCTGACCAAAACTTATGATTTAATATGAGAAAATGCCAGGGAGTATCAGTTGGTCTGGTTGCACCTTTACTGCAGAAGCTGTCTCCAAAACACATCGATTTACTGTAATCCTGAAAGATGTCCAGGAGCAGATCTGCCTGAGAGATGTTGTTCCTCCAGATTCCTTTGAGTGTTAATGCTACCTCTGTGCAAGCCACACACCATTCAGCTGCCCCAAGGCTTCCTTGACTGTTTTGAGGGGAAAAGTACAGAACTGGTTACTCCAGTGACTATGGATTAATAAAAAAACAAACTTGCACTTTTGTTTTATGTGTTGCTCGTATGGAAGAATTTATCACATTATTCATTTTCTACAAACTATAGGTGAATTATTGACTGAAACTTTTCATTTTATGACTGATTTTTTCTTTAAATAGTTGGGGAGTTCTGGGAGGGCTTTGGGGGGGATTTAAGGAGGCATTGTTACTTTTGTTCTTTTTTGTTTGTTCTTTTTGTTTGGTTGGTTTGGTTTTGGTTCTGTTTTGTTTTTTGTTTGGTTTTTGGTTTTGGGGTGGGGGTGTTTCTGTGTGTGTTCATTCGAGTTGTTTTGATTCTTTTCTGCATCACACAGAAAATCCCAGCACAGAATGCATTGACTGATTTTACGTTGTAGGGAATTTTATAAGTTAGCATTATGGCTGAGCAAATGAAGGAGGGATAATGCACATATTATTGCCTCTAACCTGAACACCCAACAAGTGACTACTAAGGAAATTACTGCCTTTGCAGCTAGAGAAAAAGTTACAAACCTTCACTACTTTTAACTGGCTTCCTACTCTGGTAAGAGAGTAGGAAGCCCCCTACTCTGAGTAAGAGAGGGAAAACAAGACTGCTTATCATCTCAATGTATTTTTTTATTTACTATAATTTTTCAAACAAGTGAGTTCTGGAATAATCACAGCCATGAATTGCATTGCAGATACAAATAAAATTACTTTTCAAACCACTTACATCCATAACAGTTAATAGAGTTCTAGCTGAGCCTTTTTTTTGTGAATGCTCCATGAAAGAGGTAAAGTGTATTCCTTGACTCTGAATAAAAGCACAATGAAAGATGATTAAGCACTGATTTTTAGGTGAAAGTGAATAATATATAAATGAAAGTCCTCCTTGCTGTTATGGAAAATAAGGTCTGAAATGCCTTTGAAATCAAGCTCTGAAATCAAAATGCTCCAGTAAGTTGTAATTTGAGACACGAAAAAATTGTTCCATATCACCGGTCTATTTATTGATAAAAAGATGATTGACATTATAGTACCCATTGCCCATGATTGTGATTTGGTATTACAATGTTGTCATTACCACAAGCTGAAAATTCCCATTTCAGAAGCAGCCCTCAGATCTAGCTTAATTCCTGTTCTGCTAATTGTTATTTGTTTTCTGGTTTGTGTTAAAGGACAGGGTTACACTGCTATTAACTCCATTTTCTCTGAGATTTTAGATGGCATATCTTCACTGAGTCAGAGGAGAGGCATATTTTTGCTTGCCAGATTCCCAAGTCTTTGTTTCCCAAGTCATAGTAGCTTGTTTGTTCTAGCACAAAAAACCCCAATCCAGGCTCTTATGCCTATTTCCTGTATAATTTAAGAACTTTAGGGGACTATTTCTCTGGAGAATTAACTGCTGTGTGGAGAATATGCACAGATCTCTTTTGGCAAACTCCATTTCTGAAGTGTTCCATTTTAATACTGCACTAAAAAAACCCCAAAGACCTTATCAGTTAAACTCATAAGGAGAGACTTTTGTCTGTGGTTACACAAATAGGACTTTAATATATGAAGTTTGCTGTAAGGTTGCTGCCTTTCATTTCTTTAATGATTATTTAGACTCTGCAAATTGTACATCCAGATTGTTGTTGCTTCTGTAGTGGTGTGGCCAGTATTTTCTCTTCATCCCAGCAAAGACTGTTCATTTATGACACACAGAGCCCCAGTAAACTCTGCTCTGTTAATCCCACGGGTGTTTAATGGCCCAAAATATTGCCTTTAGTAATGGAGAAACCCTAAGGCTGAAGCAAGTGTTACTCCATTTTGTTCAAGGAGTAGTGCCAGTCTCCTGCTCACCAGTGTTCCCTGAGAAACATTAAACACTGTGATAAGGATTTGATCTTTTGTTTTTCAAATGTAACATTTTTCCCCTTACTTCATAGGCCACCACTACACGAGCTTATGCATTTTCCACTAATCCAGTAGTTGCATTGAAATTAGCTCACTGATAAATGTCAGTGACCTCTCTGGGGGCCACTCTGTAAACAGCCATTAACTAAAATGCACAGAAGCAGGTAGGCATGTAAATACATAAACAAAAATCCTTTGAAAAACAAAGTGATTCTTTGGTCTAAGAGAATTTTATTAGATTTCTCAAAAGCTAGGAGATATTCATATAATTGAGGAATGAAGTAAACAGAATGAGTAGTTCAGATTGTTTGTTACCCTCAGGCTAAGCTCTCTTGATGACCCTGGTGACCTGGTTATGAAGTTCCATATTTTTCAAAATCCAGACATTTTAGTGCTCATGGTGCTAATGACAGGATTCTTATGATTCATGGATTACTGTCACTGTGTGTGCCTGCTAATGGAAAACATATAGGATACAAGCAAATATGCAGTAACTTGGCTGCCTAACAGCTTGGAAAACAGCCATTCACTTGTCGAGTTCTTTATGGAGAGTAGCTGGAAGCCTTGTCAGCCACACATTGTACTCTGATGTAACTAACCTCGTTTTATTGCTGCTTTCTCAGGTAGACAGGTACAGCTCAACTTGAATCATGTTTTCTGTTGTTGTTTCAGGTTGGGGATTTTTTTTTTGCTTTTAGTGGAAACAAGCATGTCATCACTGTCCTCCTTTTCGATCCTCAGCATACAATCTAAGGTTATTGTGATAGCATTTGTGGCAACAGAATGATCTTAAATAGCATTAGTGATACTAACCATTTTACCTTTCCAACAAATTAGAAAGGTCTGGACTTTAAATCAGGCATGTGGTGGTAGTATAGAGCATACACGCTGAGCAGGATGTCCTGAGGGCTGTTAGATCAATTCAGCTTTGCTCAGCCGTGTCAACAGTGACTATCTAAAGATGCTGACATGGCTCAGCTTGATAGGTTCAAGAAATTTAACTGCTTTGATAAGGTTAAAGGGGGAATCCAGGCAAGAATAGGAAACAAAACAAACACTGCTTAGAAGCTTGACTGCACACTGCAACAACACGTTGATGATTGACAACACAACCAGTGCAAATTACCTTTCCTCCATAAAAAAAAATTAACAAGCTCCGCGTTAAAAAGGAATCAGTTGGTCTCTACAATCCTTTCTGCTCTATCTGGTGACAGGCAATGACATCAACAAAGCCAATTACATTGCTGTTCCTCTCTGTATTATAAGGCCTGTCAGTGTTACAGGACCCAGAGCTTCAGGAGAAGAGGCTGCCTCCAAAATGCGAAATTGCATCCTGAGTTTAAACTTTTCTACTGGAGAAGAACTCAGTAAATATGTTTTAAAAACCAGTTTTGTGGAAGAAATAAAGTAGTGACTTACTGCAAAAAGAGATGACAGAGCTTTAGAGTAAAATTGGAAGCCCACCTGAATCAGTGCAAGGGTCTTCTAGTAAGACCTTGCATAAATAGGTTTCAAATCCCTTATAGGGTGCACACAGTTCAAATATGTTCTTAAATGTTTTAAAGACTGTATCAGGTTGTCAGTCTATTGACTTGTTTTCTAAATAGAAATAAGTTACTTTCTGAAGAACATACTAATTCAATATTACTTTTGAACTTAGTTTTGTCTACTTTACAACCTTAAAAAAAGAAAAATCTGTTCTACAATTTGCCATCCACCACACAATGCACCATATACACACAACAGGCTCAGACATTATTAGGCATCTGCTGTTACCTATTACAGGAATTGAGCCTGTCCAGAATGCTTCATTATTTTCTGTTTTCACCAAAGCTTGTGTCCTTTGGACCATTTCTAGGTTTTGTGGTCTGCAAAGAATAACAAGCAAAGAAACCATGAAGCATTTGATGCTTGTCACAGACCAGGCTGGCCTTTGTGAGACTTGGCCCTTTTTCCTCGTCTGCCAAATAGAGCAAATGGAGGAATGCTAACCAACAGCAGGCTGCTGAGATTTATAAAATTCCCAATTAAGTGGGAAACAAAGTTAGAGGTCTAATCAGTTGCTAAATTAAAGGATAATTGAGTGTTTAAGGGGGGGTGATGACAACCTCTGCTTTTAGGACTGGACTGGACAAAATTACATGTCAAAAATATGGTATTGTCAGAGATTCAGGGATACATGTTCACCTCTTTCAAACAAGTCTATGATGTGAAAATCCTTATGAATCTAGCAATCCCAAGAACTGAAAACATAGATGATTACGTCCTAAAAAAAAATAAACAGAGATGTTAGGCAAAACTATGGATTGGAACTAAAATGCATAAGATCACAGGGTTATATTTTGTTCAGCATTATGTTTCTAGAAGAAGCCAAATCACTGACATTTCAGAGCTATGATAAAATGTCATTAGTCATGTGGGTTCTCTTACTGATATAAGAATTTGACATAGTGGTTTTGTATTGAATTATCGGCTTAAATTCAGAAGACATAGTGCATACAAGCAGCCTATTCAGATCAAGTTTGATAGAAAGCTTTAGGAGCTTGTTTTGTTGATTTTTTGCTTAGAGATTACTATTTACTGCCTTCTTGCAATGGACATCATGGTGCAGGAGGGAATGATTTTATTTTATTTTATTTTATTTTATTTTATTTTATTTTAGACAGCCAGAGTGTCTGTCATGCTGGCCTTCAGAAATCAGGCTGGGCATCTAGAAACTGGTGCATTGGTAGTTTGAATGACTACCTTGTCACTACTTCAAGAAAAGCAAGAGGTGTTTATAGTTATTTCAGGGAGCATATCCTACAGGAAAGCTCGGCCCTGATGCCACATCTCATTTTGTTGGGTAATGTTCTAGGCAACAGGAGAATTACAAGACAGAAGTGAATTCTGCCATTGTGTCCACTGAGGTTCTTTAACTAGTTTTCTGTCTATTTCCCTATTTTGTCATGATTCTTCTGATATTACACTTAAATACCCTGGAGATCAGTTGGTCTTCTCACCCAAGAAAATACTGCTGGGGCCTGAATCATGTTTATAGAAATGTTTATATTTCATTTGGTCTCAAATTTCTTGCTACAAAGAAAAGAAATCTTGAGAAAACAGTCATTAGTACAAGTTTCATTTGTTTCTTTTGGTTTTTTTATTTAAGTTCTTATGATTTCCATGTTAAAATACTGCATGTATATATTGGTGTCATTAAATTATTTTGTATTCTTTGTATGTAACATATATTCTCATGTTGACTTCCTATAATGTTAACCACTAAAATAACGATACAATTATGACTAAGTGTGAATGCTTCAAAAATGTGTCAATACTCCTGGGTTCCATTCCAGCACTGCCACTGCTTTTATGAATATTCTTGGTTAAACTACTTCATTGCTTTGCATGTGTTTTTCCTCTTGCAAAATGCAGGTAATGATGGATGTCTCTTTTGCTGATGCTGTATCAGAGCAAGATAATGTACATACATACATATACACAAAACTGTAAAGGCTTGGTGTTCTCACAACTAAGACATTCAAGATGAAAGCAGAATTTGAAATGCAAAAATTAATGTGAAAATCTGGATATCAACTTATTTAAACACACTTATCTAAAATATAATATAGAAAATTGCTGTCTCGGTTTTATTATCTGGGAATTTTACCTGGGACCCTGGAGATGTGCAACAGGACTTTCTGCTTCTGAGAAGAATTTCATTCTAGAAGTAATCCAGACTTCTTTGTCTTGATATGTGCAATTCTATAGAGACATAAATGCATGTACAACCATCAAAATTTATAAAAGTAACTGTCAGGAGCAGGGGGTACCAGTCACATCAACACGTTTTTGTTTTGTTTTTATGATTCTTTAGACAATCCTTGTTTATTTCCCAAATCCTGTGCATTTTTAGGGCTCACATATCACTTCTCACTGTAGCAGAACTGTGGCATCTCAGCATTGATGCTTTCCGTTAATTGTGGAGGAGCAACTCTACCAGCATTTTTGAAACATTGTCCACTTTTGTGGATACTTAGCTTAACCTTCTTTTCAATTTCTTTTATTTAGCAAAGAAGAAAAGGTTTCTGTATCTCTTGGGTTTTAAGTTTACCAACTTCTTTTCTCTAAGTCAAGATTTCTTAATTTTATTTTTTCCTGTTTCTAGATTCCTGTTGATTTGATATAAACAAACCAATTGTGTCTTTTCAGAAGTAAGTCCAAGCTATTTAATTCAGCATCGTACTTTGCCTAGATTCCACCTTTCCTCCCAAGTTATGTCACCGTTTTGAGCAAATGATTCTTAAGAGTGTCTTGAGCTTCATAGTGCAGGAACTGTTTTTTTCAGATGACACAGCATACCTCTGAAGGCTGTGAAACTGCAGTTTAAACAAGCATCAGCTACATGTGTACCCACGGGCACCAAAGGGCTTTATGAAAAATCTGGTAGTAGCATGTCAGATAACATATCCGGAAGGAAAACAACATGAAAAGATTGCTTAAATGATCAAAACAGAAAAGATGAATAATGACACAAGACTGAGAATTCCTGACTGTTGAACCAGTAACAAAGCACACTTCTCAGGTCTCCTCAGACAGACCCTGTCAGGAAAACAAAGCAAGTCAAAATCAAGTAGCACAGAAAGATTTTCTTTCTCCCAGTTTTGATCCTTTGCCTGCTACTTTGAAGAGTGTGTTGCATAATAGCTTGAACTAACTCTTAGCATTTTAATTATTTAAAAGGTCATCAGTGCACGGGAGAGCCACACTAAAAGCTAGAAAAGATTTTTGAAATCAAACAGAAAAGACAGGAACAAACTACAGGCATACTTATAAAGGATAGCTGAAGTGAAGGAGCAAACCATATGGAAAAGGCTGTAAGAGAACACTGCACTTGCCTTGTTCTCTTGCCTGTGACATTGAAGAACTTCTTCAGTTATAACCATGTTTACAGTCTCAGCATTGATATTTCCTTACTTAATAGAATATAACTTGTTTAAATATTATCTATTCATCTGCTGACCCACTGATTTAATATCCAGTTACTTTTCCTAAATTTAGAAGCTGTACAGTAAAGTTTTGGTTTTTTTCTGAAGAGGAATGACGACTTACAATTTTAACTTGTGGCACAATAAGTGCCAGTTTTAATTAGAAACCAGGAGTTGGTTTGGAAACCAAACTATTCTATACTTCTAACAAGCATAAAATAAATGAGGAAAAAAAAAAAAAGGTGACTAAATGGGCTGTAACTACTACTGGCAAAAGAATGTTCAACAGCTGTAGAACTGAATTTCCATATTGCCACAGAGTAGATGGAATTCCTCCAGTTTACTAGCCTGTCTGAAAGAATAAGATCATGTTTTGTGATAAAAGTAGTGCAACCTGATACCCTGAAATACCTCAAAACCATAGAGACAGAAGTTTACATAGTGCTTGAAAGGACTCCTTAAAGACAGTGCAAGCAAACAAGTATTAGAAAGTCTCTTAAAGTAAAAAATCAGTGTAGTATTACAGACACAGTTTCAGAACAATGGTAGTTGAATATGCTTATCTGTGAGATTATACTGTTTTTCTTTCTTAGGAGAGTCTGGAAACCAAGTTTGAAACATTATTTGGTTTTCCCTTAAGACCCAAACACCATTTTACTGTAAGAGATGCACAAAACTTACCTAAAGCTTTCCTAGAGCTTTAGTATCCCTGGTTTTGGGTAGTTCTATTACAAAGATTTAAGCACTCAACTCAAGCTAAACTTGAGCTCCTCCAGAGGCAGGAATGTTCAGCATCATTGCTTCAGGTCTGGTCCATCTATCTGCCATGTCTAGTCTCTGTTTTCTTCCTAGGATCTGTACTTGAAAAAGGCAACGGCTAGCAGAGAAATATTTCCCATAAGAATTTATATTCTACTGGTGGGGGTGGGGGGGCGGTGTGGGTATGCATAGCATGCTTGTTATTATATACACAGAGAGGAGAAAGAGAAAAGGATGAGGAAAGCATGCTTTTTATTATATACACAGAGAGGAGAAAGAGAAAAGGATGAGGAAAGCAGGAGCAGGTTCATCAGCTGGCTTCTGAGCAGCAGGCTCTTGTGAGATCACAGCTCTGAGAGATCTCAGCTGCTTCACCTGTAAGACTGAACAGAGTGTGAATATTTCAGAATGAACATTTTCAGTGTCTTTAAGTGCATGATTGTATTTCCATAGTTATTACCATCTTCTTCAGATGAACCATGGGTAATTAAGTGTGAAGGACAGAAAAATAGAGTAATAATGATGATGATAACAAACTCTAAAACAACGGTGAGAGAGGCCATTGATATTTGGATGCTGTTGCAATGCAATTGCTTGTCTCAGTGCTCCTCTCTCCAAATACAAGCCTATTTTGCTGTTTTACTTGCATTATTTTGCTATTGTACTGGCATTGCAGAAAAGTAATAATATCTATCTAGGGAAGAAAATCAGTTCTGCATTCTTTCAATTCAGAGAACTAAACACAAGTAACTTTTGTGGCCTTCCCATTTTGGAGAAATACCTGGGTCCTACCCTTGCAGACATAGGGGTCAGTAGAGGACCTTTGCAATTTGTCTGGACACACAGATACTACCAAGTCTTTTAGGGACTGATTTGACTTCTTCAGCTGTTAAGCCCAGGAGTGTATCTCAAATGGAGGTTTCCTGTGAGGTAATCACAATAGTTTTGTAAGAATTTTTGGGCCTGACTTTGAAGAACACGTAGGTGTGAATATATGAGATATGTGGTAAGTGGAGTGTGAGTAAAGGTTGTAAATGTCACCAGAATGGAAGAATGATGGGTGAGGCATGGGAATTTAGTGAAGAATTTATAGAGACATAAAAGGAAAATACAATCATTTGTTATATATATCTGGGTGGATAGTATGGTGAGCATCCACATCTAATACTCCAAAAATTTGGCCTGCCATTTAATTAAAAAAGGGCATAGAAGGTCAGAGAGGTTTTGTTCTTTGACTTTCACTGTTTCTCATTAAATGACCTATTGGAAGGTACAAGAGAAGTATAGAGATATTTATGTCCTTACAACTCATGTATATCTTAATCCTTCTATCATATACTATTGTGCGTAGTGTCTTATGAATTTCTTTTTCAAGGTGAAGCTGCCTTTCTTACAATGAAATTTAAAAATAGTCATGAACTACTTCCATTTCCTCTCTGCTAAGCAATCTCGTACAGCTCAATGGGGTCAGTGGGGTCATATTTTCCAGGTTGTAAGAAGAAGCTTGGTGTGCACAGATTTTCTGCCCTTAAAAATGAAAACCTTGCCCCTACATCTAGATTGCAGAGCAGGTGCTTGATTAAGCATATTCCATGCCCCCCTCAGCCTCCCAGCAGTGCATGAGAGGGGAGTGCAATACAGCTCCTTCCCAGCTGCTACATTCTTCTCCAGGGAAATCAGGGCAAGGAAAACAGTGGACACCTGAGATTCTTCCTGGCATGGAAACAGCATGTGGCCAGCAGATGTACATCCCATGGGACAGACACAACAGGGAGTGGGTGAACCCTGTGCTGTTGTTGTGCCCCTGCGACTTTGGAAGCTTTCAGACTTCTGCTGATACAGCTTTGTGATTTAAAGATGAATATGCTCCTAGTGTCTGCACGCCTTGCCTTCCTTCCAGCTCAATTCCCTGTCAGGCTTGTGTTGCATGAACTTGATTTTGTTCAGCTGAAGCAACTTTTCCAACAGTTAAGTCAGAAATCTCCCCTTCTATCCTGTGATCAGTGCTCTGTGCCTGCACAGAGGTGTGCAGGCATCCTTTGTCCACCAGTGCCTTCCTTTCCTGGAAGCCATACCATCTCTGCTCGGTCAGGTACACTGCTTCTCTGTCTCCTTACGTTTCAACATAAAGAGACTAGGACAAGTCTCCTGTATCTAGCAGGAGCCAGAATGAGATAATACATAAAGGCTATGACATGCCTCCCACCTTATAATAGTAACAACAGGATCTACAGCAGAAATATGGACTGGCATAACACTTGCCCATTGTGAAGTACCAGAGCAGAATAAGACCTGGATGGGCCATCTGACCCATGATGTCACTGCATAGTTTTGTAATAAATTTCTGTTAAAAAAAGTATTCACTTCCCCTAATATTTTTTTTTTTAAATTATTATTATCTTTTTAGACTAAAAAAAGGAAGAGGAGCATTTGGGTCTGTGTTTGCTCCTGATTGCCTCCACATGTCCATAACTGAATTTTCACAGGAAAAGCTGTCAGGTCTGGAAAAAAAGTATTTGTTTGCTGGCAGTTCTGTCAACACTTGAATTCCTGCTGCAGCATATAGGACCAGCTTTTTTCATGGGAAGAAAGGTTAGCTATTGTCTAGAGGAGTTCAGAAGTGGAATATGCTGTGCCAAAGGGGATCCTGAGAGCTGGAATGGCATTGAATAATTACACATATGTTGTACCTCTGCAAAAAGCAATAAAAAGTAGGCATGCTCACCAAGGAACATGCCTTGTAGACACTCTATGTAATGGAGATAATTAGGAAAACTACAAAGCAAGATTAATGACTGATCAATTAACCTCCCCATTGTTATCAAAATGAATTACTTAAACCAGGGTTCCACTCAGTGCAACAGCTGCTGTCAATAGCTATTTCATACTCAGATTGCCAAAGACCTGGAAGGGCTGGGAGGTTCAGAGGCATCTCTGGAGCTCTGAGCACTTTGAAGGCCAGGAGCAGCGTGATGTGTGGAGGTGGCAGAGCTAACGGCAGCCAGCAGATCAGGACAGGGTGCTCACTGGTGGGTCACCTGGCTTCCAAAATGCAGCATGACCCAGTCCAGCTCCATTTTCTGCCTGTGCACTTTGCTTGTGCACTGCAGGAGAAACATGGCTTCAAAGCTCTATTTTGGTTTTTAAGTCCCCTTGAGAGGCAAAATTAGAGACCTTTGTTTTTTTTGGTTTTGTTTCTAAGCAATTCTTTTGTCCACAAAGTATCTCAATGCTTCACAGACTGTGAGGGTCTGAGAGCTAAAAAAATATTTATAGCCTCATTATACATAAATGAGAAAAACAGAGGTTTGTTTAAGCACCACCCAGAACATTTAGGGGAGAAATCCAAATTTTCAGGATTGCAGCACAGCTGCCCTAGCACAAAGCCTTTTATTTTCATTAAAAGTTGTGTCTGGCTGTGCATTTTAACAATCCACATTTTGACGCAATAAGAGCTAAAGCAAGCAAATAAAATGAAGGTGCAGTAAGTTTTGAGAGGTTTTCTGATCACTGGGACATCAGGGTTCTGCTCCTTGATTAGCCATGTGCAGGGTTTGAACAGGACTGGGAGACTCTGTTTTCCACCTTTATGAATAACTAGGATGTCAGTGGCATTTTTCTGCCTAATAATGTTTTGAGTCCTATCAATGAAATGTTATAAAGGAGTGGTGAATTTATTCAAAACTATTTTTAGTGAGTTTAGTAGTACAGCATATTTAGAAAGGCAAGTTTTATAATGTAAAAGGCTTGGGACTCTGGCAAGAAGAAACTAAGACCACAAATATGTATCCGACTGAGGGCCAAAACCACCACATCTAGTTTTCTGCTGTCCAAGGGGGTCGCTTCTTGTTTGTCCTAGCACATAGCTGCTTGTAAATTTCTTAACAAAATATGGTACAGAGTGGCCTATAATTCTGTTTTGGACTATTTTTCACCTTTCCCCTTACTCATAATAATTTTCTCTGACTAACAACAGGCAATGACTCATACATTGCAAATGAATAATACACAGTGCTGTCAGCCTTTTGGTATGTTCGCCAGAGAAGACGGTCAGCTTTTCTTTACCTTCAGAGCAATTAAAGCAGCCTAAAAGGCTACAAAAATCACACTAACAGCCCCCTCTGCCCTTCATCTCTGGAGTAAGAGAGAAAGAAATATAGATAAGTTGGTTGCTCTCCCCCAACAACCTTATTTTAATTTTTCTTGGGTTTCAGCTTATTTGGGAGAATTTGCTCTCTTTTCATATTCACAGGACTCCAGGGTGCTTTTGCATACATCTCTGTGAATGATTCAGGCCAGAAAGAGATTAAATTTAGACATGGTAAACTAACCTTCTAGTAATACCTGCCAAATGTGGTAGTGACTGTTTAGCCGACACCTCCTGTGTAGCATGAAGGGGTGAAGAAGAGCTTTTCCTTTACAGAGGCTGTCAACAGTAACAATGTGAGCCAAAGTGCTCTTTTTTATTTGAATTTCATGTAATAATCAAGATTTTATGAAACCTCTTTATTTCAAATCTTCCAGTTTAATTCAAATGTTCATAATTACTTAACCATGCAATCATTGTAAAAACTGAACCATTTCCACCAAGCACTTTTATTTTGCCAAATTCCAGGGACAGAAATGTGCCATCACAGTTTTCACAGCCAGTACTATTCCCTGGTTGTATGTGTCTGCTCTTTCAAAAGCAATGTGACATGAGTCCTGAAAGTTATTGCTCAGGATGGAACCATTGATAAATATGGTAACTTGTGTGGAAGAGGTGATCTGAGGATACTGTAAGCCTGAATACACAAACTACTCCATCCTTTGTAGTACTGCAGTCAGAGCACAGAACTAAATTATGAGTGCACACTCTATCATTTCTAAGTACAGTATGGTTAATGGCCTGATGCTGCTGTCATTTCTGTCTGTAGGCATTGCTGACATGGCCAGTCTGCAGCAATCTGTAACAACAGAGGATTTTTGGCCTGTCTTCAGTTCATAAACCTTTTGTTATACAGCACTTATTATTACAGTTCAATTAATTTAGTCTGCTGTTAGTAATGGGTGTTCTATTTTAACCCCTGTTTCACTGGTAGCTGCAGTGCCTGGTACAGAAAGGTTGCTTCCAACTCTCTTCTGTGACTTAATAGCTGCTCATTTTGGAAAGGAGTGGGGATATGTTAAGCTAAGCATGGTGCCAGCTTTTAGAGGGCTGTAGATTGGTTCAAACTGTATTTTTTCCAAGACAAGATCCATCACGAACCACTTAAAAGAAAACTTTAAGCATGAAAATTTTCTGCAACACTCTTTAGCCTGTAGTCAAAAGAAGCTTACACTTTCACAGTCTTAATTTAATTTTGCCCTAACATGCTTATCCTTGTCTGGCTTTCTCAAAAAATTCCTAGCTGCTTCAAGTATGTGAATTTTTCTTCAGTGATGGACACAAGTTACCCAGGCCAATGAAAAATATTTCTAAAAAGAGTACAGCACAGTACTGTTGTAGAGATGGATATTTAATATTGGTGAAATTCAAGAATTCTGCCTGAATCTTCACTCAGGCACTTTTATTGCAAGTACTACCTTCAGGCACAGAGAAAGTCCTTCTGGAGTCTGACTCATTTGAGACCCATGTTTCCCATTCAATCTTGAAGCATATAATTAAATTTTGTTATGCTGCTTTTTCATTTCCTCTTTATCTGAAAACTCTGAATCAATTTATGCTTCCTTGTTTTTCTCTCTGTCATCCATAACTGCCTTCTTTAGCTTTCTGTATAATTGGTAGCCTTCCTGTTGACCTCTTTTTGTTGCTGTTGCATATTATACGCTCTGAGAAAGACCTGAGTCTGCTGTCATCTGATTGATTCACATCAGATGAGCTGTTATGTTGAAATCCATCTTGAAGTAGTGTTACCTGACCTTAACTTCAGCATGTAAGGGAGCCTAAACTGTGTCACATATGTGCACACACCCTTCTTGCATCTGCAGATGAAGAGAGAAAGTGATGTGGAGAAGTTTAACTGGTGTTTCATAAATAGGTACCTAGGCAAACGAAAAAATGTTTGAGCCTGTTGAAATGATTTCTACTGAAGTTTCCAAAATCAAATACTTTAAAGAAAAATTAGATTTGATGACAAGTCAGGAAATCTCTGTGTACGTGTATGTCTTTGATTGCCTGATTATATTTGCAATATGTAAAGTTTATAATCCAAGGTCTCTGCTCTGTTCAGTGAATGGGTGATCTGTGTTCAGGAAATTAGGCAGGAGCACCTGCTAAAAACAGCTCTTACCTGTAAGATGCCTGCTGATATGTGGCAGAAAAAAGGTGGCCTCTCTTAAGGGAGGATGGGACTGCAACAACATGCTCATGCAGTTTTCAATGCTCTTTTGGAGAGCTATGTTTTACCAGGGGTTCTGAAGTCATAAGGAGCAAATTACAACAAATTTCCAATAACTGTTCGAAATCCAGAGCCCAAATTCTCTGTGCAGTCGGTGGAGAGAGGTAGTGGTTGACAGACAGCTCCAAAGCCGGATGTCTGAATCTCTGAATAATTCTTGTTATGTGTTTCTCTCTTCCTGGGTGCACAAATTTAGCATCTGAGACTATTCCTGTGCCCAACCAAAAACTTCTGAGAGCTGTTGTCTGAATGTATAATTTGCTACATAAAGCTAAATCCTGTGAATAATCAGACTTACATTTTAAATGTAACTAGAAATCAACAGAGACAATTCCAAATCAGAACAATTCCACCTCCACTGCCCAGGGGCTACAGAGATTTAAGCATTTTTACTTGCGTGTGACAGGAGTGAGCTCCACAGAAAAGCCTGTGAAGAAATACCCATATCGCTAAACAGAAGAACCGAACAGGATGCAGTAAATGAGTCACAGGACCACATCCTGCATCATAAAAAGGCAGGAATACTGTTTATTTTTTTGTGAGAGGCCATGGGGCAGGTGTGTGCAGCAGCACTGGTGTTCATGAGATAAGTGAGCCACAGGCAGGAGGCATTCTGGGGGGTGTGTAGTTTTGCAACAAGTGATACAGAACAGAAAGAGACTCTTCCAGCAGTCCCAAATGCCTTCACCCAGAATCCATTTGCTTGGAAAGTGGGGATGGCAGCATTCACAGGACATTTTAATCTGGCTGGCTTCACAATGACATGGATAAAAAAAATGGTTGGATGATGGGTCACTCAAGGCAGGCTCTAACAGATTTGCTCTAATGGTGTACCCGTGATTATTAGAATACTGTAGGGATTTATCTTGGGGGCCATCCTGTTATCTGTTATTGATGTTTTAGAGGAGATTGCTCTCATCATGTTTGCAGGTCACAGCAGATTGGAAGGGACTGTTTGATACACTTGAAGACAAAGCTGCCATCCACAGGGACCTAAATAGGTTGACAGGAATCTTAGGAAGTTCAGCAAGGACAAATGCAAAGCTCTGCACCTGTGGAAAAAAAATACCCTGGACAATCACATAGCCCAGGGAGTGGCTGCCTGGGGACTGTCTCTGCAGAAGAGGACTTGGAGGTCTTGGGGGACATCAGACTGAGCATGAGCCAGCAGTGTGCCCTACCTGCAAAGGCCAGAAGTATCTTGGGTTGCATTTACCAGTGCATAGACAGTAGATTCAGGGAAGTGATTATGTATCTCTACTCAACGTTCATTACACTACATTTAGAGTACTCTGATCTTTTCTGCTCTGCCCTGCCCAGTACAGGAAATACATTGATAAAGTGGAGAGAGTTCAGCAGAGGGTCACCAAATGGGACTTGAACACTCACCCTGTGAGAAGAAGCTGAGGAACCAGGACTGGCTCAGATTGCAAAAGAGGCACCTTTGGGAGTACCTAGCAACAAACAGTCCCCCAGGCACCTACATGGAGGTTACAAAACAACCAGTATATGGCACTTCACAGCATAATGGGAAGATAAGAGGCAATGGGGATAAGTGGAATGAAGAGAGGTTGAGACTGGATTTAAGGAAACCCTTTTTTACAAAAAGGATAACCAGGCAGTGGAGCAGGTTGCCCAGAGAGGTTGTGAGCAACTACATCTTGTCTTACAGCTAACTCTGCTTTTAGGATCCTGAAACCTCCTGAGGTCCATTTCAACATGACTTATTTCTTCAATTTATGATACAACATAAGGGATTCTGGAATGTGAAGTGGCACTGAATAACATGTACATAGGAATGTGAGTAAATAGATAAAATCTCACTGAATAATGAGACCAAACCAAATGCTGAATAGACTCCTTTTCGCTGAGCATTATCAATGCTCTGCTCTGAGAAAGGCCTGGGTCCTATGCAAAGATGCAACATGCAGCTATCTAATTACTGAGTAATAATGAATATTACTGAAAGAACAAAATATTTGTTTTATAGGCAGTCTGAATTCCATTATTTCCTGACTTTGAGAAGCTTGACTTTTCAGCTTTAATGTCCTTTTAACACAGTTTTCATGTAATACTCTATAAACAACACAAGAGGTTTTACACTGAAACCTTGTTTAGATGTTTGTTTTATCATTGTGCAAAAGGTCCCTCTCCTTGACAGATTGTCGTACCAATATAGCTTGCTTTCTTTGCACTTAATCATGCATGAAGCATAAACAGGGTGAAGGGTGTTTCATTTCAAAGTCTATGAATGGTAATCTTGCTGGCTGCTGCACTGGCCAAGTACATTGGGATGTTATGCAGTCTGTTGGTTCAAGTGTCAGGCTTGTAAGTCCCAGGAGATAAATGTCCATATTTTTGTTTCCTCGAGTTGGTCTCTGCCAGCTGGACCTGTGTCAGACTGTTTTTGGAGAGTTCAACTGATCAATGCATCTGTATTCATACTTGCATCAATCATCTTTTCTATTATGAGCTATGACCCAAAATGCCTGTCTACACAGAACTCTCACTGACATCATCAGTAGCTCTCAGAATTGCAGGGCTTGATAAAACAATAACTGTTAAAAACAGGGAACATATCAATAAAACATAAAATACTGCTCTATATTTAAACAAATAAGTTCTCCCAGTACACTGGTAAAAACTTTACCTGGCCAATATGCCTTCTATACTTCTGCAAAGTTTCTGCTGCTGGTAACCTCTGCTCACCTTGACCCAATGCATGAATGCATAACACAATCCTCTGGCTAAGAAAGTAGACAGACAGCATGCTTGTAAATGTTGTGAATGTTACATTTCATACAATTACTTGTTCATACAGTAAATAAGGGTTACTTATGTGTGTGTATGAATATATGTATAGCTGAAGAAAAAGAAAATTTTGACTTACGGAAGGGGAAATAAAAGGGTGAAGATGAAAAAATAATCTGCTAAACTGAAAGTACTTCTTTACTCTTTCATCTGCTAACACAGAGCAACAGCAACAGGAGCAAGGTTTTCACAGTTGATTACTATAAATTATCCTCTTCTTAGGGTACAGAAATTACATACACCAGAAAATATTATTTGCATCATGTCCATTCATCTTCAACATACTTCACCACACCAGGAAGATTCATAGATCACAATTAAATCTTTTTTTTTTTTTTTTTTAAGAAGATTTTTAATAGTGAAAACATTAGACTTTTGCCACAGTCTGCTGCCTGTGGTGTTGAACAGAAATATTGTCAGGGAACAAACTTGTACTTGGGGAACTTTAAGCAGCAGAATATGTCTCATGCAATTGGTGTCAGATGTCACAGATATGTTGTTACCAAAATTGCTGATATTCTGCTCAAACTGGCACTTAAAGTAATATAAAGAAATCTTTATTTGCTTGCTTGTTTTCATTTGCTAAGATTTTCAAAATCACTTCAAAATCACAACAATTGCAGTAGGTTCTTCCTACCAAATATCTGCTTTCTGACAAGATCAGAAGAAGCAAAAAAGTTGGAATTTAAAAACTGGGCTGCATTTTTCTAATCTAATTGCTGGTGACAAAAGTTTTCCCTCATCAGTAGAGAAGGACGATGCAGTAGTCATTCAGTAACATTAATAGCCATCCCCTCTCACTCTACATTTTAGAATATGACATACTTTTGACAGCTTGGACCAGTGGTGTCCAAGGAGGTGTGAGTGTTGTAGTGATATGACCATGCACTTACCAGTTTAAGACATATCATGTATAGTAACTTTCATCTTAACTGCCAGGAAGAGGTGAACCAGCCATTTCCAGCCCTAAAAATATGATTCTCTCTAGCCTGAAGAGAAGGACTGCATTTGGGAGCTGGAAAATGTAACACCCATAAAATCTAAGGATCAAGAAAAGAACAGGAATTAAAAATCCACTATGACAGGTGACATATGGACACTTTAATAGTCATAGTTAGAATATAGGAATTAAATTATGACTTAGTAACAATATTTTTAAGACATATGCAATTTAGTATAAAAACATTGGAGATGAACACTAAATTATATGTCAGGAATTAAACATTTTCCTGACTTGTTTTGAACCTAAGACACATTATTTATTGGGTTTTCTCAGAAGTATAGACATTTAACTGCTCATCCCTATTGAATAGCATGTTTCATTTAGTACTTAAAGAGCTTATGTGCATGCAAAATTGATAACTACAACTGGGTTCACAAGCTGCTCAGAACGCAAAGATACCCATTTTTCATGTTCAAATGCCAACTGGAATCCAAAAAGATGCATTTTATGTATGACAGGTGCACACAGTCAGATTTTACAGATGCTTCTAAGATCTCATGCTTTCAATAATTTGGCATCTCTTCTGCGGTAGATACAAAACAGATCAAAGGATCAAAGATATCAAATGTTGCAGGGCATTGAAATATCATCATGTAGTTTCCAGTGCTGCAAATACTCTCTTGAGGTCCGTGTATATCCTGTAAAAGTTGTTTGCCTCGATATGACTTCAGTTGACACAGACACTTTGTTTAAAAGGTAAGACTTAAATGCAAAGATATTTCTTCTGATAACGCTTGTAATGATTTTTAAATGTCCTTGGACTGTTGGGTATTCTACAGAGCTAGAATACACATAACACAATCTTCTATAATGAGGAGAAAGTACATTTTTCAGTATTAGACTTAAAAGCAACTCCAGAGCTTCAGTGTAAGATATTCTATTAGTGTTTCTAGCTGTTTGTTTGAACGTCATTGGGGATTCATGTCAAAGGGATAAAGAGAAAACACTTCTAAATACAGGGGGTCTTTTTGGTTTTCTTCAGCGATAAGAAAGCTCAGGCAAGCTGCAGGCAGTGCAGTACACCCAGCATAACACCGGAGTCCTTAGTGTAGGACAGGTTGCAGGAGGATCCCATCCCATTAGATAGTCCTCCCCTCCCGCCAAATTCAGTCACTCCAAACTTTAATATTTAATAGAAAAATAAGATAATTTCTGAGCTGAGCAGGTGCTTAAAGAGCCTGTGACTAACACTTCATTGGTTAATTTTGCTTCATAAAGTTTTATATTTCCTCAGTTCAAAAAAATCCAGATGTGAACAAAAACAAAGCAGGCACAAAATATCTCCAGGTTCTCTTTCTGCTTTCAATGGCAAGGGTATGGACAGAATGGGAAGATCCAGTCTAAGCAAAAGTGGAAAGGAGTAAGAAGTCACATATTTTGTATTCCCCACCAGACAAAGTCATAGTAACGTTTGTACCCTCAATTGAGTGGCTCATTTTGTTGAATTATTCCTAGGCAAATGGACAAAGACTGCTCTCCATAGTCCTCTGCAAGGCTGTGCTGAGCAGAGCTGTCTGCAAGATATTTTACTCCTTAGAGCTATTGCTTTATGTTGTCTGTGCACTCAGGTGAGTGGCAGTGTTACAGTGCATTAGTCACATTTTCTAGTTCTCCTTTGTTCTCTTTTCAAACACAAACATGGATTGTTGGATCAAACTAGGTCACTCCAGAGCCTTGGTGTGGATGTTACATTCTGCAAACTCCATCTGGCACTACTCACACATACTGCCCAAGAATAAATGAGTCTTAAATGTGGCGTTGTCTCTTTACTGCAGTGTTAATGCGAAGGGGAAGGACTTTTCTGACTGACAGAATAAAGGTCAGAAGTTGTGTGAAAATATGGCAGACTCTAAAGGTGAGGGATAAATCTGTGCCAGAAGTACAAAATTCACTCTGTTCACTTCTGCTTTACAGTATGAGTTGAACTTGCAGATTGCAGATCCCTCACTACTTCAGGACTTCTTTTTTCTTTTTTTTTTCTTTTTTTTTTTTTTTTAAGGTCTTTTTAAAACAGACTGAAAACAGCTTGTGGGTTTATTGGAAAATTTTCTGTGCAAAACCCTCTGCTGTGTGAGAGGTCAAGCCAAATGAATGCAATGGTTCTTTTTGGTTCCAAAATCAATAACTCTTTGGAAATACTTCATAGACTTAGTGTACTACTGCCAACCCTTCAAAAGAAAAAAATCTATTTTCTGTGCCCTTACACTCACCCTGTCCACTTCAAAATTATACTACTCATTGACAGAATTAATACAAGTACAGTTTCCAATTTAATTGATGCAGCACTTTTTCAGTGAAGAAAATACAAGTCTTTGTAGTAACTGATTTGTTACAAGTAAATAAAGGGTAATTATGTAGCCTGCTGTTCACTATATTACACAGTCTATTTACACTCCTGCTCTACAGATGTTTACAGATGCTTGGCAGCAGAATGAAGGCATATTTACTGCGTTTCTGCAGTGAGCACAGACTAAAGACACTAAATTTGCAAAATGTGGTAAGAGATCATCCAGATTTTTCAACAGCCATCCATCTAGATATTTTCTCATGGAGCTGTACACAAGTTACTTGGTCCTGCCTGTGAAGACATTAATTACCAGAGGGAGAGCAGCCTACAGATGCAGCGAGTCTTGTTTTCAGATGCAGACTGTATGCCTGCAGCTTGTTTGTGTGCCTCAGCCTTACAGTCCCCTATAGTTCCAGCTTGGAGGCTGGTCTTTTTTTGTTAAGCAGGTGTCAACAGTTCGAAGGGCAGATTCAGAAAAAAAGCCAACCAATGTAAAATAAAATTCATATTTTTGAAAGTTTAGCTTTGACTGTGTTAAAAGCAAGGCTATGTACAATGAACTGTGAAAACATGGCAAGAAATGACAATGTCTCAACTGATAATATCTACAGGAAATAAAAACCTGCAGAAATCTCATCTTGCTGTCAAAAACAGTCCAAACATTACACACATGGCTTGTACAGCTAAGAACCCAGAACCAGAGTGTGCTGAAGTGCTAAGCTGGCTTTTGACAGCACTAGCCTCTCGCAGGACAGAGGATGATTTTTTTCATTTCACTGCATTCTCTTAGTTCCATTTGGTGACTATTTAATTCAAACCCAAGAAACCAGCTGGGAGTTGAAAAGTAGGGAGGCTGGTATTTTCAGACCTTTCAAAAAATATGGGAGGGGAAGAGGAGGAGATGTACTACCACTTTTGAAAGCTTAGCAAGATTGTGACCAGAAAGAACTACTGCTGTTCAATTCACTGGTAGATATTGTTCACTTTCTTTAAAAAGTCAGCTAGTTTTCAATGTAAGACTATTTGCTCCTGTTTAAAAAATGTTCTCAGTACATTTTGCGTAGTTTTTTCTTTCTTTATGTGATTGCTAACTAAAGTCCACTTTCTATCCATTTGCAGTTTGGTCTGAATCATAAGTAAGAAAGCATCTAGCACCTGCTAAATAAGCAATGAGATGTGTCATATATGATAGAAATAATGGAAACAGAGTATAAGAATAAATACTATTTATTTTTTAATTGTTTAAGCAATGAGGCTTCCATTTGTGATCTGCAGGTTTTGTGCAGCCTGTCAGGACACCTTCTCTTGCACACAGCCTATTGCTCATTGCCATCTCTCCTACTAATTTCTCAGGAGCAACTTGAGAGTCAGATGAAACACTCTGGTGGCAGTAATCTTGTCCAAGCACTTCGCTTTCCTAGCGACACTGCCACCAGAAGGCTGGACAGAAAAGGGACTAAAGGAACTCACAGAGATTCTCTACTGCCCATGCACTGTAAGTCCAGTCACATATTAATGGTCTGGCCTTCCTCTGGGACAAGAAAGACCTGCTTTATATAACTTGATTAAACTAGTGTGAGTGGATTACAATGTGTGGTAGCAAAAGGAATCAACATTTCCTTTGGAAAGAAGGTTTATGCAAAACAAAATAAAAATCAGCTATTTAAACTGTGGGTTTCACCTTGCTGATTTAAAATAATGATACTTAAATCTCTCTGCTTGAACCAACATACTAACAGGTATTTATGTCTGCATTCAGAAATTATCTATACCCTCCAGTTTAGGTCAGCAAACCAGTCCATCCCCAAGCAGAGAACAAATCAATTTGAAATCATTGATTTTCTTTAAGGGATTGTATGTGTGTGAGTATGTGTGGTTGTGGGTGTGCTGGTGTGTATGTAGAGGTTCATTAGGAGGTCATGTCACTTTTCGCATATCTGAATGAAAATTTAGATTCTTGCAGTAGAAGTGCCAGCCATGAAGGGGAATGAGACACATTGATTAAAAGGAACCAAGAAAAGAAAAAAAGAATATTGCTTTTTCAGAGGTGTAAATTGCAAATCAGGCTATGGTGAAAATCTGCTTGTCTGCACTGTTTATTTCATAACCTTCAGCTATTGAATCTCTTAGAGGAAAACTGACAGACTACTAGAGCTCTGCAAATACTTTGGACTTCTCAGTTTTTATTCATTTCAAGATGTTTCTTCTCCCTGTTAAAAAGGTTTTCTATATTTCAAAAGCATAGCAATAATATGACTGTATTGACAGCGCTTCTTATGTGGTAGACGTACAGTGTTTCCATGGGATAAGACAATCTTCTGTATAAGGCAAACAAAAGATTTTGCAAAACCTTCCTTTCTGGGGGAGAAATTAAAAAAGAATCAGAGATGGATATATAAGAACAAAAATTCAATACTAATGGGATATAGCTTCTCACTACGATTCATAAAAGCTTCTGTAACTATATATGGTAGAGGCAACACCTGTAAGTTAGATAAGGCTATAAATTAGATAGTTTGGCTTAAGAATCATGGGTTTATATCCTCACATTTCCTTAGGCATACAAAATAGGCTTTCATCCTCAGGGAAGTGGAAATGTCTCTGCCAGTCTGGTAGAAGAAGCAGCCAGTTGCTTGTGCGGTGGAACACTGATCTGTAACTGCAGAAATATTTCTACTCCCTAGTATCAAGACAGTGCCAAGTGAGGGAAATTGCTAGAAAAATAATATTAAATATTCACTGAATGTTGATGAGTTGGGGCTTGCTTTTACTAAACTGTTGTTCATCTTCAGCAAATTTTATAGACTTTCATCACATTGTAGAGAAGTTTGTTTACTTGTTTGTTGGCCCTGTCATTAAAATCATCTTCATGTTATACAAAAGACAGATAACTCACACTAACTTTGATTTCTGGAAGTTCAGAAGCTTCTCTTCCTCTTTCAAAAGACATGCAAATGCTTTGCTACATTTCTCAAGTGGAGAGTTGTTGTGAGAGGATTAGCAAGGGAGACTTCACACCACTGGACGCTGGAGTTTTTAAGCTCACAGTGCTTATTCCCCTGATCTAAACCTTCCCCACTAAGGACAGACAGCACAAGCTTTCCTCTTGTGATCAAGAAACTTAACTTGTCCTGTGGTTCTCTGCAGTCACGTGTCTTGTAGTCCTTCCATGCCCACCCTTATCCCATCTGTATTCTCTTCCATTTACTAGGAATATAGATACCATGAAAATTATTTGCCTCAGAGTACTCCTTCTGTGTCAGGAATTCCTTTTGGGAATCTGCTGGGCTATGGAATAACTGGTTTCTCTAGCATGTACTAAATTTCACAACCTAACATTTGGAGTGGGGTCTGAACCACAATCAGGAGGAAGACAGGAGCAATGACAGCTACAACAGTGCCTGCTCCTGGCTGGCAGAAACTGTGTGCTGAGTTCCCCTGCAACTGTTGGATGGCTTCTGCTATTGTAATCTTGCAGGTGTAGCACCAAAGGCTGTATATATTGTCTGACTAATTGCATTGCTCCATTTTTCTTTCCAAAATATTTGGCAAGTTTTTCCAGCATGGATGAGTTTTTACATTCCAAGAGAAGAGGTGCTGATTCTCCTTACATCACCCTGTACAAAAGAGGTGCTGTTTTCCTTGATGAGACAGGTCTAAGAAGGTTGCAAAGACATATATAAAAGTCAAGAAGACATAAAGGCATGATTAGAAATTTCAGCTGAGAGGATGGGAAGATATGACTCTCAGAAGTGATTTGACAGAAACAGTGCTTCTGTGTACAAATCCACAAGCACAAGACACATGGAAAAAAGACTTGAGATCATGGATAATGTCAACATATGGGCAGAGGAAAAGTAGAGAGACCTAATTTATATGGTATTTTATATATGTTAGGCACAGACTTTCCACTTTTGACTTCAGATAGATATGAATGTTGATAGTTCCTGCCTCATGTTTTTGCTCTCTTTTTTTTTTTTTACTTTGTTGATATTGATCATCGGTCACTAACACTACAAGAATTATGCCATTCAAGTACCATTGCTCTGACCTCATATTATCTACATAATCCTTATTTATTTTTTTATGCCAAATTTAACATTTAATATTTTTAAATGTATCATTTCAATTAATCATTACAAATACAGGAAAGATATCAAGTGAGCTATGGATTGCATCAGTGGATGACTTGACATTGCGATATTTCAGGAATATCAAATTATTAAATTTTCTTTTAAAGAATGAGAACAACAACCACTATTCATTACACTAAAGTATAATACCTAAACTTAACAAATGGATTAGCAATTGGGCAAGCACTAAGGAGTAGAAGGACTTTCCCCATAGAAATGTTTGCCCAATATTTGCAACCCAAATAATAAAAAGACAGGTGCAATTACTGTCTGAGGTGTTTAAAGCAACAAAATCATCTTTTTGGAATATAACATCACTGGAATTAAATGCAGGGGAGTTAGTGGAAAGATTAGCATCTAATCACATTAGCCCTGTGTCTGTATCACAGCAGAGGGCATTACAGTGTGAGAGTAAGGAACGGTTTTTCAAACTGTCTGATGCAAGAACAACTCTTCAAATAAAATTATAGGTTCACATGGTGTTTACTAGCTCATGCCTATGCCAAGGGTGACAGTGAGTGAGAGCAAAGGGCATAGTGCCTGTGACATGTTGCCCTACCACCCAGCCCCGTTGCAGGACTTGGGAATGTTCCCATGAAAGTTGAGGCCCAAAGAGCGCGGGATAAATCTCTGTCTTAGGAGGTAGAGGGAGCAACTTGTCGCCTGTGGCGAAAGAGGCAGCACCAGAACTGCCCACAGCTACTCAACACAGTCCACCTGTGCAGCAGATGAAGTTAAAACAGGAGTAAACCTCTCTCATGCCTTGTGTGGGTATGGTGTATCATTTCCCAGTACTTGCTGGGGAAAGAAGACAGTGCATATGTGGGAAAGCATCATTATCAATCTCATCATCCATCTGTGTTTGCAGGGTTTTCTCTACTAGAGGATGAAGATTATGGTGGCCATAAAACTCCACCCAGAGATAAAAGGCAGAGAACTTATGGAATGTTGAAAGCTGGTAATGGAACTGTGCACTCCACATACAAATAGTTGCTTGAAATTTAAATTCTCTTTCCAGCTTCATCTACTTTTTGTAGCAAGAATATGCAGGTTTTATAGATGTCTATGCTTGATTTTATTAGAAAAAAGGGTATTTTGTAAGTAGCAAGTGTCATAAACAGTCATTACTTCCAGCAGTCACTTAGTAAATAGCAATGTTGACAAGGATGTGAACAACTCAAAAAATTAAAGTAAGATGATGAAAGCCTTAGAATGCAATAACTAACAGCTCTTCCAAAATCCATATGATGGAATAATTCTCTCAAATGTGTTACCCAGTCATCTGGACATGCTGCTGAGTATAAAATACTGCACAATTACTGATTTTTATCTCTCAAATCAAGACCATTCCCTATATGATTCTCCCCCAGCTATATAGCAATGTAATTATTTTGCTTATATTAACATTTTTTTGCTGAATATTGTGTTCTTGCACTGAGACTATTTAAAGTCAAATGGTGAGATTTAATCTCTTTAATTCAGGAAGGAAAAAATTACTTTTAAAGAAGTTTGTAAGTTTATTTTCATTTGCTTTTGAGGCATAGACAAAAATATTCTTTATCAAAAAACATAGCCTGAAAGTAGAATTTAGCTGAGAGAGGAAGATACTTTAAATAAAAAAGGAAATAATATTCTGAATTCAACACATTGCCAAAAACTCAAAGTAAGTAAATCATATTTCCTTAATTTGCTTGATTTTTTTAATGCCTTTTATTTAGAACCATTGCTTCTTTCTAAAAATGTGAAGGGAAAAAAACAATCAGTGAGGAAGACAGCAACACCCTAACTAAGAGGAAGGGGAAAATTTTTCCAAATAGTTAATTCTGCAGGTTTTTGTGATCAATTTTCAAATTTCCAGAATGTTTGCAGATGGGAACCTGCAATAGTTTCCTTGAATATTTCATTTTCTGTAGATTTGTCATTTTGTTAGCTAGTAAGCCTTTCTATTTATCATGAAAGTCTTTTTGAAAGTTGTATCTTGAGATTCAAGGGACTGTATCTGCCCCTCAGCAAAGGCGAGTTCCATTATATTGTAGAAGTTCTTTGTCCTATATGATTAAGAGTTAATGAAAATGGGTTTAACACTACCATCTGTGCTAAAGTTACATCCATAGTGGTATACTAAACATGACAAGGGCATAACTACAAGCCCTGGCCCATGATGCCTTTTATTTGTTAGTGTAGTTGCTATGCATGTTTTTGACCAACAATAACCATCATTTTCCTAGTCAATGCCAGTCTAGGGTGAGAGGATAGCACAGGCCAGGGACCATTCCCTTGTGTGTCAGTGATATCCAAGCAGTGTAGTGAGAGAGAATTTAACTACTGAGGCAAAAAATGTGCAGTGACACTGCCTGCAAGGCTACAGAACAGGTCCAGACCATTTCCTTTACAATGCTTCCTACTAGGTTACCATGACTTAGTGTCTAACAACATATTAACTAGGTTGTGGGATCTTTCTCTCACAAAAAAGTATGTGAGCCAACAAGTTTTGAAGAACATGTTTAAACTTATGTTGCTGGCAAAGTTGTACCTTAACATGGCTAAGGTAGTTGAGGTGGCTAAGGATAAAGTATAACAACCATATAGACACCAGAGTTTGACAGCACAATGATTTGTAAAATGCAGTTACTGTTTGGGAATGTAGTTGATGAGAATGTCCCTGATGTTTATTACAGAAAAATTACATTTTTTTCCAGCTTCACTTTTGAGTTTTCCCACCTGTTCTAACATGCAGTGTGGATCAGAAAGTAATCAGTGCTTGGGTTATTAACACAGAAGTGGAACAGGATGAAAGTTACTCCAAGATATCAATGCTACTCAGGCCTCTGTGTACTCTCCCACTGAAGGGTTTTTGGTCAGAATTTCCAAACTTCAATACAGCCCTTTTACTCTCCCCATTTTTAATGCTGATTCTTTCAGTGTGGCTATTTTGTGACACATGGCCCAAATCAGCTGCTCCCAGAGCATCCCAATCCCAGACTGATGTTTCTCCCCTGTGGGAAACCTGTCAGTGTTTCAAGTCACAAAACCCACATATACAGCTGACAGGAACCCAGCTTCCTCTGAAGAGCCATGCAGAGGAAAGTGAGGAGGCAAGAAGAAGGTGCCCCCTTCCTCAGCACAGCTTGAGACAGCACTGCCAGGTATGCATAAAGCTGCCATCAGCCACTCATCCTCCCCTTCTCATTGCTGCTATGGAGGCTTTTTGCCAAATGGCTGCACATTGAAAAACATTTGTTTTGTGCTATAAAACCCAGTGGCTAACAGCTGCACATGTTGTCTCCAGTGTTATAAACCTGTCTTCAACGTGGTATTGTTTACATATGGATACAAGACCCTCGGAGCTGAGCATCCCTGCACGGTGCAGCGGCAGCCAACACTTTCCTGACAGCTGTGTCAACTGGAAGCAGCACAGCCAGCTTATTTGTTTTAGCAGAAGCCTCAGTAGCCCCCACCACAAAGACACAAATCAGATTCTTTCATTTTTTTAATGAGCTCAATGTTAATAATAGATCAACTGCAGTGCAGATGCTGGAGTGGAAATAGCTCGCATTTCACTAACAAGGCATATAATTCTCCTAGAAATAATGGATTTCAACTGAAATAGTTGCAGCTAGCCAGGCAGCACTTATAATGCACGACCAAGTGTCCAAAATGAAATCAAAATCTGGGAAACATGCAAAGGTGCTAATTTTCTACATCAGTGGGATTTATCAAGTTCCTACTGATTAATATGAAAAGCTGTTTTGCTGTTCAGCTGATAGGGCTTTGTTTTGCTTGCACAGACTTGAAATACATTGATTTAGCTATTACAGGAACTTCTAGATTGACAGAATGCTTTTAAACCAGTAAATCAATTCTCTTTGCATTATAAATGGCAGTTATTAAATAGGGGATTTTTTTTATCCCTATCTTAGTGACAAGGTTTCTATCTACTGAGAGAACAGTTACAATATTTTTCTTTATGTAGACATACCAAGGCTTTCCTTGAAAAATCAGAGTTTAATTCCCTGTTTCTTCCACTATCCTCCATTACTCAAAAATATTTATTAACCTTCCCTGTTCGAAAGTGGTAATTTACCCAGAATCCTTTACATAGTATGATTTGAAGTTGCTTGGTAAGAGAGAAAGATAAAAGAGAGATACATAAATCATGTATTTAGACCACATGCTATCCCACAGAACTCTATCGCCAGATCATTAAAGCTGAGGTTAATTTGCTTACCTCCACAATGGGGGTTATTCTATAGTTATTCCTTAGTTGTAAAAGGGAAAAGTGCAGGCACACATTCTGAAACTCAGTTGGTGTACACTGGCTCCAAATCTAGATTTAAAAAAACCAAGCTCTCCAATTTTTTCACAGCAGAGTAGATGGAACCCTGTCACATAGCAGGCCAATTTCAGATTGGGAGTAAATATCTTCACAAGTTTCTGGACTGAGGTAATTTCTCTTTACTTTCCACAATATTTTATTTTGCAGTTTCAGGACGTTTAAGCATGTTGACAACCTTTAATGAAATGCTGCAGCATTCCCAAGTCACTGTCCACAGAACTGGTCACAGCAGCCAGCACAAAAAGAACAGCACTGAGGGTGCACAGCTGGACTTTGAACTGGCTTTATTCTACTAATATTTTGCTGACATGATTATTTTGGGTGGGTTTCTGGAACAGGTTTGGCCAACAGGCACAACTTCACTGCATTGCATAGTGTGGATATTCTCCCTGAGCAGAGGTCTGTGGAAGAGGTAAGGCCTGATCCTGCAATGTGCTAAGCACCCTCAAGGGAAATGAAAACTATTCTACACTTCCAAGTTTTGCAGCACCTCACAGCATTGCTCTCTTATACTTCAGTTCCCTGAGCAATACTAATATTCCCTTTAAGTATCACTAACATTACAGCTATTAGGAATGGGATATTTAACTACAACTATAAATAGTCCTGTTTTTCTGGTCTGGGCCAATTTGGGCTGTAGAAGCCATGAATTATCAAAGACCTTAGACTCTCATTCAGAAAAATGCAGATTGAAATGCTGTAACCATGCTATAGAACTTCACTGCCAGAAATCTGCACTCAGAGTCCCTGCATGACACTACTCTACTTAGAAAGGGTGAGCAGAGCCAGTTGCCCCACTCTATGAAAACATCTTGGAGAATGTCAAATACCTGCTGAGCCACCTCTCTGCTCAAATGGACACTCCATCCATACACTGTGGCTGGGGTTCGCTCTTCTGGTGGCCTGTGCTCAGGGTCATTTCTGATGGCCACTCCTGTCTCTAACAACAGACACTTTTGGCCCTGCTTTGATTAGCAGTCCCTGAATTGATGGGTGGTCACCAAGCTGCTAACTACTCGTTAGTCTTCGTTCTACCCAAAGGGCACTGATCCTACTTTATCTAAAATATTTTCTTTAAAAGTTTTGTCTTTGATTGAAAGCACCAGCCTGAACTAGCTCTTAATCTTATGTATTATAGATTATGCTAAATTGGATGGAATTTGAAAAATTACCTCTAAATGTCTCATAGTTATTAATCATCATCCAGGGTCTGTCAGCCCCCACAGGATGATCAAAGACAATTTTTTCCCTTTGTGGTGTTTTGCTGCACACTGGTAAAGGTTATGACATTCTCATTCAATACTTTTCACTTCCTTAACATTAATGACCAAAATGGGCAGCAAAAATGTAACACTTCTAAAATAGATTAATTTCGGCCCTGCATTTGTATTCATTGGTTTTATTCACACATTATCTGTTATGGTCTTGCATTTTAAAATTTAGGATGACTTTATGCAGCAAGGGCAATAACTAATAAAATACTAAAATAACATTATGTTCCAGCAGCTAAATATATATTAGCATTTTATAGAACTAGACTTACTGACCAGCCAGTGAAAAAGGAATTAATCTAATTTATTGTTATACCATTTTTACTGAGGAATGTGTACATTAGTCTTTATGTGATTAATACACATTAGTGCTAGAGCACCCTTTTCATGCCCTTAGTAATTAGCCATTGCTTGATGTGAGCCCATAACACTGTCTACTTAAAAGCAATTATAATCTATCATGTATTGGCCTATTCAGACTTTCAAGTTAGGGGTTCTTTCTCAAGAAGACTTCAGTTTTTTTATTTGCTCATACCACAGCTGTTCCACATGGGAAATCTAAAAATTGTCATGAATAACTGTTGCTGTAAGATGTACAGTATCTGAAATAGCTACCACAATGTTTTAAAGTAAGGGTTTTTCCTTTGTAAATTAGGTCTGCCATCTTTTAACAATAGAACTGACTACACCCAAATTACTGTGCAAGGGACTGGTCAAACTGGTTCAGTGAGAAACTGTCCCCTGTCCCCTGTCCCCCCTGTCCCTGGCTTCTTTGTT